>OX387318.1:23758095-24358095 GCA_947562085.1 Eudonia lacustrata | reverse complement strand
GGTTATAGTATTCCGACAAAGTCCTTATTTAAAACAATACATCGATCTTAATACCAGTTTAAGACAAAAAGCTCAGTCTGCTTTTGAACAAGACTTTTTTAAATTGCTTAATAATAGTATTTTTGGCAAAACATTGGAAAACAATGAGAAAAGGGTTAATGTGCATTTAGTTAATGAATGGAGTGATCAGAATAACAAAACGAAAAAAAGAAATAGTGCTGCTAAGTTAATCGCAAACTCCAATTTCCATAGCGTTACAGTTTTTTCAGAAAATTTAGCTGCAATACAAACAAAACCGGAACGTGTAATTTTAGATAAGCCAATATACATAGGATTTACAGTATTAGAATTGTCTAAAAGTCACATGTACGATTTCCATTATTCAGTTTTTGAACCGTCATATAGAAATCGCTTACGTATGTGCTATACGGATACGGATAGCTTTGTTTACCAAATCGAAACCAGAGACTTTTATGAAGATTTGAAACAATATTTTCTAAATTATTTTGATACAAGTAACTTTTCTACACAAAATTCACATAATTTACCGCTTTTAAATAAAAAGGTCCCCGGTCTCTTTAAGGACGAAATGGGTGGGAATATTATTACAGAATTTGTGGGGCTACGGTCAAAATTATATTGTATAAAAACGATTGAAAATACTATTAAAAAAGCAAAGGGTGTAAAAACATCTGTTGTTCGTGAAATCACATTATCGGATTATAAAAAGACTTTATATCACGGTGACGTAATACGAAAGACAAACGTTTTATTTAAATCAATCAAACACGATATTTTTACGCGTAGTCTAAATAAAATAGCGTTATCTTGCAACGATGATAAGCGACTTGTTACGCTCGATAAGGTGTCCACAAAAGCTTGGGGGCATACATCTATACTTAACATTTAATACTGTGGGTGAACGTCATATCAAAGTGGAACCAATTATTAGTTAAACAATAAATAATTTGTAGTACCTACCTATTTCGTATTTGTAGTATACATAATATTAGTATAGCGCTATTTTAGTACCTATGAAATTTGTATAGTCGACCATAAAATAGCTTTACCACTTTTGAAAAAACTTAAATCCAAATAAAATTTTACTAAGACTCAATATTAACGTTCAATGTGCTATTAATGCCACCTGTTCCGTAAACGTTAACTGTTATCTGTGACTTGGTCTTGTAAGCAAAAATAGACTTTGTTGTTTTGTTATATGCAAACGGCTTTCATCCTAACGGTGGTAAGGCTATTTTATGGTCGACTACACATATTAAAAACATTTTAAAATTATGTAATGTAATGTGTTGTACGTGTGGGTAAACATAAATAAATAAAGATAATTAAATATATAATAAATTTTGTTTTATTTCTTCAAACCTTACTAAGTCATAAATATATATCTTACTATTATTATAAAATGTTAAATTTTGTAAGTTTGGTTGATTGTTGCTCTTTCACCGCAAAACGGCTGAACTAATTTGGCTAAAGTTGAAATGGTGATAGCTTATACCTTGGATTAGTACATAGGCTACATTTTATCTCGATATTTCCACGGGAACTGTTACCGCGCGGGTGAAACCGCGGGTAGCCGCTAGTATATAATAATATATACATGCTGCATTATGATTGATGTTATCGCTTTGTTTGCAGTAGTTTCCATTTACATAAAAAATATACAGTACATAAGTACTTACTTTGAAAATAAGATTTTAGGAACAAGTCTTATCTTGTCTGAATATCAACTTGTCAATGCAGGCGTATTGCTGTATAAGCTATATAATGTGTTTACATACTACATACACACGAACAAGATCCTAAGGTATTTTTGCTAAAATACAATTTTATTTTCCCACGAACGTTGAATAAGATTTTAGAAACAAGTCTTAACTTGTCTGAATTTCAACTTGTCAATGCAGGCTTATTGCTGTATAAGCTATGTGATGTGTTTACATACTACTCACACACACACGAACAAGATCCTAAGGTATAAATATTGTATTTTTGCTAAAAAACAATTTTATTTTCACACGAACGTTGAATATGGTAAGTTACTTTTTTATTGACGCTATATTTTGCATACGGAGTTTTTGATTTTATATGTCTAATTTTATAATTATTTTCAGAATATGTCAAATAGCACCGTTCTGCTACGCGAAGAACCACGTTCACCATCTCCTGAACTACAAAATGCGCAAGATCCTCTAGCAGGATGGTCAGAGTTGTTTCCACCCTGGGCTGTGGAGCCCCAGGAATCCCCGTTGCAGCTCAAAATTCGGAATGCGCAAAATACTCGCAAGAGAAAAATCAAAATCAAAGAGACAGCAATCATTTGTGGTGAAAAGTGCGCCGGCGAAAGGACGCCGCCTAATAAAAATAGAAATTATAGACCTCGATCAAGAAGCCGCAGCATCCGATAACGATGACTCAACCCTTTTGTCAGCGCAGTATGTGGTGGTCGAACACGTGGACCAAATTATGGACCAGACTGAAGGTCTCATCAATAATATATCAAAAAAAATATGTGGATATAGCTATAGTTTATAAAGCTATTAATATATGTTTTATGAAAAATTAAACATCTCGAGTAGGATTTATGCGTAATATCTCCAATCACGTATAAAACCTAAAGAGAAAAAACATTTATTTAAAAAAAGTGTCTGAAATATATTCTTAATTAATGTATTAGTTTAGTTTTTTTCTAATAAATTATACACTGTGATATGTTGTATCATTTATACTCTTGAATATTAGAAATATTTAAAAATAAAAGACATTTTACATGTAGGTACACTAATTTATTTATTTAAAAAAATCAAGCAAAGATACATTATTTTCTATCAACCATTTTCTTATACAAATAACATTTCTCAATGCACAATATTTTATGTGGTTAAAACAATTGTATGCAAACATATCACTACAGTAAAGTTTACTTAGTTCTTCGAGATTAGGTATACCTTTATCACTTATATCTAAAACATTTTCATGCCCACATAATTCTCGCACCCATTTAACTTTTTCTTGTCCTTTCACTATAATTTTACGTTCTCTTAAGTAAGGTTTAATGAGTCTTTTAAATTCTCTGTAGTCAATATATCCCTCACTCCATCGTTTGTTTCTTTCCACATGTTTCTTTTCTTCGAGAGTCAATGTTGAGAATGGATATGGAGGTTTAATTAAAAAGATTTGAGTGTGTTCGGCTGTGCATTGTATCCCTTGGACACGCAATCTGACTTTTGTATATCCATTGACGTTGACGTAGCTAAACGCTATAGCTTTTTGGTCCTTCGAAAATAGAACTTCGGGAAATTCGGGAGTGATAACTGAGTGCCGAGGTCCGGGATATAAATCAGTGACATTGACGTACTTTTTACGTGTAGCCGCGTGTGAATTGTGCAATAAACGCCTGTGCGACATCCTGCCGGCCGACTGCTGCTAAGGGGAGGTTTCTGACTTTCAAGTAAGATCTTTCCTTTTTTCTTGACCATGGACGCAAAGATTGAACTCTCCGAAGAAGAAGGCGGCTCTCCTTCTGAAGATTAAAAAAGTGCACTCCAACTTTAAGAAAGATGAGAGCGCAAAGAAAAACTGAGGAGTACCTATATTAAACGTAGATTAAAAAAGTAAGACGAGTTGTGGGAGAAGTGTAGGCGGAACCACGAGAGTCTGATGGTAATAGAAGATAAATCTCACCAATAATTTCGTGAAAATATTTTCGAGGTCATACAAGGATGGTACGAAGGAGTTCCACCTACTCAAAAGCTTGGTGAGACTGCTGGTACTGATCAGGGTGACATCAGGTTTTACAGCAGACAATTCCAGAGTACGCGAGATGATGACAAGACAGCAGAATTACAACAGTTGCAAAATGCTAATTTTAGAGCATTGACAAGGTTAGTAAAGACTATTTGCATTGACGAAATAAAAGAAAAATGGGAAATTGAGGACAAGTTGAGGTCCTTTGAGACGCGTTGGAATGCTATTGACAATTTTACATTTACATATTGATGGTATCTTAAATGGGAGTGATGATGAGTATTATGAATCCTTTATGAATCATGAAAAACAATACGAACAGATGAAACGATCATTGAATTTAAAAATTAATATTTCCGCTTATCAGCAACATGCTATGCCGAAAATCGATATACCTACTTTCAGTGGCAATTACACACAATGGCCCACTTTTGTTGATTTATATTCTGAGGCTATTCATAACAGTCCGGCATTGACAAAAGCTTAGAAAATGCAGCATTTAAAGGGCAGATTGCGTGGCGAAGCTGAAAGGCTAGTCCAACACTTGCATATTACTAGCGATAATTATGATACCTGCTGGGAGTTGTTAAACCATAGATAGGTAGTTCTAGTAAAGGTTAAAAATTCAGAGGGAGATTTTATTACATTACGCCTTAGATTAAAACAAAAAGAAAGAAAATAAATTGTTATTTGGTTCATAAAACTATCATCATCATCATCTCAGCCAAAAGACGTCCACTGCTGGACAAAGGCCTCCCCCAAGGATCTCCACAACGACCGGTTTTGTGCTGCTCGCATCCAGCGGCTTCCCGCGACCTTCCCAAGATCTTCGGTCCACCTTGTTGGAGGCCTGCCCACACTGCACTTTTCGGTACGCGGTTGCCACTCCAGAATTATCATAAAACTATATAGTAATAAAAATACATCACGCATATTATATACGCATAAATTTGAAGGTTCCAGAACCAAAAAGGCAACCGCTCAGCATGTGTCATGTCCTAAGGTGATCCCCAGGCCACGTGCGTGCGTGCGTGTGTGTGTGTAGGAAAGGTTGCCAAGAAAGCAAATGAATGCAAGTAAGTGGAATCGGTACAATTTCAAATAAAAGTAAGGGAAAGGTTAACTTGTTCTGTCAATCGTTACATAACGATTTTCAATTTACAACTGAAGCGTTAGTAATGACTAAAGTTGTTAACAATTTGCCAAACGTGACATTAACAAAGAATATAACTTTTTAAACTATCATGGTCACTTGCATTAGAATAAATATTATTAACGGGATTATTACAATAAACATGGTAATAATCCCGTTAATAATATTTATTAACAAAGAAATATTGCCCACACGTTCCAAATATAACATTAGCCAATCCAGAGTATAATACTTCGAGGTCTGTAGACATACTTTTTGATGCACTCGTCTATTCTGAAATTTTAATGAATGGTCTACTTAAGGGTGAAGAGCATCAACCTATGGCTCAACAGACTCAATTGGGTGGGATTTTCTCAGGAAGCGTTAAAACTTATAACTGTCATGTGGTCGTGAATAACATTGAAGATTTGACAAAATATTGGGAAATTGAAGACGTCGGTGAGGATCACTTGCAGTAAGATGACATCCGAGGAGCAGCGATGCGAAGAGATTTTTGTTCAAACCACCAAAAGGTTAAAAAACGGGAAGTATGAAATGCGTCTCGCTATGAAAGACGACTTCGAACAACAACTGAAAAGTTCTAAACCTCAAGCTCAGTCATCGCTCAATTCATGCAATTAGAACGAAGACTGCAAAAAGATGAACAGCTTTCAGCTAATTAAATAAAATGTATTCAGGAATATCTTGAAATGGGTCATATGAAACAAAGCAAGGGGGATACCAGTCCGTTCTGTTATCTACCTCACCATGGAGTGTTAAAACAGGATTCGATCACAACGAAATTGAGAGTTGTGTTTAATGCCTCACAGAAAACAGGAACAGGTAAGGGCTTGACTTTATGGACTGTGGACCAAAACTTCATCAAGATATATTGGTTGGAGACGGTACTGATAGATATGTATCCACTGCAGACGGCGAGAAAATGTATAGAATGATCTTAATAAACAAAGAAGATCAACAACTGCAAAAGATCTTATGGAGGGAGAGTAAGGAAGCGCCACTGAAGGAGTATCAACTTTGTACTGTGACATATGGTACAAAAGCAGCACCTTTTCTTTGCGAACTTTAAAGCAGCTTGCAGAAGATGACGCAACAAAAGACCCTCTAGCCGCTGACGTCACGTCATCACAAGACCGAGCCTCTAATCAGATTAATCGCAAAATCAAGATTATAAATTGACGATTCCTTGACTCGAGCTGTGTGCGGCTGTATTACACAACTGTACTGGCACAACTCATGAAAAAGGTATTACAAGCCTTTAAGTGGGAACACATTGACAAAAATACCTATGCTTGGAGTGACTCCATGGTCATCTTAAGTTGGTTAAATGGTGACGTCACAAGGTGGAAAACGTTTATAAGTAATAGAGTGTAAAAAGTGTGTGATGTTATACCGAAAGAGCACTGGAATTATGTTAAATCCGAAGTTAACGCTGCAGATTGCGCAACCCGAGGTGTATCCTGTTCACAATTACTAAAACACCCTTTGTGGTTTCAAGGTCCAGAATGGTTAAAAACTTTTGACAAAAATGCAATAACTTCACGAGATATCATACAAACTAATTTAGAATTAAAAACAAAACAACAATTATATGTATTCCGAACCGTCCTCAGTAGTCGTCGAGCTTATTGACGCGCAGAGCGATATGACTTATATTATACGAGTTATAACATGGATATAGCGATTCAACAACAATTTGAAGTCCAGCGCTAAAATAAAAACTAATTATTTAACATCAACGGAAATAAAAAATGCGAAAAAACAATCGTCGAATGTATTCAAGTACACACATTCCAAAAGGAAATTTTGAAACTTATGGCGGGAACACCGATTAGTTTAAAAAGTACAGTACTGTGCGAATTAATGTGAACACAAGTTGTGATGAATCCGAGCAAATATAAAATATCTTTATTGAGGTAAAAAACAGAGAAACAATTACAATTCATTCTTTTTTTAATACGAAATATGTCCTCCCTTGACTTTTATGACTTCTTGTAAACGGTTTGGCACAGAATCAACAAGTTTTTTACAATTTTCTGATATTTGCGTGTCTCTAAACCATACCTGAATTACTGCCTCAATCAGCTTTGTTTTTGTCGTGCAATAAATTTTTCTGAGTCTTGCACCACACTCCTTGGCTATATCTCTTTGAGTCATTGTTGTGTGCTCGCTCAAAGTAACAATCTTAGTGCGTTTTTTAGGAGAAATATCCATCTTTAAAAATAAGAACCAAAAAAGCTTTAGTTATGTTAAAATCGATATTTCTAAAAAAATAACAAAATTTTACGCGTCTGTCGCTTTGTGTGTATTGTAACTTACTGCCTGTTAGAACACGAACACAATATGGCTGGCTATTTTGACATAAAACGTTTTGCCAACTGCAGAAAACAAGTGTAATTGTGATAATTAATACGTGTTCACATTAATTCGAACAGTACCTACTGTAGTTTATTGACATTGACTCCTTACTCGACGGCGAAAACATCCTAAGCGTCGGAGGGAGATTAAAACACTCAAAGCTAAGCGATGACACTAAGAACCCCATGTTATTGCCACATAACCATAAACTGACTGATTTACTAGTCTGGCAAGCTCATCACCAGACTTTACATGGAGGTTCTAAACTAACAGTAACACGCTTATGGCAAAAATACTGGACCGTGGGGGCCTGCGCGCTGTTAAACGGTTCCTACACAAATGCACTATTTGTCGTTGATACCAAGCAAAAGTACAAAATCAGATCATGGCCGATATACCAGACCCCAGAGTGACAGTATCGCGCCCATTCACACATACTGGGGTCGATTTTACTGGTCACATCGAAATAAAGGCAAGTAAAGGACGAGGCGTTAAACCTTGCTGGCATACATATCAGTCTTTGTTTGTCTGGCTACCAAAGCAGCACATTTGGAGCTCGTGACGGAACTCAGCAGTAGCGCATTCCTCGCTGCATTTAAGCGTTTCTGTGCCCGACGGGGAACTCCAAGTGATATGTATAGTGATAATGGCATCAACTTTACTTCAACTAATCGTATCTAACGACAACAATATAATACTATGTTACAAACTATTGACACCATGTTTCTGGACAAGATAGGAGAAATGGGAATAAACTGGCACTTTAACGCTCCGGGATGGCCAACCGCAGGGGGATTGTGGGAAGCATGCGTGAAAAGTGTTAAACACCACCTGACACGCGTTATAGGTGACCAGCGTCTGACTTACGAGGAAATGACCATTTTACTGTGTCACATTGAAGCTTGTCTAAACTCAAGACCGTTGTGCACCGTGACAGAAAAAATAGAAGACATTGACTGCCTAACACCGGGCCACTTCCTCACCGGTACATCTAACCTGACAATTCCACAAGCTGACGCTTTTAATTGTGACCTACGAACACGATGGCAGATGTTACAAAAAATAACAAAAAAATTTTGGAAAAAATGGTCCCAAGAATACCTACAACAATTGCAAGCCAGGGCGAAATGGCAAAGAACGAACACAGATCCAAAACTAAATGACATTGTGTGCATCAAAAATGAAGACGTAGGAGCAGGAAGCGTTCGTTACACATCTCTGGGGTGAGGCTATTGATAAGCGTGGCGAGTCGGTGGCTGTTGGCCTTGACATAGCCAAGGCTTTTGATCGGGTCAGGCACAAAGCCCTTCTGTCCAAGCTCCCGGCATACGGTCTGCCTGCTCCGTTCTGCAATTGGGTCGCTGGCTTCCTACATGAGCGTAGAATCCGAGTACTCACAGACGGATGTGCTTCGCGGTTCATGTCAGTGAACGCTGGTGTCCCTCAGGGGTCCGTTCTATCCCCCACGCTGTTCCTTCTGCATATCAATGATATGCTTCCACTTGGAAATATTCATTGCTATGCAGATGATAGTACAGTGCACGGTGGTTATAACGGTCACCCAGCGGCTGGGCAGGTCGAGACTGAAGAGAAGCGAGTAAATCTTGTCATTGAGCTCAATCAGGTGTTGGACCTCATATCTAAATGGGGCTCTAATAACCTTGTTGAGTTCAATGCCAAGAAAACACAGGTATGCGCGTTCACGGCAAAAAAGTCACCATTCCTACCCCTTCCCTCTGTTCAAGGCACATCACTCGGCCTGCAGAGCAGTATAAACATGCTTGGTATGGAGATTCGCTGCGATCTGAACCAGAGGGATTATATTGAAACCGTGATAAAAACAGCGTCACGTAAACTCGGTGTCCTGAACAGGGTGCGGCGATTCTTCACGCCGGATCAGTTGTGCCTTTTCTACAAGACACAGGTGCGATCTTGCGTAGAATATTGCTCGCACCTCTGGGACGGTTCCGCAAAGTACCTTCTCGATGCCTTGGACAGACTGCAGCGGCGCGCTATACGCATTATCGGCAGTGCAGAGGTCACTAATGCTCTCGAGCCCCTGCAATTGCGTAGAGATATAGCGTCACTAGCGTCTTCAACCGCTTATACCACGGCGAGTGCTCTGAAGAGCTTTTTGACCTCATCCCACCTTCTCCCTTTCTCCATAGGAGTCACCGCTGTACTGTCTCGAACATTCCATCGCGCACAAAGAAATTTGGTGACTCGTTTTTCTGTCGCACTTCCAAAAGATGGAATAGTCTACCAGCGCACGTTTTCCCTCCTTCCTATGACATGGGGTCCTTCAAACGAGGCGTGAAGAGGCACCTTGTGGGCCGGCAGGGTGATGGTGACTGATGCTGCGTTGTTTTCTCGCTGCACCAGTTGTCCTTACGTCTGGACTCCATTTCCACTTAACATCAGGTGGAGTGGAGTCATTTGCCGAGCTATGTATAAAAAAAAAAATAGGAAAGTGGGCGCTCAGACGTATTATTCAATTACATCCTGGAAAGGACGGCTACACAAGGGTTGTAACCCTGAAAACTGCAAGGGGCGACATTAAAAGACCGATCACAAAATTAGTACCTTTGGTAGATGAAGACCGAAACGTGGCAAAAACAAAGATGATAATGACAAACAAAAAGACGAAACAAAACCGAAAACATTTAATTTAAAATGCTTTTCTTCCTTGTCATTATTGTTTACATTATTATTTACACCGTCCTTACCACAAGCTACCAGCAACATCCACATAACTCCGTTGACCAGAAACCAAACCATATACTTTGACAAGGTTGCCGATTTACATGATATCAAGGACGAATGAAAAGTGGTATTTTATTTTATTACTGGCAAAACGTAGATGCATTACAACTATTCGTGACTCATGTTAAGACATTCCAGAAAGATGGATGGGCAAAGCAATTTCATGTTTTGATTAATCAGCTCGAACAAAATACGCAAGAAATAAGTTATTACAATGACCTATTAAAAACACATAATTTAATACAGAAGAGGCTTAATTGACGGCATAGGCTATGCGACAAATTCTTTGCTTTGGCGTTTTTGACCAAAGATTCGCGGAAAAATATGAAAATGATATTAAAACTTCGCAACATAATGACAATCATCTACTGCAACTTATAAAAAACCAAACAAGCATTTTAGAGGCTGAGCATAATATTTTACAACGCAATGAAGCTACAATGGCAAAAAAAATTAACCTAATTAACGAGCATTTACAAAATGACACGCTGCAACAACAAAAAGACACACAAAACGCCTTTTATATCATTACGTCAGCTATCGCGGCAGAGGCCATGGTCCAAAACCTAAAATATATTCAGCAAACTCTTATAAATACATTAATAAATATGTATCGAGGACAAATTGACATACATTTAATGTCCCCTAATCAATTGCAAACAGAATTAAATAAAATAGCACGACAATTACCACATAACCTCGCACTACCTGTTAAACAAGACAATGTAAGAGAGATATACAGGTTGTTTCGTATTCATACAAACATCGTAAATAATTTTCTCGTGATGGAAATAAAGATACTAGGTGATGAGCCGTATGAATTTGACAAGTTGATAAGCATCCTCAGCGCGTTGATTCTAACCGCATCTTAAACGTCATACCGACCTCTGAAATGATTGCATTTAATGCTGATAATATTACATTTGTACCTACCTTTAGACCAATCAGACATTTACAGTTGTCAAAAGATCCAGGAAGAAAAACTGATGTGCAAACTAAATCAACCTGTGTATAGCACAAGAAACAGAGGGGAATCCATTTGTGACGTACAACTTATTCATAGCTATGAAAAACACGACGTAATCCACTCAGTTACTACAACCTGCACCGATAAATAGGTCAAGTTGCATAAACAAAACACATGGCTTTATTATTGTTGTGATGTTTGCGTAGTCCATAATACTATGTGCCCAGCTGGCATGACGTCAGTCAGACACCTTGCGCAGCACAGGACTGCTTACGCTCGGACGCGGCTGTATCCTACGAGATGACACATTCATGCTACATGCAACAATGACAATGTTTGTTATTGATCCCATTCACATAAACATCCAAGGCTACCAGCGCCATTCGGAGCTCAGGTCCCAAAACAATCGTTAATCTGATGTACGTTTACCGCCTCTGTGGTTTAGTGGTTAAGACCACCGGTCTTAGATGCAGATGTCCCGGGTTTGATTCCCAGCAGGCTTTTATATCCGCCGCTTGTATAGGTACCGCGCAGGTACGAAGAGTTGTAACTACCTCAAACTAGCTACTTACTACTTATATTTCAGCTTTTTCTTCCGCAGAACAGTAAATAAAACGTAGTACTTCCACCTACACAACGTAGAAAGACAGGAGAAAGTTTGATTCCATAGAATAGGGGAGAAAAGTTGTTCTTGGTTTGCAGCATTACGTCTACCGATTTTCCTTCGCCAACAAAGGACACAAACTACAAACAGTGCAATGCTTATGTTTAGGACTAAGTATATGGTATGCTGGTGCCAGTCGTATAATTCTAAGTTTGACTCTTCTTTGATGGTATTTAATTGTTCTATAATATTCTGTAATTCATCTTCGTGGGTTTCAATTTGCAATGACGTATTGGGTACTCCAGCTCGCACGCTTTATGATCGTAGTTTCAACAGTATTTGAGTGTGATGGTTAGTTTTTTTGGCTCTCATTGCTGCAATTATGCTTTAAATTTTTGACTATTGTCTAAAACCCTAGATTCACTGGTTTGCATAAACGGCATGTGTCAGCTGGAGACACGTTTCTCCAGCTTACACACAAAAAATAACTCATAGTAACGAAGTTGTGGCGGCTCCAAATGTATGACTAAAACCTTTGATTGCTCCAATTATGCTCTAAAATATGGCATGTTTAGAATTTCTCTTATGACTATGAGGAAGCTGTAGACACACACACATTGCTTTACAGGGGTTGTATTATTTTCCAAACAAAATAATGTAAGTATATAGCTCATATATTTTAAGAATAGATAGGCCACTTTCACAATTTTTGACTTTGTTTCTTAAATGCTTCATACCTATTATATAGGGTTAGATTATACAAAAATAGTTTTAACAAAAAAAGATTTGATGAGTCACCAGACAGTTTCCCTGTTTCCCTGTAGATATGGTTTCGGACTTTATACTGGCCCAGTTAAAAAAAAAAACAAAAATCAAATTCAAATTTAAAAAAAAAGCAAAAGCTGGAAAAAGCTTACATTAATATTGACTTATCTTTGTAACCGCCTCTGTGTTGGTGGTTATGACCACCGGCTTCAGACCCAGAGGCCCCGGGTTCGATTCCCCGCAGCAGATACATGTTTGTGTACTCGGTTTGGTTGGTGGTAGTGGTGCCTATAGTGGTGGTATGTCGTTTAATATATCAATGTTTGTAGCATAGTTGTGTTCCGGCAGCTAGAGATAAGATAGCAGTACCTACCTCAGTAGTTGAAGATTCCGCTTTCACCATTGGCCTTACCAACACTTAACATCAGGTGAGATGAAGGCACTGAGCTTGCCCGAATGATATTGAAACAATTCAGAGGAGCAAAATGTCCTCGTTGAAAAAACGACCGTAAGGTCATGGGAGCAAAACGTCCGCAATTTAAAACATGTACAAAGGTACAGAGCAAAATGTCCCTTATTATCAAACGACCACAATTTAAATAGTCACGGGAGCAAAACGTCCGCAATTTAAAAGGTACCCACCTAATTAAAAACCTTTCATGAGAGTATTCTTATGACCACTCGTATCTGAGCATGTGCGAGATATAAAATAGGAATCATAAGAAATGTGAATAGGAATCTTAAGAAATGTGAAATCTGAGATGGCAACCTATAGAAATGGGAATTTGTATAATAGGAAAAATTGCTAAAATAATATCCACATTTGATCTCGACACAAATTCGAAGAGAAAGCAGAGCGACACTGCAGTGTGTTATATACTCCAAACCATTCAAGCCCTATTTCCCACTCCAATAACTTATTTAAATGACGTGGCTATTATCAATATTTAAAAATCCTCTTAATAATAGTAACCCTTTTTAAAAATTCAAATGATGTGATACGTTTTTCTTCTAGCCCAAGAACTTTCCGATATTTTTGTACAAAACTCAATAACAGGCCAAATTTTTGTAAACGGCCATTAAATATAATTATAAGAGACTATGTTTTAGAATCCAACAAAATCTCGCACTGGAAGGTATCGAAAAAAAGTTATACCCCGAAAATGGTGCAATTTTACAGCAAATATGCTATCACCGGTTTTATCGTGAAAAAGTGTTTATGTTCACCTTATCTAAGCACCAAAGTTGAAATCCATAAACATATACAACGGGAAACTAATACTTTAGGAAGAAGTCGGTTGTTTCACTAACTGCACAAGCGTGCGTTACCCCAGCGGAATGTTGTCGAATTTCTTGGATTCTTGATATAGAATAATTAGTGCTCCATCTCGTGTAATTGTGCGCGAAATCTTAAATTTGTGCGTCCAGTAGTTTTTGAGATATTCGCGAAAAACAGATTTTTTTTCCTGTGGACTTATAAAAAAAACATCAGAGATGTTGCTTTTGTGTTGCCGACCTGAAAAAAACCTCTTTACACCCCTTTTAAAAGAGCCCATGTCGTAGCTTAATGGGAAAACCTCGGATGGCAGCTCATTCCACAGTTTGATGGTACGTGGAATGAAGTTCCCCTGGAAGCGAACCGTTCGAGCGAACAACGGCTCCAAGAAGTGTACGTGTGCCCTGTTCCGATGGCGAGCGGTGCGATAGTAGAAGGAGGAAGTGGGCACCAAATTAAAAAGTTCCTCAGAGCATTCTCCATTATACAGGCGGTAGAACACACACAACGAGCCGATATCACGTCTCAGGGCTAAGGGTTCCAACCGTTCTGTGAGCTTGGGATCGTTGACCAGTCGAGTGGCACGTCTCTGCAAAGATTCTAGAGGGTCAAGCTGGCATTTAGGAGCCCCGGACCAAAGGTGAGAACAGTACTCCATGTGAGGTCTAACTTGGGCTTTGTACAACTGTAAAAGCTGGTTAGACGTGAAGTACCGTCTTGCTTTCCTAAGAACTCCTAATTTCTGTGATACTATCTTCGCCATGTCCTCTAGATACTTGCGGAATTGTACATCACTGGATATAAGATAAGATAAGATAAGAAGTCATTTATTTCTCTTTCACATAAAGGTGATACAATAAGTGAGTATAATACAAATGTAACATAATATTAGAACCATTATGTGAGAGACTGGAGCCTGAGATAGGTTTTTTGTAAAAAACCCGTTTTACAGGTCACCAATGCCCCCGCTACTCCGGTTTTAGATAACTATGTACATGTATTATGGTTACAGGTATAGAGAAGCTAGGATCTAATTATCAGAAAAATAAAGAAAACACAGAAATAAAGATAACATAACAAAAAACATTAAAAATGGTTAAATTTAGACCAACAACTATTTGATTTGATAGACAACACATTATATGACTGACGGTAGGTAGGTGTTGTGGGTGAGTGGGAGTGTAAGTGCGGGTGTGAGTGAATGTGTAAGAATGTAGATGAGGGTATGTCAACACCAAGGATCCCAATGCTGCTTGACATGTTAAGTGGAGTGCTCTGGAACTGTGGTGCTACGACGAATGGATCCTTTTTTGCGGTGAACACGCAAACCTGTGTCTTTGAATGGTTGAACTGGACCAGATTCTTTCCACCCCATCCTGAGACCCGTTCCAGGGAGTTCTCAACTTTGGACAAAAGTTTTTGTCGATTTTCCTGAGTGAAAGTCCGAGGCACATTGGGTTTTCCGATGTACAGGGCGTCTCCCGTACTGTCATCCGCATAGCAGTGCATATTCTCAATGTTAACCATATCATTGATATGCAGCAGAAACAGCGTGGGAGACAAAACCGAGCCCTGGGGAACGCCAGCATTTATGGGCATGACATTAGAGCAGCAACCGTCGACAACGACCTTAATGCTGCGCCCACAAAGGAAGCTAGCGACCCATTTACAGAGTCCTTCGGGTATTCCGTACGCTGGTAACTTCGCGAGAAGCGCTCTGTGCCAGACCCTATCGAAGGCCTTAGCAATGTCTAAGCTAACCGCTAGAGCTTCACCTCGACTCTCTATGGCCTCTGCCCAACGGTGTGTGAGATATACCAGAAGATCACCCGTCGACCGCCCGTGACGGAAGCCGTATTGGCGGTCGGAAATCAACTGGTGATCCTCGAGATAACCTAGGAGCTGCTGGTTGATGATGCGCTCCATGACCTTTGAGAGGAGGGATGTGATTGCTATGGGCCTGTAGTTCGAAGGGTCTGAACGATCTCCTTTCTTAGGAATCGGGTGCACAAGCGCTAACTTCCACGAAGACGGAACACTATGGACTTGGTAAGAAAATCGACATAGGCGTGCTATTACTGGTGCCAACTCGGGAGCGCACATTTTCAGCACCACTGCAGGTACACCGTCAAGCCCACTCGACTTCCGGATGTCAAGGGCAAAGAGTTCTCGTTTAATTGTCTTTTGTGTAAAGCGAATCTCTGGCATAGAACTTTTATGCCTTAGGATGTTTGGTGGCATAGTTCCCTTGTCATCCAAGGTCGAGTTTGAGGCGAAGAGCCTTCCCAAACGGTCGGCTTTCTCTTTCCCACTATGGGCCAAATTAGTCTCAGATGAACGCAGTGGAGGGAGGCTGGACCGACAGAAGTTGTTTTCAGCAGCTTTGGCGAGTGACCAGAAGGCACGTGATCCGGAGGGATACTTTTGTGCGTCTTATAATTCCGAAGTTATTCAAAAAACCGCTGGGGTAACGTTTGGGTGGTTGCTGTATCTCGCGAACGGTGAGGCGCACAAATATGATTTTTTTTACACACAATGTAATGAATTTGTGCGTAATTTGAGCAAAAGCAGAAATTGAAAAACATGCACCGTTCTGAAGATATATTTATTTTGAAGAAAAAGGATAATCGGTCCTAGCTCCCTAAACACTAACCTTAGAGACTAATTTCTGATATTGATTCGTACCTTATAATACCCTACAACGTCTATTAAAATCTTAAAAGCTTACTGCAAGTTGTTAATGAGTTATGGCACTTTAAATGTCACTGGCCCGTGAGGTATTTTGGTCGTCGCTTACATGAGTTTGGTATGAACCAGCAAATCGCTTATTAAGCAAATAATTAGTGCCTTCATTCAACTAGCCATTTGAAAATTTTCAGCCTAATGCACTCATTATTTAAAGATTTATAGTAAAAATGGTAAATGAAGCGAAATACAGTGATAAACCTACCAAGTTAAGATGAATATCAAAAAGCGGCCGCGCCATACATGACGCTAACCTTCTAAAATTTATGGCATTATTTGTACAGACGTTTACACAATTCGTAAAGTAAAGATATATTATTTAACATTTTATGTCTTTAAAATGTAATCTGGGCGGGCGACAACGAGCGTACGAAGTGGACGTGTTGACAATTTTAATAAAATAGTGCACTAAACGAACATACAATTTCAACTTCTAATAACTAATAACTAAAACTACTTTTGGTTTGACGCGCTGTTTAATACTTAGAACCTTTATTATCGGTGTCGACCATCAGCGAGTGAGCGACGTCGCGGTAACCGCTCTTCTCCACCTCGACGAAACGAGACAGCCTCTGATTTTTCATCCCGCGCGCACGCCGCGAGCCGCCGACTGCCGACGCTACTGCACGAGTGAGTAACCATATCAAAGATCTATGATGCTCCGTTCACCGAATGGATGCGGCACTGCTAAACTTAGCGGTTCAGAGCCGAACTTAGAAAACACGGACCGGGATATCGAATTTGAGACATCTTCTCAAGTAACGACACGCAGAAATAAACGTAAGAATCCTCACGGTGATGACAATTTTCTTATAAGACATGAAATATCGGAAATGAGAAAACAAATGTCTGATATGATGGCGCTTATAACCGCCTCAAGTAATGCCCAAAACGAAAAAATAAACCTGCTCTGTCAAACAGTCACGCCCATAAAGGAGGATGTGAAAGTCTTCGGGAGCACTATGGAGAAAATTATTTCAGAGCAGGTAAATATTAATACTAAATTAGAAGACCTAAAAAACGACGTTGGAAATACGGAAAAAAAATTGAAGTTATTGAATCTGATATTGTCAAACTCCGAAACACCATATCTTCACACGCTGTCCACGAAAGGGACCCCAACTATGAAGACCTTATCACCGAAATCCAGGAGCGCTGTTTGCGCGCCAAAAACATAATTATAGTTGGTATCAAGGAAAGCGATCTGAAAAATGCTACAGAACGTCGTGAATTTGACAAACAAGAAGTTTTAAAGACAACCAGAGCTACACTAACAAATTGTCCGGAACCAGACAAAGTTATGCGTCTTGGAAAGTTCAAAACAGACACTAATCGTCCTATCAAAGTGTTTTACAATTCCGATGAAACGTCCAAAACACTACTGCGGAACAAAAGAAATAAAGAAGACAACATTAAATTCTTCTCTGATCAAACAGTCAACCAACAGAAGTATCTACGTAAATTAAAGAAAGCACTAGAAACACGAGTACAAAAAGGAGAAACTAATTTACAAATAAAATACATAAAAGGTATCCCTAAAATTGTGAAATCTTCCGAACAGCAGACAATACCTATCGTAACTCAGATGGACACCCAGGATGTACCCTCAACCCAAACTTCAACGCAATCAAATTTTTTATAAGAAATGAAACCACACATCAACTGGCCGACACGTATGCAGAAATTAGCCAAAGTAAGAAATCTCTCAGATGCTTTTACGCCAATGCGCGCAGCATAGTTACACCGGGAAAATGAGATGAACTTAAATGTGTAATAAACTCATTCAAAGAAATCATTCATATAATTGTGCTGACAGAGACATGGATCAAGAGTATAGATGAGGCAAGTAGAATCCAAATACCATGTTACACACATTACTTCAATTTTAGACAACAACACAGAGGTGGCGGTGTTTCCATATTTGCTCACAATAACCTTAAGCATAACCTCGTTCTTGTCCTGGAGTGGCGACCACGTACCGGAAAGCGCAGTGTGGGCAGGCCTCCAACAAGGTGGACCGACGATCTGGTGAAGGTCGCGGGAAGCCGCTGGATGCGAGCAGCACAAAACCGGTCGTTGTGGAGAACCTTGGGGGAGGCCTTTGTCCAGCAGTGGACGTCTTTTGGCTGAGATGATGATGATGATGATGATAACCTCGTTCTAGAGCTCTGTGAAGAAGATAACCACTACTTGTGGGTTCGCGTGTCCAAACTCTCACTAAACATTGGTGCCATTTACAAACCAGAAAGAACTAACTCAGACCGATTTCTGGAGACTTATTCGGACCATCTTCATAAATTGAAAAGAGCAGTCATATTCGGAGATTTCAACTACGATTTAATACACCCTACACATGTTACTAAAAAATACAAGAACGTCTATAAAGAAAACGGTTTCAAAGTACTGAATAACGTTAAGCAAGAATATTGTACTCGAGAAACTGCAACGACCAGAACTATTCTCGATCATGTCTGCACTGATCTAAAAAGCAACAACTTTCATTTCGCTATAGTTGATTCATCCATGTCAGATCACAAAAACATATACTTTGAGATCAAGCAATATGAATCGCCTCCTCCATCAAAAGTCAAGTACACCACGATTGACTACAACCAACTGTATCAAACTGTAGCAAATATTGACTTTGAAACAACTAATTCCTATAACGAAATCAGTACAAAACTGATAAATGCTATAACGAATAATAAAACTGTCAAAATTAAAATTCTGAATAGCCCGAAACAGGATTGGATAAAGAAGAAAATAATACAAGGAATAGAAAAACGGAACAGACTTTGGAAATTACACAAAATGGACAAAAACAAGGAATCGGAACAAAACTTTGCATCAGAAAAATCAAAGATGGTTAAGACTATACAGCAAACGAAAGCTACATATTACAACAAACTATTTACAGACACTGAACAAACCACGTAAAATGTGGAAATTAATAAATGAATTAGCAAGTAATAAAATAAAACTCATATAATTTCCAGACAAACTTATAATTGATTCAAAGACTATACTAGAAAGAACAGACATTTGCGAACAATTCAACACTTACTTTTCTACTATTGGTAAAGTTTTGGCTAATGAAATTACAGAAATATATTACAGATATCACATTACAAGCTTAGAAGCCGATCAAGACATTAAAATAAACAACATCACGCCTGCAACTGAGGACGAGATATTGAAAATAGTAGATAGTCTAGACCCTAACACTAGTTGTGGCATTGATGAAATTAGTACAAAAGCTCAGAAATGTGTAATAAATCTAATCGTAAGTGCACTAACCAAGTGTATTAACAACTGCCTCGATAATGGTACCTTCCCTGATAGTCTGAAAATCGCTAAAGTCAGTCCTATTCACAAGTCTGGTCCCAAATGGGATCCTTGCAATTATCGACCAATATCCGTACTTCCAATCATATCAAAGATCTTTGAAAAAGTTCTTCATTCTCGACTTGAAACATACCTAAATTTCAAAAATTTCTTCTACAGAAAGCAATACGGCTTTCGACAAAAATCCAATACTCTAGCGGCAACCATAGATTTAATAACAATGATAAAACAAAAAATCGATCAGAAACAGATAGCCCTAGGTATATTTATCGATTTGAAGAAAGCTTTCGACACTGTTAGCCACCAAATACTTCTGAAAAAGCTACAACTCATAGGTATTGAAGGAAAAGCACTCGAGATGTTTGATTCTTACTTACATAATAGAAAACAAGTCGTAAAAATGAGTGAAACCCAAAGTTGTTCAATGTCAATAACATGTGGAATCCCTCAAGGTTCCATCTTGGGACCACTCTTGTTTTTAATTTACGTGAACGACATTCACAAAACCAATCTCACGGGAGATATAACGCTCTACGCTGATGACACGAGTGTATTCTATTTTGGTCGCAACATAGATGAAATCATCACACAAGCTCAAACGGACCTAAATATATTAAACTGCTGGTTTCAGTCTAACTTATTGACTATTAATAGTTCTAAAACGAAATATGTTGTCTTTTCCGCCAAAAACAAAAATGTCGATATTAGTATCGACATTTTTGTTTTTGGCGGATAGCCTATACAAGCTTAGCCTTGAACTAAACATAAATGATCAGACAATATCTAAAGCCTCGAAGGAAAAATATCTTGGTTTAACGTTGGACAGCCATCTTACCTGGAGGCCACATATAGAAAATATCACATCAAAATTAGTGTCTTTGGCTGGTATATTATGCAGAAATAAAAATTGTTTTCCTAGGAAAATACGATATTTAATTTACAATTCATTAGTGAAACCACACATTGAATACCTAATTGAAATCTGGGGTACCACGGCTAAAAAATATATTAACATGATTCAGGCAAAACAGAATAAAATAATAAAGGTTTTATTTAACTATAACTATTATACATCTACAACAAAAATATACAAACAAACGCAAATAATGAACGTCACACAAACATATACGTACCTGACATGTATACTTATAAGAAAAATACTAAATAACGAAATAAATAGCAACATTACCTTCACTAAGAAAACCCGTGTACAAAAAATAAAACTACGCAGTGCCAACAATCTAATTATTCGTAAACCTAGAACAAACTATGGGAAAAGAAACATTGAATTTGAAGGTGCTCAGCTATATAATAAACTTCCAATCTGGGTTAAAAGTGCACAATCAATGGGTTCTTATAAAAGACTACTTAAAACATACATCAAGAAAATATAAATACATGAAAACATAAATGTATGTGTGTATGTGTGTGTGTATGTATATATATATTGCCTGTATATGTATATATATATATATATGTATATGCGTGTGTGTTTATGTATTTAAGTGAGTATGTGTATACATGTATACATATAAATAAAAGTATTGTGTAAACCTATAATATTTGAAAAAAGACATATAAATAAACCTACCATTAATTTAAGTAAATAATAATATAAATCTACATCTACATAAATAAATTCCCTGTGTGGTGCCGGGGATAAAGAATTGCACCACCCCATCTCTTCCTGTGGGTGTCGTAAAAGCCGACTAAGGGACCATTCCAGAGGATGGGCAACAGCATCTCTCTGAGGTTACCCTCAACCTACTGCGATCGCCAACCCGCCTGCCAAGCGTGGCGATTACGGCAAATACCCCTCATATCCTTGGGGGAGGCCTTTGTCCAGCAGTGGACGTCTTTGGCTGAGATGATGATGATGACATAAATAAATAAACGTTTGATTAAAATACATATTACACATTTCTATATGTCAGATCACTTAATTGAATCTAAATAAACATCTAATATAACTAAAATAAACCACTAGAGATTAAAAACAACAAAAATATAAGATACCTATACATAACCTAATTTCAAAACAATAACAAATTCAAATTGAATCTTACATTTATCTCTTCTTACTGATCCCTGTGCTATTTTCGTACTGAACCTATCAATGCCGCATCTAGTCATATCGCGTTCTTTGTTGCTCCTTGTTTTGTGAGTTCGGCGGGGCGGCTGAAATATTATTCGCCGATAGGACGGTACACCACGAATGACGTTTTTAAAAAACTACCGTGTTTATAGTAATTAGGTGTGTATTTCGATTTAAGTGCGCTCGATTGTTGAGTTATTGTGATTGTTGATTTAGTAAGTAAAAGTTGTTTCTCAATAAGTGAATACCTATTGTAATTCTAATGAGAAATAATAAAGTTCTTTAACCATAATCTTATCTATTTTAAATTAAAGTCCGTATGTGCGTAAATTATCGTTTCTAATTGTTTTTTATAATGTAAAAATGTCATATAAATTTATGTTTTTATATAAGTAATAATATTAACTGTAGGATATTTAGGTGCAAACTTTAAGCCCACAAAATGAGAGGTCATGCTTGTAAAAACAATCGGGCAAGTCAGCACTCGCGCCCCCATGCTCCTACTGAGTGACTTGCACTGAATTTAAGTTCAGGCGGGTCATAAAGTTTTGCTTATTGTATTAATACTTATCGTGACAAAGATACCTCTGAACACAGTCACCATAAACAGCACATTTGCTACAGTAACCAAGCAAGCACCAAGGTGACGTTGCAGCACTATATTATAAGCGAATCTTATAATATAATATATCTTTTCAAAATGTAGGTACCTACATCAACTTTTTCGTAAGTATAATAATAAGCCATTGACTGGTACGGGCCTCAAGCTTGTTGCCCGAGATTATTCTCTGCAATGAAAACCCATATATGAATGAATATATGAATAATTAAAGCGAACTGAAATGAATCATTTGACGCCATCGTCAAAATTAAACCTAAATCTATATGAAATAATAAAAAACCTATAGCTTGTCAAGGTTTCGCTTACCGCGCCTACGGGGTACAGGTGTTGGCGGGGACGAGGTAAAACGGTCTCGGAAGGGACGCGGGCGGTGTAGTGGGAGGGCAAGCGAACGCACCGCGTGCGGTTGACTGCGTGCTACTTCGTCCCCGCCAACCTCTGTACCCCGTGGGCGCGGTAAGCACGATCTTGACAAGCTATAGTCTACTTATCGATTCTGTTTCACTGACACACACGCATAATGTACCTACTCACTGTCGCTTCGCGCTGGCAACGTTGGATAAGCAAAAAGAAAAAGAGCACGCATACACGTGGCAAATTTTTATCTACTTTCTTATCGTGCTTCCTTATATGGCAACACTACCCAACACTGCACAACCACAGTATAAATAAGTACCTATACAGTTACAGTATTTTAACTGAGCCGTGCCTTTGGATTGACTACCTACGGCTGCTCGGCTCGGTACGTAAACACGCAGTAGAGCTGCCTGTCTTGGGCATAAGTCAGTATAACGCATGCCATGGGGAGTCATCCGGTAAGCGCAGCGATTACCTCGCGAATATTTCAAAATTCGTTCACCAGAAAAGAATTTCATGAGAAACAGGCTACATTTTATTTCTTAAATAATAAAAAAAAACTTATTTGTCACATTAAATGTTATAATCAAGGATACTTTAAGTAGAAAATACCAAATCCTTATCGAAATAACATTGCTCATCGTCATGGAAATAACAAAAATGCATCGGTGTTTTATTTCTCAAGAATAGTCTATCGCTTGTGTCGGCACCTGTACCGATCATAATGCCATAAATTTTAGAAGGTTAGCGTCATGTATGGCGCGGCCGCTTTTTGATATTCATCTTAACTTGGTAGGTTTATCACTGTATTTCGCTTCATTTACCATTTTTACTATAAATCTTAAAATAATGAGTGCATTGAATGAAGGCACTAATTATTTGCTTAATAAGTGATTTCCTGGTCCATACCAAACTCATGTAAGCGACGACCAAAATACCTCACGGGCCAGTGACATTTAAAGTGCCATAACTCATTAACGACTTGCAGTAAGCTTTTAAGATTTTAATAGACGTTGTAGGGTATTATAAGGTACGAATCAATATCAGAAATTAGTCTCTGAGGTTAGTGTTTAGGGAGCTAGGACCGATTATCCTTTTTCTTCAAAATAAATATATCTTCAGAACGGTGCATTTTTTTCAATTTCTGCTTCAAATTACGCACAAATTTATTACATTGTGTGTAAAAAAAATCATATTTGTGCGCCTCACCGTTCGCGAGATACAGCAACCACTCAAACGTTACCCCAGCGGTTTTTTGAATAACTTCGGAATTATAAGACGCACAAATTCAAGACTAACACGCACATTTACAGCGCCCCAAGATCTATCTTCCTGGGTACTTTTTTTTTGATAAGTCCACAGGAAAAAAATGTGCCATCTGTTTTTCGCGAATATCTCAAAAACTACTGGACGCACAAATTTAAGATTTCGCGCACAATTACACGAGACGGAGCACTAATTATTCTATATCAAGAATCCAAGAAATTCGACAACATTCCGCTGGGGTAACGCACGCCTGCACAATGTACTCTAAGAAAATAATAATAGCAGATTCTTTATTATCATTATATAATTTAAATTGGATTTAGTACATTACGTGTTAATGGAAGCAAATGAAACAAAAGTAATTCAAAACTGATCTGATAGCATTTTTAACATAGGTGTAATGCCACTTTCGAGTTTACGTAGAGTTTTTTTAAGTTTATTTGTTTTTCATTTATATTTATAGGAGGATTATTAAATTTTACGAAAGATAACTAATAAAGGTATTCAAATGTAAAGTAAATAATATTTATACCATTTTTGCCCATTTTTTATAGATTTTATAAGGCTTTGTATTTGTTTTTTTTAATGTTGCTGTCACAAATATTGGTGAATTACTAATGAATTATGTAATAAACTAGATAATCAATTTTTTATGTTAAGAAAATACAGATATAGAATTATTGTTGAGTCTCCATATAGCGAATTAGTTTGGCTCTCAGGCTATTCTAATTTTTTTAACTCTTCTGAGTACTTTACGTATGTTAAAACTGATGTCTACCTTTTTCCTTTTACTGTCATGAAATAATATAATTATATTGTTTGTAATCTCATTTCCTGCCCTTTCGCTTCTTTCCATTATCGATTTGCGAGAATACAGGTTACTTACAGGTTTACAGGTTACAAATTTGCACAAATTCCGATTATGTCTCTACACTCCTTGTTTTCGTCGGCCTTCATTAAAGCTTCAACTTTTTTCCAAACAGCTTTGTTTAGGTGAAAATAGCACCCTGATATATTATTAGCGGAAATGCTTTTTTAAAAGCATTTATAATATCGATTTCATAATCGCATTGTCTTATTTACAGTTATTTCCAAATGTTGTTATAAGAGTTCAAAAAACCGTTCGTCAAATTAACATGTATAGACACAATTTGGCAAAATGGTTTCGGCGTTCGTGTAAAAATAGGTCCTTCCTGATGCGTTAAGGACGTCTTGCTTTCATGACATTTTTAATTAATGACGATTTGCTCTAAGGGCTTTTTTTATTTGCTCTTTTTGCACTTGTTGCTTGGACTTTCTTCCCTGTGGTCAATTTGGTTAAACGGACATTATGGTTAGGGGGACTAAATGCCTATAAGGACTTTTGTTTTGAGGACCATCTCCTCTGAATTCTATTAAGGGTGCGCCGACAAAAAAATACCAAAAATGCAGTTACGGTTAAGTAGATATAATTAAAAATACTATCGTATTAAATGAACAAAATATATATTTAGTATCATAGGGAACGTGTTTACAATTTGTCAGAACCATAAAATCCTAACACGCTATAGTTTTTTCTACAATATCATTTAAAGTTGGGCAAAAATCATGAAAACGAGTGGCGGCGTTTAGTAGATTTCGTATAGTTTATCTAAATTATTGTACCTCTGATTTTGTCTAAACAATCATCAATGGATAAACTACAAATTGCTAGACTACATTTTCGATTCATCAAGTGGTTATTTAAATAATTATTTTTTATTAAGCACCTTAAATTCCCCATACAAAACTAGTATGGCCGCGCGGCATCAAATAAATATGGACGACGACATTTCAAATAAAACATATGACACTTGTCACTTATGGACGGCGCACCCTTAAAAAGGCTTAGCATCTGTTCAAGCCTAGTGCCTACATCACTAGTTTATCAACGAACATTCACACGAACTACCTACCTACAACGATGACATTTATATTTAATCTACCTGCACTTTTTTCCTCATACATTCTGTTTGATCAATTCATTGATAGCTGTAACTCTGTATCAAAATCACTTTAATATTATAAAGCAAGTTATAAAACGTTTTGAGTTTCATTTTGAGGTTCCTTTATGTTCACTACGAGACAGCATCTCAAAAGAAAAATAAACAACATTGTCACATTTCTACATTTATTGTATGTTACAACATATAAAACATAGATTCATCATCATCATCTCAGCCAAAAGACGTCCACTGCATAAAACAAAAAAAAAAACATAGAAAACATTAAAAAAAAAATAAAAAAAAAAAAAATAAAAAAAAAAATAATAACATAAAACATAGATTAACAACAATATATTATGCAGTTCGTCTAACGGCCGGCGCATGACTATTATTTATTGTATTCCATCTTACATCATTACTATAGATACATATTGGCTGGGCCACAATATTAGCTCTATTACAATTACGTTTATTTAAAAAAATAAACATTTTTAAACATTTGGGGTTGAACCAACAGCTGCACCCCAGAATATCAGGTACCGAGTGACAAAGGTAGCCAACATAAACACCTGTTGCATTGTACCTGCGCGTACGTCAGCAACTGTTTAAACAAACGTAAGCATATTAACATTAATGTTCGTGATTATTTACATATAATTTTACGCTAATATTGTTGCGAACAAATTACAAGTTCGAACCACCACCAACTATGCTATCGGATTGAGCCACGATAGCATAGATGGTGGTGCATCTGACCCGGCATGTCATGGGGTGCGGGTTTTTGCCATTAATATTCATATTCATTTAATCACAATATAATTAAAACATATTATGTATAAAACAATATCAGTGATGTTTGTTGATTGTATGCAATACGCGGGTTAAGTGGCTTCAGTAATACAAACCTAGGGTTTTGTACTAAGTTCCCGATCGGCCAGCAGGCCGCATAACACTTACATTAGTGGAACACTTATAAAACATTACATTTATATATCAATTCCTTCCGTTTTCGTTACGTCAACTCACGTCTCTACTTACACTACTTGCACAAGCGCTAGTTAGGTACATTAACTTGTTCTTTGGGTTTGCTTCTCATTATGATTACATATTTGTAATTTCAGCCTTAGTTGGAAAAATAAGTTAGCTAGCAAAATTGTATGTAACCCGTCCACACGTCGGTTTTTCTTTGAGTCGTATTTCAGTCAATTGATAAAAATAATGTTTATATTAGCTTTGAGCTCATTGACTCTACCCAGCTGTACCTTCCTACTGGTACGGGTAGCCGGGAGCAGTTTCCGGGGTAACCACATGCGTATTGGTCAAGTTTGTGATGATACCGTGCTAGCAACTATTACACTTGTACTATCATACTACTATAACATCGATCACGTGTCTTAAAGTATGTATATTAGGCATGTACGTACAGGCCGAAATATACTCGGCGAAATATACTGGGGTTGTCTCAGAGTATTTTATACATTAGCTTATTTCTGTATTATTATTTGTATGACTAATATTGACCTTAATCTGAAATTTCACCAAACTTTAGTATTAAATCTGCTGCGACTATCTTTTAATTAAATATATTTAATAACACGGAATAAATGCTTTGCATGTCAACATATCGTACAAATAAGACTTTGGTCTGAACTTACGTTAATACACAAAATAAATAAACAGCTCTAAAGCTGAGCTACACAAACCTTTGGGAGCGTAAATACTACCGAAATGCAGACTAGCGAGGTGTATGCTTTACGGAATCCATATTTAGAATAGGTCACGGCTAAATATATTCCGACGGTGCGTGTGCACAATACATGCATATCTGTAGTTATTTCAAGTTTTATATAATTATGTACAGTCGACGGCAGATCAACCTACCCAAACCTGTCAAATTTCCCCAATGAATATTGATTCTTATAACCAAACGATAAAGTTCAAAATTGATTGTAGAAAATTGAGTTTTGGGTAGGTTGATTTGCCGCCGTGTGTACTTTAAATGTCTTAAATTCTAACGGTTACAAATAAAACTTATCCGAAATAAATGCTCCGTATCGATAATAAACATCTACAATAAATAATTAGTAAATATGTAGCGTGTCGCGTGCGCGGGCGCGCTCGGCGGACCTCTCGTTGACACCGTTCGATACGACACAACACTTTGTGCAATCTAACCACCCTAATCGATAAAACTCGTCGAACGATTCAACAATTCTGAACTTCAAAACGAAATTTATCAAACCCTCATTCAACTATCACTTCTCGGCTCTCATCGCTCGTCCCACAAATATAAATTTACTCATTTTCGTAGGACGGAACGGTGACAAAACACTCGGGCGTGATCTCTCACGACGAGGTAGATTTATCAATATTATTTTGCGTATTATTATTAGCCAGCCACTTCGAAGTCGCCGCGCACGAGCGTGATGTGATGTTGAGGTGATGTTTGAGTGGATCGGTCTGGTGGGCGTGGCTACAGCAGTGCGCAGGCGCGCTTGCGGCGGCGCGTCTTGTGCGAGTGCTGCGGGTGGTTGCGGATGATGCGCACCAACTGCGGACAAACGGTTTTTTCATGTGTAAAATCTTTCCTCTCGCTCTCTTGCAATTCGTGGGAATGATTTCGTGAAATGGGACGGAAGTGTGTAACGGGAAGTCGGGAAAGCGCGCGAGCGCGCGCCGTTCGATTTGACAAATGAGCGCGCGGTATTGCATTACTCTTAGTGTCAATTGAATAAAATACGATTTCCATTAAAAATAATTATTCTTTGAATGTGCGACTACTGTAAAACTCGCTCGTTATTTTTATACATATTACCTACGGGTGAGCAGTTGCCCTTCATCTCAGCTGATGTTAAATCACGATAAGGCCGAAGGTAGAAGCGCACTTCACCCGGAACCCTCGACTGAGACGCTGGCTATCTTATCTCTAGCTGCCGGAACACAGCGATGGTACAAACATTGATGATATGACGACATATCTAGATAAGACCGTGGTTGCTAGCCATGCGGTTATACCATCAACCAAACCGAGTACACAAACATGTACTTCCTACTGGAAATCGAACCCGGGATCTCTGAAAAGTATACTATTACTGGGTGGTACACCGACAATCTTAACCACTAAACCACGAACGATTACAAATTACCTGCAGCCCCGTTATCAATTCGATCCGAACCCCTTGGAGAATGTAGTAGGAAAAGAGGACACGTTCGCTTGCGTTATCGTGCCCTCTAAACCCCCTAACAGTGTTTCGACCGCACGGCTAGAGGAATTTTAGAAACCAACCTGACGATGGAGCGCCCTCCCAAGAGACCTATTGAGTCTGTATCTGGCTCTTGAAATTTTTGACAGCCCAAAGTCAACTCTAAATCAAAGAGAACTTTATTCGATGTCAATATCGTCGTTCAACTTAATTATACAGTGGAGCCCGTTTATAATGGCATCGAAAGGAAATAACAAACACGTCATACTTAGCGGACGTCATACTATTAGAGAGATTCTACTACAGGAGATTGTATATTTTGTAGAAAATAAACAATCTCCTGTGAAACACAATATATTAAATCAACCATCTTTCTCCTCAATCATAAATGCTGTAGCGTCAGCTCGGACTTTGTATTTGTAAACAATCTCTTAGGTCTCAGCTCACGAAGCTATAGACAACATACTGGCTGTTTAATTTATGGAGCGGCGGTTCCGAGTTTATGTTTATGAGTGGTGACGTAGCGTACCTCTTGAAAGGCGGCGTCGACGTTGAGCGGCGGTTCCTTGGCGCTGGTCTCGATGTAGGGCGCCCGCTATATGAGTGGTGACGTAGCGTACCTCGTGGAAGGCGGCGTCGACGTTGAGCGGCGGTTCCTTGGCGCTGGTCTCGATGTAGGGCGCCCGCTATATGAGTGGTGACGTAGCGTACCTCGTGGAAGGCGGCGTCGACGTTGAGCGGCGGTTCCTTGGCGCTGGTCTCGATGTAGGGCGCCCGCTATATGAGTGGTGACGTAGCGTACCTCGTGGAAGGCGGCGTCGACGTTGAGCGGCGGTTCCTTGGCGCTGGTCTCGATGTAGGGCGCCCGCTATATGAGTGGTGACGTAGCGTACCTCGTGGAAGGCGGCGTCGACGTTGAGCGGCGGTTCCTTGGCGCTGGTCTCGATGTAGGGCGCCCGCTATATGAGTGGTGACGTAGCGTACCTCGTGGAAGGCGGCGTCGACGTTGAGCGGCGGTTCCTTGGCGCTGGTCTCGATGTAGGGCGCCCGCTATATGAGTGGTGACGTAGCGTACCTCGTGGAAGGCGGCGTCGACGTTGAGCGGCGGTTCCTTGGCGCTGGTCTCGATGTAGGGCGCCCGCTATATGAGTGGTGACGTAGCGTACCTCGTGGAAGGCGGCGTCGACGTTGAGCGGCGGTTCCTTGGCGCTGGTCTCGATGTAGGGCGCCCGCTATATGAGTGGTGACGTAGCGTACCTCGTGGAAGGCGGCGTCGACGTTGAGCGGCGGTTCCTTGGCGCTGGTCTCGATGTAGGGCGCCCGCTATATGAGTGGTGACGTAGCGTACCTCGTGGAAGGCGGCGTCGACGTTGAGCGGCGGTTCCTTGGCGCTGGTCTCGATGTAGGGCGCCCGCTATATGAGTGGTGACGTAGCGTACCTCGTGGAAGGCGGCGTCGACGTTGAGCGGCGGTTCCTTGGCGCTGGTCTCGATGTAGGGCGCCCGCTATATGAGTGGTGACGTAGCGTACCTCGTGGAAGGCGGCGTCGACGTTGAGCGGCGGTTCCTTGGCGCTGGTCTCGATGTAGGGCGCCCGCTATATGAGTGGTGACGTAGCGTACCTCGTGGAAGGCGGCGTCGACGTTGAGCGGCGGTTCCTTGGCGCTGGTCTCGATGTAGGGCGCCCGCTATATGAGTGGTGACGTAGCGTACCTCGTGGAAGGCGGCGTCGACGTTGAGCGGCGGTTCCTTGGCGCTGGTCTCGATGTAGGGCGCCCGCTATATGAGTGGTGACGTAGCGTACCTCGTGGAAGGCGGCGTCGACGTTGAGCGGCGGTTCCTTGGCGCTGGTCTCGATGTAGGGCGCCCGCTATATGAGTGGTGACGTAGCGTACCTCGTGGAAGGCGGCGTCGACGTTGAGCGGCGGTTCCTTGGCGCTGGTCTCGATGTAGGGCGCCCGCTATATGAGTGGTGACGTAGCGTACCTCGTGGAAGGCGGCGTCGACGTTGAGCGGCGGTTCCTTGGCGCTGGTCTCGATGTAGGGCGCCCGCTATATGAGTGGTGACGTAGCGTACCTCGTGGAAGGCGGCGTCGACGTTGAGCGGCGGTTCCTTGGCGCTGGTCTCGATGTAGGGCGCCCGCTATATGAGTGGTGACGTAGCGTACCTCGTGGAAGGCGGCGTCGACGTTGAGCGGCGGTTCCTTGGCGCTGGTCTCGATGTAGGGCGCCCGCTATATGAGTGGTGACGTAGCGTACCTCGTGGAAGGCGGCGTCGACGTTGAGCGGCGGTTCCTTGGCGCTGGTCTCGATGTAGGGCGCCCGCTATATGAGTGGTGACGTAGCGTACCTCGTGGAAGGCGGCGTCAACGTTGAGCGGCGGTTCCTTGGCGCTGGTCTCGATGTAGGGCGCCCGCTATATGAGTGGTGACGTAGCGTACCTCGTGGAAGGCGGCGTCGACGTTGAGCGGCGGTTCCTTGGCGCTGGTCTCGATGTAGGGCGCCCGCTATATGAGTGGTGACGTAGCGTACCTCGTGGAAGGCGGCGTCGACGTTGAGCGGCGGTTCCTTGGCGCTGGTCTCGATGTAGGGCGCCCGCTATATGAGTGGTGACGTAGCGTACCTCGTGGAAGGCGGCGTCGACGTTGAGCGGCGGTTCCTTGGCGCTGGTCTCGATGTAGGGCGCCCGCTATATGAGTGGTGACGTAGCGTACCTCGTGGAAGGCGGCGTCGACGTTGAGCGGCGGTTCCTTGGCGCTGGTCTCGATGTAGGGCGCCCGCTATATGAGTGGTGACGTAGCGTACCTCGTGGAAGGCGGCGTCGACGTTGAGCGGCGGTTCCTTGGCGCTGGTCTCGATGTAGGGCGCCCGCTATATGAGTGGTGACGTAGCGTACCTCGTGGAAGGCGGCGTCGACGTTGAGCGGCGGTTCCTTGGCGCTGGTCTCGATGTAGGGCGCCCGCTATATGAGTGGTGACGTAGCGTACCTCGTGGAAGGCGGCGTCGACGTTGAGCGGCGGTTCCTTGGCGCTGGTCTCGATGTAGGGCGCCCGCTATATGAGTGGTGACGTAGCGTACCTCGTGGAAGGCGGCGTCGACGTTGAGCGGCGGTTCCTTGGCGCTGGTCTCGATGTAGGGCGCCCGCTATATGAGTGGTGACGTAGCGTACCTCGTGGAAGGCGGCGTCGACGTTGAGCGGCGGTTCCTTGGCGCTGGTCTCGATGTAGGGCGCCCGCTATATGAGTGGTGACGTAGCGTACCTCGTGGAAGGCGGCGTCGACGTTGAGCGGCGGTTCCTTGGCGCTGGTCTCGATGTAGGGCGCCCGCTATATGAGTGGTGACGTAGCGTACCTCGTGGAAGGCGGCGTCGACGTTGAGCGGCGGTTCCTTGGCGCTGGTCTCGATGTAGGGCGCCCGCTATATGAGTGGTGACGTAGCGTACCTCGTGGAAGGCGGCGTCGACGTTGAGCGGCGGTTCCTTGGCGCTGGTCTCGATGTAGGGCGCCCGCTATATGAGTGGTGACGTAGCGTACCTCGTGGAAGGCGGCGTCGACGTTGAGCGGCGGTTCCTTGGCGCTGGTCTCGATGTAGGGCGCCCGCTATATGAGTGGTGACGTAGCGTACCTCGTGGAAGGCGGCGTCGACGTTGAGCGGCGGTTCCTTGGCGCTGGTCTCGATGTAGGGCGCCCGCTATATGAGTGGTGACGTAGCGTACCTCGTGGAAGGCGGCGTCGACGTTGAGCGGCGGTTCCTTGGCGCTGGTCTCGATGTAGGGCGCCCGCTATATGAGTGGTGACGTAGCGTACCTCGTGGAAGGCGGCGTCGACGTTGAGCGGCGGTTCCTTGGCGCTGGTCTCGATGTAGGGCGCCCGCTATATGAGTGGTGACGTAGCGTACCTCGTGGAAGGCGGCGTCGACGTTGAGCGGCGGTTCCTTGGCGCTGGTCTCGATGTAGGGCGCCCGCTATATGAGTGGTGACGTAGCGTACCTCGTGGAAGGCGGCGTCGACGTTGAGCGGCGGTTCCTTGGCGCTGGTCTCGATGTAGGGCGCCCGCTATATGAGTGGTGACGTAGCGTACCTCGTGGAAGGCGGCGTCGACGTTGAGCGGCGGTTCCTTGGCGCTGGTCTCGATGTAGGGCGCCCGCTATATGAGTGGTGACGTAGCGTACCTCGTGGAAGGCGGCGTCGACGTTGAGCGGCGGTTCCTTGGCGCTGGTCTCGATGTAGGGCGCCCGCTATATGAGTGGTGACGTAGCGTACCTCGTGGAAGGCGGCGTCGACGTTGAGCGGCGGTTCCTTGGCGCTGGTCTCGATGTAGGGCGCCCGCTATATGAGTGGTGACGTAGCGTACCTCGTGGAAGGCGGCGTCGACGTTGAGCGGCGGTTCCTTGGCGCTGGTCTCGATGTAGGGCGCCCGCTATATGAGTGGTGACGTAGCGTACCTCGTGGAAGGCGGCGTCGACGTTGAGCGGCGGTTCCTTGGCGCTGGTCTCGATGTAGGGCGCCCGCTATATGAGTGGTGACGTAGCGTACCTCGTGGAAGGCGGCGTCGACGTTGAGCGGCGGTTCCTTGGCGCTGGTCTCGATGTAGGGCGCCCGCTATATGAGTGGTGACGTAGCGTACCTCGTGGAAGGCGGCGTCGACGTTGAGCGGCGGTTCCTTGGCGCTGGTCTCGATGTAGGGCGCCCGCTATATGAGTGGTGACGTAGCGTACCTCGTGGAAGGCGGCGTCGACGTTGAGCGGCGGTTCCTTGGCGCTGGTCTCGATGTAGGGCGCCCGCTATATGAGTGGTGACGTAGCGTACCTCGTGGAAGGCGGCGTCGACGTTGAGCGGCGGTTCCTTGGCGCTGGTCTCGATGTAGGGCGCCCGCTATATGAGTGGTGACGTAGCGTACCTCGTGGAAGGCGGCGTCGACGTTGAGCGGCGGTTCCTTGGCGCTGGTCTCGATGTAGGGCGCCCGCAGTGCCCTCGCCAGCTCGCGACCCTGTTCCTCGCCGACGGCGCGCGCATGCACCAGGTCCACCTTGTTGGCCGCCACCAGCATCGGGTACGACTCCCTGCCGGCGACACCCGCAGGGTCACGACTCAACATACAACATTTTTATTCAAAACTAGCGGCACGTCCCGCCCGTCCGTCGTGTAAAAATTTAAGAAAGGCTTTGACTGTGCTGTGTCGTTATGTTTTGCTTTTTTATATATAATCTCGTCAAAGGATAGTGGGCAAAATATAGCTCCGCCAGCCATGTAATAAGCGTGAATCAACAGATGTACCTAAAACGAGCATTTTTTACTATTACCCCATGAAAAAATAACCCAGAGGTAATACACAAAAGTGTCTGCATGTACATAGGTACCTAAACTGAATAAAATATTTTTATTCACTATGTATCGTTATTTAATATTATAAATAACTATAATCATGAGAGTTTATAGCGAACGACATGAGCCAGAGACACGACAAAGACTAGCCAATCATATTCCTGCGCTCGCAGCTCGCACAAACCGTTTGCAGAACCGGCTTGCGCGGGCGTTTCAGGTAGTCGATTTCTTACTCGATGCAGTCCTTCGTGATACTTCGTGGTGATTGGGCAAATTGTTTTCATGTACCTATCACCGATAATGAGTATGCGGTGGAGATAATAGAAAGAATTAACGAAAGACAATACTTGCAAAACATTTTAGGTGAATTCGTCTCAAGACGCCACATGAACCGGCAACAAGTTCTCTTTCAAGAAATGAACGCTGATTTGCCCGGCTTAGAAAGGTTTCCGTCGCTTATCAAAAGGGGTCTTATCATTTTTGCTCTGGGTACATATCAACTGAAATTGGCAAAAAGTTACTATAGTGAGCATGTTCGGGGCGACGACGGGCACTTCAATAGATCTCTTTACCAAGACCCTAATCAACTCGTTGCCGAGCTCAACAACGCTGGCATTGAAGGATCAAACCTGTGGCTTTTGAGAGCAAAAATCCAATCCAGGTACACAAGGTCGAAGGTCCATTACACCTATGTATTAGTCAATGAAGAAGAGAGTGGACTGAACGCTCTAAAGCATTATTATTGCTCTTGCAAAATAGGGAATCGTACTTTGGGTTGCTGCGCCCATGTAATGGTGATAATATGGTTTTTAAGCCTAGCAAGACACGAAGAACATATCCATAGACCGGCTCTCTTCTTAGACTCAGTAATAATAGATCGTAATCAATAAATACCTACTGTTTGATGTTGTTATATTTATTTATTTATTTATTTTTATTGTTACACCAACAAAGTAAACACCATTACATTAAAAAAAAACATTGTATAAATAAGACGCTTGATAAGTGTCACCTCAATTATGGGTGTAAACTACATGCATACAAAAGTGCTACAGCAAAAATCACAAAATTATGCTAAGATTAAGATAATAATAATTTGATTAACAATAAAAAATATAATTTAATTTAATTAATAATTAATTTTAATTTAATTTATATGACTTTAAACAATAAAAGAATCGTTTTATAATTATGCTCGTTTTTATAAAGCCCAGAAAAATGTATATATTTAACTTTATATAGCTAGAGAACCCTGGGATAGAATTTGATGCACTTAAGCACAGAGGCACATGGATGTAATAGCTTTCAAAAAAAGGTAGTCGGATCTATGGCGGGCGTGAGTGTGCCGCCCATACATTTTTCCCGCCCTCCTTTGGGAAACACAGCGGAAACCCTGAGCAATTTTTAAGGTTTTTAAATTAATTCATGAAAAAAAAAAAAGGAAAATAGGGATACAGCCGAAGCCTTTCTTTAATCTTTAATGAAAAAAATAATTAAATCGGTCCAGTTTTGGAGGAGGAACCAGGGGACTACGAAACGATTTTGTCATCTTTTCATACATATTTTTCAATTCAATCGACCTTAGTGTTTCCTCTTAAGCTTACCATTTGTAGTCGACTTATTTTGTACCCACACAACGTAAGCTTAAAGGTGGTCCCTCACAAGAGCATTCGCTTGTTATGTAACATTTCAGATACTAATCTATATTAATATTATAAAGCTGAAGAGTTTGTTTGTTTGAACGCGCTAATCTCAAGAACTACTGGTTCGAATTGAAAAATTATTTTTGTGTTGGATAGTCCATTTATCGAGGAAGGCTTTAGGCTATATAACATCACGCTGCGATCAATAGGAGCGAAGCATCAGTGAAAAATGTTGCAAAAACGGGAACAAGAGCCTAAAAAATTAAAAATGCTGCCGAAAGTCAGTATTGCACGCGGACGAAGTCGCGAGCACAGCTAGTACTAATATACTAAGAGTTTGTATTTTTGTATAAACACGCTAATCTTTAGAACTACCAGTCAGATATTAAAAATTGTTTTCGCATTTCATATGCTTATTTTGGTGGAAGGCTTTAGGCTATTTAACATTACGCTATGCCTCTTAAAAAGAGTCAGAAAAAACGCTAGGCGAATACGAAATACTAGTGCATTCGACCGACGCGGTGGGTCGGGAAACAGCTAGTATTACAATATAAATACTGCCTCCGTGACTGACGAGCGTTTAATCGATTACATGATATCAGAAGAAGCGGTTCTCTTCCCTCGCCGATGTAAAGCTCAAATCTGTAACATTACGGGTTGCAGGCGAATGCTCCTGGTGAGTAGTGGTGAGGGAACACCCTAACACATAGTGCACTCGAGCAAGGCACACGTAGACCCGGCCACACACCTCGGAACAGGTTCCGTGTCCGTGAGTGGTTGTCTGTGTGTAAGCTTACCGTCTGCACTCTCTTAGTGTGTGCCGCCGCCGCCGGCCACCGTGCGTTAGGCCAAATGCACTTTACATTAATTTTATACGAATTTGACTCATACGAATACGCACGATACATACCGACCCTCTGACTACTATAGTCGTACTCATGTAGCGTACGCGCGTATATAGTTATAGAGTCCGAAATCGACCTCAACTCGTTTTGATATTTTATGCGTTCGAACGAACAAACATAACGTGGCTGAGTCACTCTGGCATTTCAACTGAGAAAACGCAACCGGTGCATTTGTATATTTAAAATTCGGATTATATATTTTTTTATGTACAAGTAAAATTCGTACGAAAACGCATCCAAAGTGCGACTGGCCTTAGCCGACAAGCAAAACAATGCAACCTCAGATTGGTAAATAGGGGGATAAAACTCAAGGGGGATTTTGTAGGAAAAATCATTGACCGTTCGACATCACAACATGTACCATACGTCACTGCCTGTTATCGCTTACTACAATATATTTTCCTAACTTTAACAATCTAATCGAAAGTCAAAATTATCTGATAGCGAGCCCGTCTCATAGTATAATGAGCTCGATGGCGCACTGGCGCCCGGTTTGCGATTGCTGAGTTTAAACAACTTTCGCCAAGGCCGGTCATCGGATGGGTGACTGATAACTATCATCTCGAGCTATTCCGGGAAGGCACGTAAAGCCGTTGGTCCCAGCTGCATTAGTAGTCGTAAGCATCCCGCGGGGTGTATCCGGCCTGGTCTCGCTATCCGTTCACCGGGAGGGCTGGTGCCCGCTACCTGTCCTTGACGCGCAGGATCTGCGTGTGGAAGTGGCGCACGTTCTGGTAGCTCTGCTGGTCCGTCACGGAGTACACCAGCAGGAAGCCGTCGCCCTTGCGCATGTACTGCTCGCGCATCGCGCTGAACTCCTCCTGCCCCGCCGTGTCTAGCACTGGAAGTACCACGATACATCATATTATAACGAGTGTATATTTTGCGATATACAAAGAAAGGGGGTTTTTAGATTTGATCTTTAGTATAATATACATACAAATAAGGTTCTTAGCCCTGACTTTATTTGAAGGATAATTTTAAAGATGATTTTATTCATATATGGGCGTCACGGCCGGCTCTAATAAAGCATAACTGTAGCCGATGATACTCTTAGCTACTCAGACCAGCTGGAAGTTCTAGTCAGACACACCTTTTTCCATTGCCTTATACTATGTTAACTTACATGAAGTTAAACGGTTTTATTGAAAATTGTACTAAGACTTAAAAAATAATTCGGTAGGTCCTAGGTACAGGTACAGGTAAAAAATAAAATCGTTGGGCGCACGTAACCTGCGTAAATATGTAAATAGCATTTTTTAATATTTTATAGCGGTTGACTTGATAGAAATATCACACGCCCAACGATTTTACTTTTTACCTGTACCTGTACCTAGGACCTACCAAATTATTTTTTAGCTTTTAGTAGGTACAATTTTCAATAAACCCGTTTAACTTAAAATAATTTTTTACTATTTTTTTTATTTTCAAGTTTTTAGTTTTTAATTTATAATTTTATTTTCATAAAAAACTATTCTACTAATCAAGGCCCTTCATTTGATACCCATATGCATGTCGTGGCGACCTATAATTGAGACAGCATTTAGCTTTAAGATAAAAAAATTAATAGCTTCTTTCTTGTTTTAATGTATGTCTTGTTGGTTGTCCTATTTAAATAAATAAATAATGAAGAAGAAGTGATGTGTGACATGTTTATACACCCTCATACCATTCACCCCTCGGCACGTGCTCACCTTGGCATTGGGTCATTCATCTAATCCATCTAATCAAAAACAGAATCCACATTCGTAACAAACGGAACGAACGAACGAACAAACTTAATTTTCCCGAGTTCTTATGGCCATCTTCCAGCTCCATCATTAGACCCTGATTACCATCTAGCACCAAAGTACTCGTCAAGATGAATCATACGAGCCTAAACTCGATGGGGTTGTGTCGTTTAACTACCGAGTTCCTAGGGCCACCTTCCGGTTCCATCATCAGATCAGCTTTATGTCATAATAATTTTGCATTGTCATCTGATTTACACATGCATGCAAAATTTCAGCTCAATCCGTCAACAGGAAGGTGGTCAAATTTCAATTACTAGATTTGACCCAAACAAATAAACAGAGCAAGCTAAATAAAACCGTTTAAAATAAATATCCAGCATGTTATAGGGGACAGACGGCATAGACAATAAACTGTGTCAAAATGTGTGTGTCAAGCATGAGTAAATTATTTTTAAAACAATTTTATTTAAACTTTGGAAGATGGTCTTACTTAAATGCTAACTATTTTCTCAGAAACAAAGAGCAGTCACAAGAAAAGAAGTACCGTCATTCAGTGTGTATGTCGACGTTGACGACGTGAGGGTGAATGATACTTCTTAAGCTTTCTGTATTCTCTTCCACATAAACCTTACCATAAAGGTTCTATAGGTTATTATTTTCTTTATCCTCATTCCTGTACGTTTCCTTAATATCTTCTGCATCCTCATCAATAATTTCTGTTATTTTCTCATGTGCTTCCTTATCTAATGTTTCCACAAGATGGCATGCCCAAACATAGTATATTTTTAACATTGAGTTAGAAAATAGGCAAAAATCAGTCCTCAAAAACAATTACATAGGCTGTGATGTCTCACCATCGAGGATGCACCACTGTCCATCAACCTCCGTGTGCTGGATGTACGAGTCCTCAATGGTGGGGTCGTAGTCCGTCACGAACAACTTCTGAAAAAACTGGATGGTGATGGCGCTCTTGCCCACGCCGCCGTCGCCCACCACCACCAACTTCACCTGCAACCAACCACCCATGTCATCACTTCTTTGTCAAAATCTCAATTTAAAGTTGGTATGCTTCTAACAAGCTTCTAACTGACAAATAAGTTTTTCTTCAATTAGAAGTGGTATAGTCTTATGATAACTTATGGAAATTCCATAGTTCACAAAGTAAAATGGCTCAATGCATAGTTTTAATGAAAATGTCAGTGCCTGAGAACGGAAATGCTAAAAAAAATGGAAAAACTAAGGGAGTGTTAAACTTATTAATTAACTTTCTTCTTCCTTCTAACTGAAAGCAGTCATATTGTTAATTTTTTTTTTATAATTAACTCGGCAAATGACTCCACTCCACCTGATTTTAAGTGGAAATGGAGTCCAGACGTAAGGGCAACAGGTGCAGTGAGAAAACAACGTAGCATCAGTCACCATCACCCTGCCGGCCCACAAGGTGCCTCTTCACGCCTCGTTTGAAGGACCCCATGTCATAGGAAGGAGGGAAAACGTGTGCTGGTAGACTATTCCATCTTTTGGAAGTGCAACAAAGAAATGAGTCACCAAATTTCTTTGTGCGCGATGGAATGTTCGAGACAGTACAGCGGTGACTCCGGAGAGCAGCACACATACTCCTATGGAGGAAGGGAGAAGGTGGGATGAGGTCAAAAAGCTCTTCAGAGCTTTCAAGCTTTAAATGCACTTTTTTATGAGACTGAAAAATCTGGGGTTTCAATATATTACTGTAAAATGAAGAAAAAAATGATTTACATGTTGAAATGTCATCCCTAATAAAATATGTTAACACATGACAGTTAGTGACTCTTATTACTACTAAGATAAAAATGCACGCAGAGTGTTCACAGTGTACTTAGATATTATTATAGCCAAGACGTGATTACTTACTAACTTTGGTTAATTTTAAAATTAAATTCAAATATTATCTTTGGCAAGCAGGATCTATATTTTAACAATTTTTTTGTAGAGTATTATGGAATACATGTGCTAAAAGAAAATACAATATATACATAATGTTTAATAATAAATATATTAGAGAAATCATGCAACATAAAACTTAATCATGCCACAGACAACACACTAAGACAAAAGCCACATACACTGTCACAATCTTTGAATATTGACATATTATTGCTTCATTTACTAGTATTCAATTCTGAAAATATAAATTAATTTAACATAAATAAAACACAAAGAACTGAGTAGTATTACAATTTGAAAACCAACCAGCACTGACGGTGTTATATAATCACCTGCCCCGGTGGTCTTAGTACAATATCAAAATCATATTAGGAGAACAAAAGAATCAACAGCCATTAAATTAAGTATAGGTGTACCCATTAAAATTTAAAATTGATAGTACAGTGAGTTCACCTACATTAAGATATCAGATTAATAACTCTGCTAGTATTTGTTACAAACTATCTTATACAAAAACTAACTTCTCATTCATTTTACTTGCTAGAAATCTGATGAAATCGTAGCATTTGAGCGTTACTTATCAGTAGGAGGAGCTTGATGTCTGTGAGTGCTGAGGTTAAGCAACTTTCGTAAAGGCCGGTCATCGGATAGGTGATAAAAAATGTATCATCTCGAGCTCCTCTGTGCTTTGAAAGGCACATAAAGCTGTTTGTCCCAGCTGCATTGGCAGTCGTTAACAACCACCAATCCGCACTGGGCCCGCATGGTGATTTATGGCCTGTTCTCCCTATCCTTCAATAGGGAAGGCTCGTGCCCCAGCAGTGGGGACAAAAAATGAGCTGATGATAATGATGATGGTTACTTATTACTGCCAAGTATTATATGAAGTTGTTTTATTGTGATCCTGTTCTAGAGCACCATAGTCACCTCTAAAACAGTGCTTAAGCATGCAAGTAAAGAAATAAAACACACTAATAGTACATTTTTATAAGGATATTTTGATATAATTGCAGGACACTGACTGTACCAAGTACATCAATGAAGAATAATAATAAATAACAATTTAAAAAGCAGATATCAGCGGTGTTGATGCTGGACTTACGGTGGGCAGATTCTCATTAGGAGGGCCGGGCCTCGTCATGGTGCCGCCAGGACTCGTGTTCGCCGCTACTCGCTCCTGGAACCCGCGACACGCTCATGGGCTACTACCTATCTGCAATTCACAAGTTTCACCAAAGCACGATAACACGACGTCCGTCAAATATTACGCACTTAATTTTTTTGTGTTGGCACTACTCAGTATTGAGACGCCTGTCAGACGTACAGCTGATCGTAGGCGATGCTCGCGAAGTAATCAATACAGCTTACCTCATTTCTGTTGTTAGCGATAGTTGTGATAGTACGACGGGATGGATTGTTTCTTTGCTGGTCTTTTAAGTAAACTTTTCAATACAAATAAGAATGAAAATATCTCTAAAACACGAGTTTAACAATGAAGAAAAAGTGATGATCCATAGACCAACCAAAAGACTAACTTTTTTAATAACTGTGTTTGTGTTGTTGTCAGTTGTGTTCCCTTTGTCTTTGTCAAGTGTCGGACTGTCAAATGTCAATGGCTGTCACCTAACCTTTCCACAGCCTAAAAAGTGGACAATCTTCAAACTCGACACAGACTCAGCCGAAATACTCAACTTATCATGTAATACGTGGTGATACTTTATTAGAGATTTTGTGAAGAAAAAATGTGGCGTAAGTTAACATGACAAACTTTTATTGATGTGTAACATCTTTCCTCTCTCTTTCTTGCAATTTGTGGGAGTGATTTCGTGAAATGGGACGGAAGTGTGTTACAGGAAGTCGGGGAAGCGCGCGAGCGCGCGCCATTTGATTTGCCGAATGAGCGCGCGGTATTGCATTACTCTTAGTGTCAATTAAATAAAATACAATTTTCATTAAAAAGACGACGTTATTAATCTAAGTAAAAAGAATTATTCTTTGATATGAAAAGTCATTTCAAATAATACCAGTGACCCATTTTTTCAGAATATAATGTTAAAATTGCTTATGCTGGTTTCTGAGTCACCCCGACCGCCCGCGCAGGTGGCAAACGCGACTCGTAAACGCGCTGATGACCCGCGCGCAACTCTGAAACGAGTTAAGTATAACGCGGTTCATCGGCGTGGATAGTCGCGATGACACCTTTCTTAATACATATTATATTAGTTATTTATTACCATTGGAAAAAAAGGCAACGGCGAACACGTATACAAACACATCCCTATAATTCTATTAGATTACTGAGAAGTGCATTTTCTACATCTTTCTCGGATTTAAGAGAACACGATGATGGCAAGTTTTTCAAGCAGTTACTCATTTTGACGATTTATTTTTGTTACACGATAGTACGTGCCAGCTAAGGTTGCCAGATGTCCGGGATTTCCGGGATTGTCCCGGAATTTTACGTATTGTCCCGTGTCCAGTAATTCGATCTATTGTCCCGGATTCCGAAAGTCGTAAGTACTGTACTTACGACTTACTTACTGAACTTCTGACCTTCGCAAAATTATCATTGATCAGGAAAGAGTCTTTATCAATTGGACTTCCTGCCCAGTAAGAGATTACACATTTGTGACTAGATGTTACAAGTGCCAACAATATGGGCATTCGGCGAAATATTGCCGTGAGACCGAAAGTACGTGTGGGCACTGCGGCCGCGTCGGTCACTCAATAAAAGAATGCTCAAAACAGCAAGAACCCGCAAACTGTGCTACGTGCCAGCGCTTTAACAAGCCCAGCCACCACAAAACCGGGGATGAACAGTGTCCAGCAAGAAAAATGGCCGAGTCACGATACATGAGTTCAATTGACTATGAGGGCGCCTAGAGCGCCGCACATATAGTTTAACGCAGCACAAGGATGGGTAATGTAACTCATGACATTATTAAAGAACTAGACTCTTCATATGAATATGACTCATTGGTCTGTGAGCCACATACATGTTCGTCGTTTATCAGTAATATTAAGCATAGTCATAATATTTTTATACAAAATATACGTAGCATTAATTGTAACTTTGATGGTATGTTAGCATTGCTTAGTCAAATCAATGTAGAAATTGACATAATGGTACTGACTGAGTGCTGGTTGTCCACAGCTTCTTGTATTCCTCAATTACCCGGTTATGTCTCATACACTACTAACAAAACTAATATTTTAAAAAATGATGGTGTAACATTGTACATTAAAAGTAATTTGAGCAAGGTAATTATAGATGAACCTGACCTAGTAAATGCAAACTGTCTAATTGCAAAAATAAACAATGACACCGCTATTGTAGCTATATATCGTTCTCCCTCTTATCATAATATTTCCAACTTTTTACAGTCTTTGAGTGTACTTTTGGAACAATTATCATCATTTAGGAATGTATTTGTCATGGGCGATTTAAACATCGATATAAAACCCGGAAATATAGATCGTAATTCATCAGAATATTTAACTCAGACAGCCTGTTTAGGTTACCTACCCACTCATTTGCATCCTACTAGAGAAAGAAACTGTTTAGATCATATTTTAGCCAAAACAAACATCCCTTTAAAAACTTTTATACTAACATCTACTTTGACAGATCATAATTCCTTATTGTTGTGTTTGCAACAGCGCTACGATAAGTCTTACGCAAAAGTAAAACATACGACGCTGCAATATGTGTCAGTGGCACATGACCTAGACAACTTAGACTTGTCTACTATTTACAACTCGGATGACGTTAATAAGTTAACCGAATACCTTTTATCATCTTTAACTAAAATAATTGAGTCTAATACACGCACTGTTTTGTTATCCCGCCGTTATAAAATCATGAAACCTTGGATAACTCCTGGACTATTACGCTGCATTAAGCATCGTGATAAACTTCACAGAACACTTAATAAAAACCCAGACAGTGAAATAAATAAAATTACTTATTACAGATATCGGAATTTTTGTAATAATTTGTTAAAGAAATTAAAGCGACAGTATGAAAGGAGTCAAATTCATAATGCGGGTCACGACAAGAAGAAATTATGGAAAGTCATTAAAAACATTACTTACACAACTAAAACCAAACCGCCTGCCCAAAAACTCATTGCAAATTCTGCTACGCCTGCACATTCCCTGAACAGAGTAAACAATTTCTTTGTCAACATCGGGAAAAACCTAGCTGCAAAAGCGAAAGTCAGTAACATGCAGCCATTTTCCTGTATCGCACCCCCTTCCAAATTACCAGTTTTAAACTCGTTTGCCTTATTCGACACTGACGAAACCGAAATTGAACAAATTATTATGACTTTAAGAAATGACTGTTCCACTGGAATTGATAAAATATCTTGTGCTTTCATAAAAAAATTTAAAGATAAACTTACTCCCCCGCTTACATATCTTTTTAATTTATGCTTCGCGAAAGGAATCTTTCCTAATGTATTGAAGAAGGCTCTTATTCACCCTATTTATAAAAATGGAGATAATAGTTGTTTAAATAACTACCGTCCCATAGCCATACTGCCATCAATATCCAAGATCCTAGAAAGACTCATTTATAAAAGACTTGTAAAATACTTAGAAAATAACAAACTCTTAGCAGCTACTCAATACGGTTTTAGAGCAGACAGATCGACTGACGATGCAGTACATCAGCTCACTGACTATATTGTAAGGCGACTGGACTCACAAAAAAAGTGCTTAGTCATATTCCTTGATCTCGCAAAAGCATTTGACACGATTTCGGTATCTATACTTCTCGAGAAGTTATATGAACTTGGTATAAGGGGTGTTCCACATAACCTCATCAAAGATTATCTTTCTAATCGGACACAACGTGTTATGATAGATGACACTATGAGTGATGAACTGACTGTTGAATATGGTGTTCCTCAAGGGAGCATTATAGGACCCTTGCTATTTCTTACCTACATTAACGACTTATGCCTCCTTCCTCTTTCCAAAAGCGGAAAAATAATATCATATGCCGATGACACAGCTCTGCTCTTCAGCGCGGACACTTGGAACGAGGCTTACAATCTAGCTCAATCTGGATTTAATACAGTCACTCAGTGGCTTAGAAATAACCTACTGACACTTAACATAGATAAAACAAAATATATGACTTTTTCCTATAATTCACTATCCCAGCCTATCCCAAACTCACATTCAATAACAGCCCATCTGTGCAATGATTCGCCTGACACTTGCTCCTGCCCTAAGCTCAGCTGCACTGACAATATTAAATACCTAGGGATAATAATTGATAAGTATTTGAAATTTAAACCACATATTGAAGCCCTTACATCTAGAGTTAGAAAGTTAATTTACGTCTTTAAAAATCTTCGGCACGTTGCATGCGGTAGTCTACTAAAATCAATATATCTGACACTTTGTCAGTCATTATTTGTATATTGTATAACATCATGGGGCGGTGCACACAAAACTATTATGATAAACTTAGAAATAGCGCAGAGAGCAGTTCTAAAAGTCAGCACATTCCGACCAATACGCTTCCCGACGGCAGAGCTCCTTACCAAATGCGATGTCCTATCCGTACGCCAGCTTTTCATATTACTAACAATCACTAAAAAACACTCATTAATGCCCTTTAACCCTGCGCTCGAAACCAGCCGAAGACGTGCAGATATTGTTTGTTCTACTGAGCGATTCAGAAGATCAAACACGCACAGATTCTTTTGTCATCTGAGTAGTTTTCTGTACAACAGATTAAATTTTTCTTTATGTATTTACCCCATGAACAAAGCACAATGTAAAAAAACCGTACAAGATTGGCTAAAGGGGAAAACATATGATGACACAGGGAAATTATTATTAGTAATTACATAATTTTTAAGACCATCTAGAAAATTCTAATTAAGTAGAGCAATTAATAATATTATTCAAGTACTTTCCAGTTCCGCATTTAAAATAGTTAGTCATTATTATTGTGTAAATGTTTTATTGTAGAATAAGCACTAACGTTCTGTTCTAGATAGATACCTAATACACAGGCAATATTGATTGCTTAGCATAGGTATTACGTAATACATAATATTATATACACTAACCCCAATTACTTTACATAAGTCTTTTGTATCTAGGCTAAGTTTTTATACAGCAATAAAATTTATCTTATCTTATCTTATCTTATCTTACTGTAATTATGACAACGGGGGCAGCACTGGACACAGAGACTCCTCGACAGCGCGCGATTGAGACGCGCCGACTAATCGCGTTTGAATTGCAATCAGCGCGGGTAGTAAGCGCGGGTAGTTGTCACTATGGAACGGTACAAGGCGACACCTAGCTCATGGCCCGCGTCGCTTACCACCCGCGCGGGCGCCAGCGTGACTCTGAAACCAGCCTAATTACTAAGGTGAGATGTCAAATGTTAATAAACAATTTGTGGGAGTGATTTCGTGAAATGGGACGGAAGTATGTGTAACTGTAACAGGAAGTCGGGGAAACGCCCATGCGCGTGCTTTTTTGTAAATTTAAAATCGATAATAAGAACATGACATATTATTATTTTAAGTGACATATTGTGTCATTTGACTATCAAAGGTCATTTTGATATGTCAATTGTCTTTTAATGAGTATTTACTGCATTTTTATAAAGTTATAAAATGGTGTAATACCTGACCCATTTTTAATGTTATTGTAAAAAAAACCGACTTCAAAAAACAGGAACTTAAAAAAAAGTAAAAACAGCTCAAAAAAGCAAGAAATAATATTGAAATCATAATTATTAATTACCTCGATACGCATGTCAGTTTTAAAAAATGTCTATTGAAGTCGGGTGGTTGGTGGTCGGCTGGGGGAAAATTTGTTTCATTTAAACTTTTATAGTTGTTCCATTATTTCCACTTTTTTATTGTAAAAGCCCCACCCGACTTCAGAAGACATTTTTTTAAACTGGCATGCGTATCTAGGTAATTAATAATTATGATTTCATTATTATTTCTTGCTTTTTAGAACTGTTTTTACTTTTTCAAGTTTCCTGTTTTTTGAAGTCAGTTTTTTTTTGTTAAAAATTATTTTATTTTACGATTTTTAGTGATGGGTAGACGTAGGCATAACAAGGATGCTTTTCGGATGAGGAAACAACGACCTAGTAGGTAGTGGTATTCCTATGTAAAACTTCAATCTCAATTAAGTATTATTTTTGTACGAACTAAACATTTTGGTATATTGAACCGTATGAAGTAAGCCCAACAAAAGGTTACTGCTGTAAATCGTTGAGGAATTCCCTCGACTGTCTATGATATCCATCATCAGACCTGTGGTGCGAGCACGGATCTTACCGATCGATAAATTTATCGGTAGACAAAACCGTTTATCTATCGAATTTTATCTAAAACCGCTAGCACGGGACTCGGATCGGTAAGTTTTATCGTGTTCTATTTTAGCGATATTTAAAAATGGCAACACGGCAATTTTATCGTCCCATTCGTTCATCATTCATTCGAATCTTATATTTTTAATTGTTAGTGATTAAATTCTCTCTCTTTGTTTTGTGTTCTGTTTCTTATCGTGTAGGGTTTTTAAAGGAATTTTAATATTATCCATTTATTAATTTAATATTATTTTACTATGTCGGAACCACCAAAGTATCTAAGTATCACTTTTCTGTCATTTAAAAAATATCGTACCTAATATTTACTTAGTAGTTAGTGGATTACTTTTAGTAGATTATTTGCTCCATGCTTTTGTAAAAAGCCGTCAGCAATTAGAGCCCTTTCAGCAGCGGTGCTGGGAAATCGAATGTAGGGCAAAAGACGACACACAATAGCTTCAGAGACCTCCTTCACAAGTTTGCTAACTGTGCATTGTCCCAACGCCATTGTCCCTATCTACTGACCCTGATAGGTAGGGTATGGCAGCTGGAACTACGGGTCCGGCTGTCTTTTCAAGGGTACCACGGGAGTTCCGGATCCTAGGCCCCCTGCCGGTTATGCCTTCGCGGGCGTCTCCGGCAGGCCCCGGACATGGGTTGGACTCGTGGTGGCATGTGGTTAGCTATAGAAGTGGGAATGTTTGTCTGCCTGGTTGGTCTGGCCAGGCTTCTATTTCGTGCATAGCGAGCGGGTCTTAGTAGCGGTCCGGTGGGGGCCTGAAGCGAAAAGATCTGCGGCGTACGTGAGTTACCCTTAGTTGGTGTGCTGCTCGGTGGTTTTCATTGAGTAGTTACTCCAACATCTCCGGTACTAGTCCGGAGAACTAGTAGAGGTGCCCGCTAGATGCAAAGGCCTCCGGTTTAATCAGCCGCGTAGGAATTTGGAATTGATCAGGTGCCTGGATGGGTACCGAGAAGTGAGTGTGCTTACAACTCCGCCACCAAAGAGGACATTTGGTAGTCGGCTTTAGAGCTGACGGCCCAAGCAGTGGTACACTGCGAGTTGTGCTCTTAGTGCAACGAGAAGTGAGCGAGCTTACAGCTCCGGTGACCTATCTGGATATTAGGTAGTGGACTATACGTGTCCACGGGGCGACTAGCTTGAGACACTAGTCTTAAAAGTACTGGATGAAGGATGCGTACCGGCGTGTTCTGATCTGGCGTTATGACCTGACGTAGATGGTCCCTTGAGCTTGCGCAAGGTTATTCTGACACCTACTTTGTAACCGGAAGGTTGGTAGGGGGTGTCAGTATAAACTTTGAAGTAGTGTATAGCGGGTTGTCCCAACGCCAAGTTATTTTCTTGCCCAATGCACTTCTGATAACTACTGACGGCATGAAACCGCATAGCGGTGAGGACTGGCAAAAAGTAGATTGTTGAGGTTAGAATAAAAATATGAAATAGGAAAAGAAAAAACTAAATTCCTGCTACTTACAACAACATGGACGGGCAATACGTTTGATCTGATTCGTCGGATGGCGCCCCAAATGCTTTTGATAACCACAAAGGCTCAGAATCTGCTAAATCCATGGGGTTGTTTCTCTGCCTCAGATGGCGCCGGACAATGTTAGTTTCTTCGCGACGTCGCTGTTGCGTCGTCGCTGTTGCGTCTCTTTTGCAACCAGCAAAAGGTGCCCGAAATCCATTTTTTCACGACCCCTCAAGAAAAGTGTAATATTTAGTAACTTTCCAATGGCGTCGAAAGCGTCGATAACTTTATCTACCAACTTTTAGATGCCGATAAATTTATCTACATATCGATATAATTTATCTACAAGAAATGTCATTTTCGAGTCCCATGCTAGCTTTTAAACTAAATAGATAAAATTTACCGATTATATCTACGGGTCGATAAAGCAAGTCCCATTCTGCCGATGTTAATTTGTCGACTTGACTGTCAAATTTTACCGTCTAATGTCACTTTATCAGTCGATAAAAGATCCGTGCTCGCGGGGCTGTAATGACACTTATAACCCATATGGGTGCAAAGTTCTTATCAATAGAAATGAATTAAAACCAAAGACAAGGTAGCTACTGTAAAACGTTGAGGAGTTCCCTTGACTATCCTTCGTCTTCATCATCAGATCGACTCAAGACCTTCATTAAATAGTAGCGCTTTAAAATACTTACTAATATAGTCGCCACTACGATTTTCGAAGGTTCCCCTCGATTTCTCTGGGATGCCATCATCAGATCCTGGTTTCCTTATCATGGTACCACCCTTGGGATATCTCCTTTCCAACAGAAAATGAATCATCAAAATCGTTTCATAAACGACGAAGTTATCCGCGAACACACATAAAAAAATATATATTTATACAAGTCGAATTGAGTAACCTCCTTTTTTTTTGAAGTCGGTTAAAAATTGCTTAAACTCGTACGTAGTACTAAGGTGAAAATAATGTCAAATGTTACACATTATAGACATCGGTTACACAGGGTTACACGCTAATTCTGGCGTCAGTCCAGTCTTTAGTCTGCTTGTGACGTATGTTGCTGTGGTAACGAATAATTAACATGTATGTCACTGAGCGCTGATCGGAAAATTATACTCTCTCGCATCATTTGCGTTTTTCCTTTTAATCCACAACATCTGGCGACCGTGACAATAATAAACGAACGTGCAATGGATATATTGAGGCGCAAACGTACTCAATCGCGAAGAGAGTTTACCATACTTGCCGATAAATTCGAAAGGGCCATTGAAGGCAAAGACGAAAATGCCGGTCAATATTTCGAAGTGTTGTCAGAAACCGCTTCTACCCTTTGGGATATTGAAGCGGAGGCAAGAGATCAGTGGTGCACGGCGGAGAACTTCGATGAAACTCTGTTCAATGAGGACCAGGATAAGTCCATGTTGTATAAATTACGCTGGCAAAAGGTAAAATTGATGTTTTCCAAGACAACCTGTGCATAGTGCATCTTCACTTCTATCAGCAGAATCAAGTCAAATGCCAAAAGCAAGCAAACAGCGTCTACCAACTTTGCCAAAATTGGAGCTAAGTAAATTTGACGGGAATATTAAGTCGTGGCTACAATTCTGGGGACAGTTCAAGAAGATACATCAAGATATTGAAATTGATTCATGCGATAAATTTCAATACCTTCTTCAATCCATGACCCCAAACAGCAGCGCGCGGCACCTAGTCGAAAGCTATCCACCTAGTGGAGAAAATTATAGCAAGGCAGTAGAAGCGTTGAAGGCAAGATTCGCAAGAGATGATGTTCTCATAGAGACATATGTAAGAGGTTTGCTTTCTTTGATGCAACGCAAAGAAGCGGCAAGAGATTTGTCCGCGCTTTATGATAACCTACAGACGCATCTACAAGCACTGGATACCCTTGGCGTGACTAAAGATAAGTACGCTTCAATGCTTTTACCCATGATAGAGTCTGCTCTACCGGAGGATGTGCTTCGTGCCTGGCATCGCAGCAAACCGGAAACGAGAAGCCTGTCTAAGCTAATGATGTTCTTACAGCAAGAGGTGGAATCGGAAAAAAGGATACGGCTAGCTCGAAGAGAATTTGATGAGATGCCCCCAGCTGAACCAAAACCACCCACCGCCTGCTTTATAACAGAGACTAAGCATAGCAAAGAAGGTTCGAGCAAGAAAAACGGTTCGTCATGCGTATGGTGCGATAAGGAGAGTCATTCTGCAGTAGAGTGCTATAAGGCGGCTAAAATGACGCTACAGGATCGTCTGGAATATATAAAAAGCAAAAAAGCGTGCTCAATTTGCTTAAAAAGCAACCATATTGCGAAAAAATGCAAAAGTTTTCCTAAATGTCTATTCTGTCAAAAACGTCATTTTACAATTATGTGCACAGATATGGCGGCGAGCAACAACAATAAACTGCCAGAAGCGAGTCTTTTGCAATGCAACAAAAAGTCTACTTCGACTACTTTATTACAGACATTAGTAGTAAAGATCGTGCATGGGAAGAAAGAGAGGCGAGTACGAGCACTAATAGATAGTGGTGCTCAAAGATCTTATATAAGAAAAGATCTTATACAGGAACTTGGCCTAAGGTCAACTAGGAAGGAGAATTTAGCACATACTTAGTTCGGCGGGCTCGAGACGAAAAAAGAAGAACGTCAAGTATTCGACATTTCTGTCAAGAGTATCAACAACGACTTTTGTACAAATTTATGTGTTATTGAACAAAACAACATATGTGGTTTTCTACCTAGAATAAGTTCTCCTGTGTTATTAGAGCAACTACGGCAACACGGTATCGTACTATACGACTCAACTGACGCTCCTGACGACGTAAGTTTATTAATTGGTGCTGACTTCTCTGGTTTACTTATCACAGGTGACTTGGTACAACTAGAGAATAATTTGACGGCTATAAAGACAAAAATGGGGTGGACTATTCAGGGTCCCATTACAGGGGTTTATAGTACCATAACAAACATGACCACGACCCTTCAATGTCTAACAAATATTGATCTTTCAGATTTATGGACTTTAGAAGCTTTAGGCATTAGGGATCCCGCGGAACAAGTTAACAAATCGACTCACGACTCGGAAATCCTTAAAGCTTTCGAAGAAAATGTCAAGATCAATGAAGAAGGTCGGTATGAGGTTGGTTTGCCGTGGCGAGACGTCCCGCGTCCACAAACTAATTATGATCTCGCTAAGAAGAGGTTGGAGTCCACCATGAACCGCCTCAAACTAATAGGTAAGATCAATGACTACGATAATGTATTTCGTGAGTGGCTACAGCTAAACATAATCGAAGAGGCACCAGATCAGTCCGTCCGAGGCCATTATATGCCACACCACGCGGTAATCAAGGAGTCTAGTTTGACTACCAAGATACGCCCGGTTTTTGACGCATCGGCAAAGGATAGGAACGGAATTTCTTTAAACTCGTGCTTAGGAAAAGGTGTAAATCTTCTAGAACAAATTCCTAATCTTTTAATAATTTTCAGGAGGAATAAAATTGGAGTGACAGCTGATATTGCGAAGGCATTTCTTCAAATTTCGCTTGTCGCCGAGAATCGCGATTATCTACGATTTTTATGGTGGTCCAATATTGACGAAGACAACCGATCGATGATTACTTATCGTCATAGACGAGTAGTATTTGGAGTGACGTCGAGCCCGTTTCATCTCGTAGCTACTGTCAATCATCTTTTGGACAGCTGTGCAGATAATCTGAAAGAGACAGCGATGAAGTTGAAGAAATCGTTTTACGTAGACAACTGCGTGACCAGCCTGGAATCAGAGGAAGATTTGGAGAAGTTTATTAGCGAATCGAAGGAAGTAATGCTCGATGGTATGTTTGATCTTAGAGGCTGGATTTTAAGTCCAATAATGGTGGATCAGAGCGTAGAACTGACATACGACGAGTTTGAATATGCTGAAAATGTGCTCATAAGGTTGATTCAACAAAAACACAAAGATTGTTTGCACAGAAATAAAAAATTACAAACCTTCGTCGATGATAAAAGTATCATTCGCCTTAACACAAAGTTATCCCTAGGAACTGAAAATTATAATTTTAAGTTTCCTATAGTGCTTCCCGGATCAGAGACAATAGTCAGGCGCTTTGTAGAATGGCGGCACGTCGAGTTGAAACACGCCGGAGCCCAGACGTTGCTTAACAGTTTACGTCAAACCTTTTGGATTGTCGGGGCCAGAAAGCTGGTGCGTAACATCATTCATCTATACATCAAATGCAAAAGATTTAAGGCGAAGCGATGCCAAGCGCCCACTGGTGTTTTGCCTAAAGAACGTATGGAGGCTAGCACAGCATTTCAATTTTCTGGCGTGGATCTGGCGGGCCCTTTAATACTTCGTTCTGGAACTAAGGCTTGGATCGTCCTGTTCACGTGCGCCACGTACCGTGCAGTACATTTAGAAGTGGTAGAGAGCTGTCAACGGGCGATTTTTTGATGGCGTTAAGACGTTTTGTCGCACAGCGAGGCAGAATAGAACAATTATTTAGCGATAATGCTGGTAATTTTCGAGGCCTGGACAATGCGTTACAAACCCTCGATTGGGATGAAATTCTACGATTCTCTTCTATTACAAGAATAAAATGGAACTTCCTGCCTCCGGCTGCTCCGTGGTGGGGAGGGTTCTATGAGAGATTGATCGGATTTTTAAAGCAAATCATGCGCCGAGTAATTTGCGTTTTGGGTAGGTACTGTAGTACCCATGGCCGTTTAAGCGGTTAGGTAAAGCCTCTCTCACCCTAGTCGAGTTGGAGACGGTCCTCTGCGACTGCGAAGCAGTCATTAACAGCAGGCCCCTCACATACGTAGGCGGCCAAAAGGAGATACAACCGATGACTCCTTCTATGTTCATTCAGCCATTGACGTCCCACAGTACAACGGACTTGGATGAGGTCGATGGCAAGATATTAAATATGAGACATCGTTACTGTCAAAACCTACGTGAAGACCTGCGGAAACGGTTTAGGGATGAATACATCAGCGCACTTATTCAGAAACGCGACCAATTTAGTCAAGTGCCACTTCAAATTGGAGATATTGTCTTGCTGGAAACTGAAGGCAAGCGTGTGACGTGGCCACTTGCAGTCGTTGAAGATATTTACCCTGGTGCCGACGGCGTCACGCGAGTGGCTCAAGTGCGGACGTCAGCGGGGACGCGAGTCAGACCCGTACAACGACTGTTCTCTTTAGAACTGCGGGACAGACACTCAATCGTTAGGGAGACGACTCGAATGACGACTGGACTAGACGACGCTAACGACGTTACCGACGTACGACCTAGCCGAGTGAGGAGGTTGCCTCAACACTTGTTTGATTACGTACTAAATTAATCTGGTAGCCTCCCGGTTTTCCTCGCTGGGGAGTGTGACGTATGTTGCTGTGGTAACGAATAATTAACATGTATGTCACTGAGCGCTGATCGGAAAATTATACTCTCTCGCATCATTTGCGTTTTTCCTTTTAATCCACAACACTGCTTAGAGTTTTGAATGATGCCAGAATGATGGAAAACGAACACGGTTACATGATCAGTCCAGATTGACAACAGACTGATAAAAAGTACGACAGTCGCCGTTTGGACACAGAACGCAACAGTCTTCGGCTCAGCTATTGATTATGGACCCACGTTTTTCAATTTCAGATGTTTACCATTCGAAAGATTATATTTTTTTACACGTATTGACTTATTATCTTATCTCGAAAACATGTTTTTTTTTGTAATAGTTAATTGAAAATCTTAAAAATTTCCTTTGAATTTTGTCGGTTTGCGACTGACATTTCGTATTTACGTGTATTGCGTTTTGTTACGTGTTGTGTTAATGCGTTGTGGTGTTTTTTAAATGTAGTATTTGCAGTATTAACATACTTTCCGTATTATTTAACTAAAAAGTATACCTATATTATTTATCATTGCTAGGGGATAAATTAAATAAATAGTCACAGACGATAGTTTTTATATAATTTTCAAATTACTGTTGGAAACAAAACGCAAATTTTGTATAGATAATAATAAAAGCTAATTTACTTAATTCTTAAAAGAATGATATTTCATACATCATACATTTCATACATTTTAAGGTTAGGTCTAGTCAATTTTCAAAAATTCATATCTCGGGTTGGCTTTAGTAATCGGCGGCTAGAATTAGTAATTGATATTGTTGGTTTTTATAGGGGTTGCTTACCCCTACCAATCGACACCCCCCCCCCCCCTCGCGGAGATGCGTGGTTTTTTACACGTGTTTAAAGTTAGGTAAATCCTTTTTTTTTCTTTTAATTGATGGCTTTGTGCGATTAGCACATTTAGCCAGTGTCAAAGTAATTTAATTTACAAGTAATACATAAATAAACAATATGATGATGAATGATATTAGAAATGAAAAGTGAGAAATGATATACCCCCCAACCCCTCGAGTATCTCAGTAAAGATGTGGGGCTTTACTAAGTCCTCACGCGAGCTTCTTGAGAGAATTTGAAAAGTGACGTTGCACTGTTTTGTTTCATTTGCCAACACTTATGCACACTCACGAACACTTAACGGTTAATAATTCACCATTATTTCACTTTCCCTCCAAGAAGCTACGTAAATCCTTACTGTTGGTTAGGTTACGTTATTTTTTTTTCCAGAGTCACGAAAGAGGAAGGGTAAAAAAAAAAAAAACAACTAAGTCAAAGGTTTTTGTTGGTTTTTTGTAGTGATTGATTATTAAGAGGGAGGGCACACCCTCCCCCCCTGACTGCCGCCAAATACTAAAGCAACCCTCCTATCTCAAAAACTCCATTGCCGTGGAGGGGGGAAGAGTACGGGGGGGTAGACCCCCTCCCCTCTCACCACGAAAATCGTTAAAAATTACTATCGGATGAAAGAAGCCTGCTACGATCAATGCAATTGGTCAAACCATATTTGACAAGACAAGACACATATGAGGAAAGCGATAACTGCCTGCCGAAGAAAGATTAGCTGTCACTTTGCGATACCTTGCTACAGGAAGAAATATTTAAGATCTCTGCAATTATGTCACCTGCTGCCATCAGTTTTATTATTGAAACATGCGAAGTATTAATTTATGTCCTACAATCTTATATTAAGGCTAAGAATAATAACAGTATTAAGGTAAATAATATGATTTTGTAAAATTACATGTTTTTTTATTAAAGTACTTAGCTAGGTTTTTAATGCCTAGGTAGGTAGGTCAGGCATAGCGAGTTGCAGAATATTATCGATGCATAGGTACACGATCACCAACCCGCACTTGGCCAACTGTGGGATAGTAAAATCAAAGATCAATCGACATTTTTTCCTTCAATTATTAGAATTATGGGTCAGCAACAAATAGAGCACCTTCTTTCTTGCTGTCATCCAATATTAAAACTGTGTCGGACACTAACTGATGCCACGATATCAGTCGCACAAAAACGATGTCTCAGGTTCACTCGTGCTTTGATGTGCAATAATCTTACCGTTACATATAAATAACCAAATCAATAATAAACAGAACTAAGTAGGAAACAAGAACGCAAACTTAACGCTTTCCATGTGGAAAGCGTTAAGTTTGCGTTCTTGTTTCGAGTTTGTTCTCAATGGAATCACTTGGGAAGACAAAATGAGCAACGAGGTAGTACTATCCAAAACGCGCTGCTGCAGCCCAAACGACATAAATATAATATTAGATTTAGGACGTAAAATGGCATTCTACTCATATTTTATAACTTAATCATTTATAAGGGTCCACATTGTATCAATAATACCAAATACTAACAAGAATAAATGGTTAATTATTAAAAGTAGATTAGTATTTCTGCAGTTGCAAAGTGTGTTGAATATAATGTTTTGCTGAACTACCAAAACAGCGATACGTGTCTAAAAGAGCGACGAGAAGAATCTTTTTGATACCCCCATGACCTGTCCTGTCACATAAATAAGATTCGCACGCAGTCGCATCAAACATGCAAGAGCAACGCCGCCGTCACGCGATTTTTCAAATTCCCGACAGGAAACATGAGCCTATCTTTTCACGAGATTTGTGGTAGGGAGTGGAAGTTGTTTGTAGGTAGGTTGGCGATATTTTAAACTACCAATATGTAGGTGGGTATTATTGATAGGATGCATTGGGATCAGTTACTGTTGTGATATTTGAAGTGCTATGCACAACAATTAATAGTTTATATATAAACTTGCCAAGAAAGATTACATATTTACTTACATACCAATTAGACAAATTTAATTAGTTAGCGGCCACTATATACGAGTAGTATCGAGTCGATTAAACAAATTCAAATTATTATTTGTGTCACTAAGCGTAATTACTTTACCATACATCTGAAAATGTGGAAATAAACTTCGGAGCTTTCAAAACAAACACAAACATCAAACATTTATAAAAGGCATTATGTATATCATCATATTACCATAGATAACTATTATAAAAAATATTATAGCATGTGAGGAGCGAGAAGTATTTGTACCGTAGCCTTCCATGAAGATCCATTGCTCTATCATGAAAAAATAAAATAAAGTTTACCCATATCATGCATGCCCATATCAATACACCACGGTATTACGTCTCACGAATCCATCCGCCTGTCGCCCGCCACTACAACAATCAGCGTCGCAGCACTCGTAGCTTCAAGCTGCAACACGAAACTGAACTAAAGGCTGGCCACCTTCTCGTACACATTACTATTTAAGTATTTATTTTGTTAAAGTACCCGAGTTATCTTAATTCACAAATACAATGAATAAAGCACAACAGCTGGTAATTAGTAAAACATCGCAGTATTCAATCCAACTAGCATCTGTGCCAGCAGTTACAACACGAGTGAACTGTATCGTGTTATTAATGAATTATCAATCAACACAAACTAACTGTAAATGCCTACGTAATAAGCAGCCCAGTTGCACCATCCGTCCAGCCGAGTGCACTGCATCAAAGGAATAGTTAGGTATCTCCGATAATAGTAATATGGGGCTGATCTTGTTCTACTTAGTTAGGGCTGCCATCCGTCCGGGTTTTCCCGGATTTGTCCTAGTTTGGAGGGCGTCCGGGGAGCGTCCGGGCGGAGTTTCTAAAAAGAGTCCGGGCGAAACCCGGGCACTTTTTATGTCAGGGGAAATCCGATTAACTTGGTAGAATGGAATGATTAGCAATAAATTACAGCATTTCATAGTTATTCGGTGCGCTAAATGTATCCGCGCACTCGTGAGTCTCGTGACGTGACGACCTCCCTAGCCGATTAAGTTGATTTTCTATAAATAAATAAAAATATGATAACTATGTTTTTATTTTATTGTAATTTCTTTCTCGATGGAGTCCGGGGTAATATCTTTATTTCACCCAAATGTCCTGGGTTTTTGAAGTTTTTGTCCTGGGTCCGTAATTTAGCTGATGACAGCCCTATACTTAGTGTCCATATCTAACCAAACTAGGTGTTGCCAGCGGCTCTGTCCGATGTCCGCGTAAACTCATAACTACACTTCTTTAGCTAGCCTAATGAAAAGCTTTAAAGACAAGTAATTAAACCATTAAATAAATGTGGGGTTCACCGACCTTTCCATCAGGTCAGGGCAGGGCGTCACATGTAGGTACCTAATTTTAAGATTAGGTAAATAAAGATTTAAAATTTAATTTTAATTACTTACCTAAAGAACTACAAATTCAAATTCAATACAATAGCCACAATACACTACAATAGCCAGATAGATTTGCTTGTGAGCAAAAATTTAGACGCTCGCAACAAACAAATTAGGCACGTAGTGAATGGCCGGTGCTGGCTGCCTGCGCTGCCAGCCTGACAAATGGCCGGGAAGTAGAGGCGCGCGCGGCGCTGACCGGCCTGCATACCAAATGTCCTCTTTCTGCCGAATATGAGTGCAAGCCCCGCTTTGAGTAGCCAAAATAACGCCTTTTTCAGAAACCGTTCCATACCTTGGCTGATCGCTGTCACAATGGATGACATTCTTTTATACTTATCGAAATTGAATGGTGTACACTTGAAGGACGAAAGTCTCCACAGCACACCTCGAATAATAACTAAAGCTAATTATTGTTCTGAGCAACTGTCATTATAACAATTCATACATAAATTAAATATAAGTCTATAGCTTATACAGAAAAGCTGTAGCTTCTTTGAAAATGTAAAAGACATTTCTCAGCAAGCATTTTTAGTCAAAGATTGACCAAATAATTAAGTTTTCAAACCTACCCTACCTTAGAGGACATGATAATTCACAAGACTCGAACTCACGACCTTTCGCTATCCCACTTGTTGCAAGCTTTCTTTTACAAGTGCTATTATCAGCTTCGATATAAATATAGCATTGTGAATGAGTTTCAACAATTTGTCTTAATTTCCGATCTAACTTCCCTATCGTGTGCTAACTACATACATAACCCTGCCTAACCTAATTTTGGAGCAAAGGTGTGGCTTCCGGTTCGGTCCCTGTGACCCATATCGACTCCCCTTTCGGCCAGCGGACGGCAGAATAGAAAGGAATTATTTTTTTTACCCTGTCAACATTAGGCATGACAACTACACCATGCGATTTTAAAGGATATGCCGCTTTGCCGTCGACGAGGAATAGGCAGTGCCTCTCGAATTTATTTTATTATGTTTAATGTCATCTATGGTTTGATAGGGGAGAAATGGTAAAATAATAACCGAAAGTTTTTACTTTTACTTAATTCTTTAATATAGCTTGCTTAGTCAGTTATAATACACGTAATATAATACATATGATATCGCAACTGCTCTATGAAACTTACAAGCTAAATTAATACAAACATTATATAGGGAGATTATCTGTTTTCATTTATCCTTAGATACTTCTATTATTCCACATTTAGCATTCATAAACATACCCGCCCCATCCTCTAAATTTAATGTCTCTTCACACATTCACATGAAACAGTAAATGTGATGACATTCCCTCTACAAAACCTCTGACGGTGGGAGTATAATGCCGCCAGAGGCAATCGTCAAACTCCCTCCAAAAAAATATGAACATAATGTCGTCATCATGGTCGTTTTTTTTTTAGAGAGATTGTTGATTGCTTCAAACGGCATTTTCAGCGTCACCGGGCTTTTTTAGGGGCGCACACTTAAGAGCGTTTACGCCGTACACTAGCGCCGCCAATGAAAACCACATATCTAGTAATTAGAGATAGAAAATCAAATTATGCTCAACAAACTATCTGAATGAAGTAATTTAGCATTTTTACGTCACCTAATGAACACCTGACATGTTATGGTTTAATTAAATATGGCGTTTTAGTTCAAAGTGGCCGTAACGTCTTATTTAACTAAACCATAACATGTAAGGTGTTCATTATGTGACATAAAAATGCTAAATTACTTCATTCAAATAGTTTGTTGAGCATAATTTGATTTTCTATCTCTAATTACTAGATATGATTTTGTTTTCATTAGTGGCGCTAGTGTGCGGCGTAAACGCTCTTAAAAGTGCGCGTCCCCGTGCCCTACTAGATTCTCCGAAGGGTTAGGATCGGATCGGAACATCATGGTATATTTCAATGGCGCTATAAAATCCCTCGTAGTGTACGTACGACACTAATTCGATAGATAGGCAGGCAGATACCATAATGATATAGTAACTTAGCCTTCGTGGACCCAATACACGATAAACGGTACACCCTACGCGGCTGCCGATGCCGGCGAGCATTCTGCATTTCGCGTGACAGCCCGCCATTTGCGGCGGTGACGAGTCGAACAATCCCTTTGATTCGCTCTACTTTCGTAGATTGAGGGCGCATTCCCCAAATTCATATCGTATTGTTAAAAATATATTTCCATTGATTTGTTTTCTTTGTGTTGACTTCTACAATGGAATAGCCGCGTCAGAAACCCAGAAGCATTGTTCTGGATATTGAAACCGTGTTTTCAATTTTGTAATGGCCTGTCGCTGTCAGCCATATTTTTACAATGGATCAAAAGAATAATTTATATTAAAAACTTCTTTTTGATTATTAGCCCAAGAACTTTCCGATATTTTTGTAAAAAACTCAATAACAGGCCAAATTTTTGTAAACGGCCATTAAATACATTAAATATAATTATAAGAGACTATATATATTTTAGAATCCAACAAAATCACGCATTGGAAGGTATCGAAAAAAAGTTATACCCCGAAAATGGTGCAACTTTACAGCAAATATGCTATCACCGGTTTTATCGTGAAAAAGTGTTTATGTTCACCTTATCTAAGCACCAAAGTTGAAATCCATAAACATATACAACGGGAAACTAATACTTTAGGAAGAAGTCGGTTGTTTAACTAACTGCACAAGCGTGCGTTACCCCAGCGGAATGTTGTCGAATTTCTTGGATTCTTGATATAGAATAATTAGTGCTCCGTCTCGTGTAATTGTGCGCGAAATCTTAAATTTGTGCGTCCAGTAGTTTTTGAGATATTCGCGAAAAACAAATACCGCTGGGGTAACGTTACCCCAGCGGCACATTTTTTTTCCTGTAGACTTATCAAAAAAAAAGTACTTAGGAAAATAGATCTTGGGGCACTGTAAATGTGCGTGTTAGTCATAAATTTGTGCGTCTTATAATTTCGAAGTTATTCAAAATACTACTGGAGTAACGTTTGGGTGGTTGCTGTATCTCGCGAACGGTGAGGCGCTCAAATATGATTTTTTTTACACACAATGTAATGAATTTGTGCGTAATTTAAGCAAAAGCAGAAATTGAAAAAAATGCACCGTTCTGAAGATATATTTATTTTGAAGAAAAAGGATAATCGGTCCTAGCTCCTTAAATACTAACCTTAGAGACTAATTTCTGATATTGATTCGTACCTTATAATACCCTACAACGTCTATTAAAATCTTAAAAGCTTACTGCAATCGTTAATGAGTTATGGCACTTTAAATGTCACTGGCCCGTGAGGTATTTTGATCGTCGCTTACATGAGTTTGGTATGGACCAGCAAATCGCTTATTAAGCAAATAATTAGTGCCTTCATTCAACTAGCCATTTGAAAATTTTCAGCCTAATGCACTAATTATTTAAAGATTTATAGTAAAAATGGTAAATGAAGCGAAATACAGTGATAAACCGACCAAGTTAAGATGAATATCAAAAAGCGGCCGCGCCATAAATGACGCTAACCTTCTAAAATTGATGGCATTATTTGTACAGACGTTTACACAATTCGTAAAGTAAAGATATATTATCTAACATTTTATGACTTTTAAATGTAATTTTATCTATTTTAAATTAAAGTCCGTATGTGCGTAAATTATCGTTTCTAATTGTTTTTTATAATGTAAAAATGTCATATAAATTTATGTTTTTATATAAGTAATAATATTAACTGTAGGATATTTAGGTGCAAACTTTAAGTCCACAAAATGAGAGGTCATGCTTGTAAAAACAATCGGGCAAGTCAGCACTCGCGCCCCCATGCTCCTACTGAGTGACTTGCACTGAATTTAAGTTCAGGCAGGTCATAAAGTTTTGCTTATTGTATTAATACTTATCGTGACAAAGATACCTCTGAACACAGTCACCATAAACAGCACATTTGTTACAGTAACCAAGCAAGCACCAAGGTGACGTTGCAGCACTATATTATAAGCGAATCTTATAATATAATATATCTTTTCAAAATTTAGGTACTTACATCAACTTTTTCGTAAGTATAATAATAAGCCATTGGCTGGTACGGGCCTCAAGCTTGTTGCCCGAGATTATTCTCTGCAATGAAAACCCATATATGAATGAATATATGAATAATTAAAGCGAACTGAAATGAATCATTTGACGCCATCGTCAAAATTATACCTAAATCTATATGAAATAATAAAAAAACTATAGCTTGTCAAGGTTGTGCTTACCGCTCCTACGGGATAAAGGTGTTGGCGGGGACGAGGTAAAACGGTCTCGAAAGGGACGCGGGCGGTGTAGTGGGAGGGCAAGCGAACGCACCGCGTGCGGCTGACTGCGTGCTACTTCGTCCCCGCCAACCTCTGTACCCCGTGGGCGCGGTAAGCACGATCTTGACAAGCTATAGTCTACTCATCGACTCTGTTTCACTGACACACACGCATACTGTACCTACTCACTGTCGCTACGCGCTGGCAACGTTGGATAAGCAAAAAGAAAAAGTGCACGCATACACGTGGCAAATTTTTATCTACTTTCTTATCGTGCTTCCTTATATGGCAACACTACCCAACACTGCACAACCACAGTATAAATAAGTATACAGTTACAGTATTTTAACTGGGCCGTGCCTTTGGATTGACTACCTACGGCTGCTCGGCTCGGTACGTAAACACGCAGTAGAGCTGCCTGTCTTGGGCATAAGTCAGTATAACGCATGCCATGGGGAGTCATCCGATAGGCGCAGCGATTATCTCGCGAATATTTCAAAATTCTTTCACCAGAAAAGAATTTCATGAGAAACATAGGCTACATTTTGTTTCGTTAAATAATAAAAAAAAACTTATTTGTCACATTAAATGTTATAATCAAGGATACTTTAAGTAGAAAATATCAAATCTTTATCGAAATAACATTGCTCATCGTCATGGAAATAACAAAAATGCATCGGTGTTTTATTTCTCAAGAATAGTCTATCGCTTGTGTCTGCACCTGTACCGATCATAATGCCATAAATTTTAGAAGATTAGCGTCATGTATGGCACGGCCGCTTTTTGATATTCATCTTAACTTGGTCGGTTTATCACTGTATTTCGCTTCATCCATTCCATTTTTACTATTTATAGTAAAAATGGAATGGATGAACCAAAATACCTCACGGGCCAGTGACATTTAAAGTGCCATAACTCATTAACGACTTGCAGTAAGCTTTTAAGATTTTAATAGACGTTGTAGGGTATTATAAGGTACGAATCACCATCAGAAATTAGTCTCTAAGGTTAGTATTTAAGGAGCTAGGTCCGATTATCCATTTTCTTCAAAATAAATATATCTTCAGAACGGTGCATTTTTTTCAATTTCTGCTTTTGCTTAAATTACGCACAAATTTATAACATTGTGTGTAAAAAAAATCATATTTGTGCGCCTCACCGTTCGCGAGATACAGCAACCACTCAAACGTTACCCCAGCGGTTTTTTGAATAACTTCGGAATTATAAGACGCACAAATTCAAGACTAACACGCACATTTACAGTGCCCCAAGATCTATCTTCCTGGGTACTTTTTTTTTGATAAGTCCTCAGGAAAAAAAATGTGCCATCTGTTTTTCGCGAATATCTCAAAAACTACTGGACGCACAAATTTAAGATTTCGCGCACAATTACACGAGACGGAGCACTAATTATTCTATATCAAGAATCCAAGAAATTCGACAACATTCCGCTGGGGTAACGCACGCCTGCACAATGTACTCTAAGAAAATAATAATAGCAGATTTTTTATTATCATTATATAATTTAAATTGGATTTAGTACATTACGTGTTAATAATAATAAATAATAAATAAATAAAACGTTTATTTTCTCTTCACAAATGATCGTTCTTAAAGTAAAGAAACAATGTACAATAATTTTTAGATTAATGGAAGCAAATGAAACAAAAGTAATTAAAAACTGATATGATAGCATTTTTAACATAGGTGTAATGCCACTTTCGAGTTTACGTAGAGTTTTTTTAAGTTTATTTGTTTTTCATTTATATTTATAGGAGGATTATTAAATTTTACGAAAGATAACTAATAAAGGTATTCAAATGTAAAGTAAATAATATTTATACCATTTTTGCCCATTTTTTATAGATTTTATAATTTGTTTTTTTTAATGTTGCTGTCACAAATATTGGTGGATTACTAATGAATTATGTAATAAACTAGATAATCAATTTTTTTATGTTAAGAAAATACAGATATAGAATTATTGTTGAGTCTCCATATAGCGAATTAGTTTGGCTCTCAGGCTATATAGGTTGTCTTTAAACTTTGACGAAACTGTAAAATCCATTGGTCGCTAGGTGGCGCTACTTCGTTCCCTTATAAATACAATGTTGTTAACTTTTACTCGATCGAATAGTGAAAATACCGCACTGGGCACATTCCCCCCATTCCCAAAGTCATACAAGAACTCGACATCTGGTTGGCAACATAAGTGATGGTATAGATATTAATTATAACGACGACGTTCTGTTTAAAGGGAAGGGATATACATTATGTATTAGTTCTCCGAAAACATGCTACATAATTCATACACCTTAAGACGAATGGGGATAGCGCATCGAAATTCAAGAAGTGTTAGTACCTACTCATCATGTTTCCCTCGGGAGAGTTGTCGCGCAACCGAGCGGCGTGACAGGCACTAAACACCCAGCATCGGCACAGGTGGGCACAAATAATCGGACCCTCCGCTCGTAAATTACGCATAAACACCGCACAAACAAGCGACAGGTAATGCGACGGTGATAAATCCCTACAGCATGTCTCGTCCCTCTGCGTTACGATAGGAAAACATACTTATTGTCACTTTTTAGTATAAAATAACAATGAATGACCCTGGCCAGCTGCTCACTTACACACACATTTGCCTAAATAACTAAATAAAATATATGAACAAAAATTCAAATTCAAACTTTATTTGCTAGAATGCATGGTAATTAAGATGGTAGGTAACATTACTTACGTACATCATGATTCGCCTAATCATTAAGCATGCAAATACAATTCGACATTGTTACAATTTCAATTAAATTAATTAATAAGCAACTAGGTATAATGAATAATTATCACACAAAAAGTAAATTAAATTATTAAATTGCAATCTGAATATCAGGATAGTAAATTAATATAGAGTTCCCACAATTTTTTATGTAATAACATATGATGTCTTTTATTTAAAAAATCCTTTATGTCATAAAAGTTTACGGTCAATAGCCATATAAATAAACAAATTTTAAATTGATTAATATTTAATGATTTAAGATTGTCTGGTACATTATTAAAAAAAAATACACCATTGAAAACGACAAACCTAATGGGAGGGACTAATGGAAACTACTAATGATATTTAAAAAACAGGAAAGATATTGGGTTTAAAACTATATAATAAATCACAATTTTACATTACAACACAACGATGCCATGACAATCACCAAACAGGCAGCAGCCAAAAAACATAAATGTCAATATTCAAAAAATATATAAAAATAAGAATAAAAAAGGTATTAAAAAAGATTTCGAAAGAGTCTGCAACATTCCGGGCCCTTGTGCACAAAAGCACAAAACAGTAGACAAAGGCTACCCAGGATGCTGAGACCCTTAGCTCCTAAACTATTTTTACTAGTTTTCTGGAGGGTCGACGCATTAACCCTCCTGCCGTCGCTACGTCTACCACCCTCACAACGCCATCCTTGCCGGGATATAGGGCAGCAACGCGTCCTCGCGGCCAAGTACCCCTAGGCAGGTTCTCATCAACGATGAGGACCACATCCCCGATGTCGACATTGCGTTCTTTTTTGCAGTTGGAACGCGGCAACATAGTAGGTAACACCTCCCGGACCCATCGTCTCCAAAAATGATCACTGAGTCGGAGCGCTCGTTTCCAATGTGCCCTTCGCACCAGGTCTCCATCGTCCAAAACCGTGGGGAGGCACTGGTTGGATGAGCATCCGATCAGGAAGTGGAAAGGTGTTAGAGATTCTTCGTCGTCACTCTCTACGGATACGTGACTGAGAGGCCTTGAGTTGACGATCGCCTCGGCTTCAAGGAGGAAGGTAATTAATGTTTCTTCTTTAGGAGCACGCTCTCTCAGGGTAGCACTCAATGCCACTTTAATACTGCGAACGAGCCTCTCCCAGCAACCTCCAAAAAATGGTGCTGCAGCTGGGATGAAACTCCACTTTATTCTTCTGTTAGCGGCAAAATCCTTCACTTCTTGTTGGTAAAATTCTTTTAATAAGCGGTTGGCTCCGACAAAACAAGTGCCATTGTCTGAATAAATTGTTTCAGGAGTGCCTCTTCTGGCGATAAAACGTCGCAGGCTCGTGATGGCGGAATCAGCTGAGAGTGTGTGCACAAGTTCTAAGTGCACAGCCCTGGAAGTCATACACGTATAGAGGGCTACCCATCGCTTTTCGTGTCTTCGTCCAATTGTGATGTTTAGGGGCCCAAAATAATCGACTCCAGTATATGTGAAAGGGCGTTTATGATGGGCAAGTCGCTGTGGAGGTAAATCTCCGGTCATCGGATTCAATGGTTTGGCTTTACGGATTCGACATTGTTGACAGTCTTTGGCCACGCTGCGTACAGTATTTCGCAAACGTAGAATCCAGAACTTCTGTCTGATCTCGTTAATTACCATTTCATTATTGGCGTGTCCTGCTTTGCGATGGTAAAAATTCACTAAAACTCGGACGATTGGGTGACGACCGTCTAAAAGGATCGGGAATTTGACATCTGCGGTGACGTTTTGGACAACTCTTATTCTGCCATCTAAGCGCAATAAGCCGTCGGTATCCATCGTTGGCGATAGTTTGAGGAGACAACTTGATTTGGGGATGGGCGTCGAGTTCCTGATGCAGTGGATCTCTTCCTGAAAACATTCTTCTTGGACGCGTTGCAGCACCTGCCTCTCAGCGGCGTTAATCAGTTCCACGGACAAAGGTAGAGGAGTGATGGACGTAGAAGAGGCCGCAAGTTGGTGATCTGTAACAGCGATATCCGAGTTAATGCCACGAACGCGAGTCAAAACCGATCGAAATTTAAATACTACTTGTAAAACACGGGCGGTTGCTCTAAGTAAACGCAACCAATCGTTGAAACGATTAAAATTCGCGGTGACAACCAGGTAGACTGGTACGGTTTGAAAAGACTGCTTGCGCTCTTCTGAAACCGTAGCCATACCAGCTGGCTCTACGGGCCAATTCTCTGGAGAATCAAGAAGGAAAGGAGGCCCTGTAAACCAACGGTGGTTCGAAACTAAATGAAGCGGTTTCGTGCGAGTAGCGTCATCGGCTACGTTCAAAACAGTTGGGACCCATCTCCAATCTTTGACGCTCGAGTTTTCGGTAATCTCGCCGATGCGATGGGCCACAAAAGGCTTGAACGTTCGCGCGTCGCTTCTAAGCCAGCCCAAGACGGTTCTTGAATCCGTCCACAAGTAGGTACGAACTGGTTTTTTCCTATGGTACTCCTTGATGGTTACAGCAAGGCGAGAGGCAATCAAAGCAGCTTGCAACTCTAAACGCGGGATAGAGGTCGGTTTTAAAGGCGACACTCTCGCTTTACTGGTAATAAGAGCGAGCTTGCTGATGCCGTCAGGGTACACAAACCGCCAATAAGCCACACAAGCATAAGCAAGCTCGCTTGCGTCCGCAAAAATATGTAGCTCTCTATGTAGAGGTTCGCCCATTTGTTTGGCATACCATCTGGGAATCTTAATGGTGGACACATCTGAGAGTTCTTTAAACCATTCGGTCCATTTAGAAACTTCAGTGGGTGAGAAAGGTGTGTCCCAATCAATTTTAGATCTCCAAATCTCTTGGAGTAAGATGCGACCCTTAACAACTGTCGGCCCTAAAATACCTAACGGATCGTAAACCTTCATAAGATGGGAAAGAACTTTACGTTTATTGAGATTTCCCATGAAAGCGGTATTCTCTAGCCCCGTTCTAAAACCCAGTGAGTCTGATGAAGGATCCCAGGAGACACCTAAAACTCTGATGTTTGATGAGGCGTTGCCTAATTGGACTTCCGTGGAGGGCGCAGAGCGCAACTTTTCTGGTATTAAACGTAGTGCATCACTGTCATTTGTTATCCAACCACGCATTTCAAAGCAACCAGCAGCATGAACATGCACTATGTCTGACGCCAGTTGAGCAGCATTTTCAACATTGTCTATGCTACCTAAATAGTCATCCATATAGTGATCTCGAATGATCGCTTCGGCTGCTTCCGGATAGGAACTTCGATGGTATTCGGCATTTCTATTTTTAATGTATAGAGCTGTGAACGGACTGGATGACGCACCAAAAATTACAGAAGTCATTCTATACTCTGTTATGGGTTCGGTAGCTTTTGATTTAATGTCACGCCACAGGAAACGTAAGGCATCTCTATTTTGTTCCTGAATGCGTATTTGGGGGAACATCTCTTTGATATCCGCTGACATGGCAATACGACCCTCCCTAAACCTAAAAAGGATGCCTAATAGGTTTTCCAATAGGTCGGGACCCGGAAAAAGCAAAGTGTTCAACGATACACCTTGGTTCCTTGCTGCCGCGTCATGGACAACGCGAAGCTTTTTTTTTTGGGGGTGGTATACTCCAAAATGTGGTAAATACAGCCTAATTTGGGCTGTACTAGAAAAGCACTCAGAAGCGTATGCAGTACTACCAGATGGCTTTGCACAGCCATAATATGTGTCTGGCCTACATTTCTCTGCGTACCCCTTTTCTATCATATTATCTATGAATTTTTTATAGGCGTCGGCAAACACAGGATTGTTAGCCATTTGTCTCTCAACGCTATAAAAGCGCGATAAAGCTTGTGGATAACTGTCAGGAACTACCACAATGTCATCGCGCCATGTAAGTCCTACCTCATACCTCCCAGATGGAAGTCGTTTAGTGGTGTAGTCTAAAATTTCAATAGCGCGTAAATCTTGTTTGCTATGTAATGTAGTGCGTATACAAATGCCTAGAGAGTCGAGTTTGTACTGTTCTTTCACTAGAAACTCTAAATTTTCGTCATCAGAAGATTCACTTGCACCTACTAACTTACAATGGTTGACGAAATCGGTGGGTCTTGTCTTGCTTGACACCTCTCCGTATAAAGTCCAACCTAATGACGTGTAACAGGCTACGGGTTCGTTATTCTTACCACTGCGGACAGCTCGAGTTATAGAAAGATGCCAGTGTTGAGCACCAATGAGCACAGTGGGTGTGGCGCTAGTGTGAGTTAAAACATCGCTAAGCTCCGATAAGTGACTATAAGAAGTCAATTTTTCCTTAGAAATCGTCTGCGTGTGCAAGTTAAGTGACTGCATTGCCCTAGCACGCTGGACGGGATAGATGTCAGTTGAATGTTTACCTTGAATATGAAAATTTACAAGCGTAACTTTGGTTTGCTTTTGTAGGCCGCCAACACCTTCAACTGTAATGTCTCTTTCAGGCCCTGATAACCCTAAGCGAATAGCCACACCTAGGTCGATTATCGTTGCAGAACTACCATCATCAAGCAATGCGTAAGTATCGTACGAACCAGCGGGACCGTAAACAATGATTGGTACCACCTTTAGTAGCGTCCGGAAACCGACGGACAGGTCGGAGACTGTAGCTTCACGTTGAAGTCCAGTGTTGGAGACGACTACCTTTTCTTCAATCTGGGCAGCGGCAGCAGACGACGTGGGAAGAACGTCATTATGTGACGCAGCAGCAGCACACACTGTATTGTTTAAACAATATGTATTAGGTGTCTGTGTCGACGTTAACGTCATGTCCTGCCTACCGTGCAGAAGAGGATGATGACGTACCGAGCAGCCGTTGATGCCACAAGGATTAACTCTGCACGATCTCCATTGGTGTGAGGTTCGACGTAAACATTTATAACAAATTTTATTTTCACGCAACCAGCGCCATCTATCGTCGACGGAAAAAGTTTTAAAATCTTTACAAGACTTTATCTCGTGATCCTTATTGCAATACGCGCACTCTAATTTCGGTATAGTTTTACTCTTAGTAACGTTCAAAGAGTGCACATTTTCACGTCTTAAATGTTTATAAGGAGTGTGTTGTGCAAGTGGAGCGATTTGTAAATTCTGCGTGATATGTGAGAGCTCCGTAGACAACCCAAACTTGACGTGACGCTCATGTTCGCGGGTAAGAAAATTAGACAAGGCTTCCAGTTTAGAGCATGGAAAGCGCAAAAATTCAAAATCAGACGCATAGTCTGTCCATCTTTGTCTAGTGTTGGAATTTAGCTTTCCTAATATGCTATAAAATATTGTGGGTGAGTGCACATACTCACTTTGATTTAACAACTTCATAGTAGCAAGACTGTTGCGTACCTTGTTTGCTATGGTACTTAGCTCTTTGAGCTCATTGCTCAGACGTGGCAGCGACCGCAGCTCCTGAACCTCGGCGAGGACGATCATCTCAGGGCACGCAAAGCTTCGCTCGAGGGCGCGCATGATCTCCTCGGGATCCTCCGCAGAGATTAGGAGCGACGCCACGGCCTCCCGTGCGTGTCCTCGAAGCGCGTGTTGTAAACGCGCTACGTTCTCTACAGGAGAAAAAACAGGTTTAGTACTGTCAAATAACTTTTTAAACTGGAGCCATTGTGAGGTGCTGCCAGAATAGGTGAAGAGCTCAATCTTTGGTTTGTCTATTCTCGGTTGTTTGCTTTGGGTAGCCAGTGCTTTAGCCGCCGCTGCGGTATCGGCGATGACCTGCAAAAGTAACGGAGAAGAAAATTCTTTGTTGTTGTTTTGGCCATGTTGGCTCTCAAAGCCCACGGGAGGAGGTAATGGCGCTGTCACAAAACCGGGCGTATGAGAAATAATAACTGGTTTGTCAGGATATGAGAGGTGTGGTGCAAAAATTGGAGCAACGGCCTGAGGGGGCAGAGGCGGGATCGCCGACTGACCAGGCTTAAACACCTCATAAGAAGGGAATGTCGCTGAAATTAAACCTGCAGCGGCCGATTGACCAGGCTGCAAGACCTCGGATTCATTAACCGCTGTGCGCGTAAAATTGAGATTAGAAATATTTTGATTTTGTACCCACTGTTGTGTCCTGTTTACACGCGCAGAGCTACGTCTACTACGTCGGCTACCTTCATCCTCCATGTCTGCTTCGATCTGAGTGATCTCAGCGAGGAACTCGGCCCTCTCGACCTCCGCGCGTTGTTGAGCTAAACGACGTTCTTCTTCCTCGTTCTGCTCAAGTTGTAGAACGCGGCGGCGACGTTCTTCCGCTTCGGTCTGCTCAAGTTGTAGAGCGCGGCGGCGACGTTCTTCCGCTTCGGTCTGCTCAAGTTGTAGAGCGCGGCGGCGACGTTCTTCCGCTTGTGATTCAGCGGCCTCGTACTGGCGGCGCTTGTATGCGGCCTCCGCTGCAGCTTTACGGGCTTTTACAGTAGATGAAGTACGCCTCGTACACGAAGAGTGCGTACCACCCTGGGTGCTGCCGGCGTGGTCATCACCTTCGCCTGCATATACTCCGGGTGTGTCTAATGGCGGCACTACATGAACGTCGGATGAATCTACATGAGGAACGGTGGAGGTGCGAATAATTTCTAACGACATAGTTTTGGATTTGCTACGCGTGATCATGTGAAATGATTATGAAACTACAAACCAGAAATATTTTACAAAATATAAAACGAAAAAATACGGACCATTGAAAGGTGCTGAGAAAATAATTTACGGGAGAAGGACCAAATGAAAACGACAAACCTAATGGGAGGGACTAATGGAAACTACTAATGATATTTAAAAAACAGGAAAGATATTGGGTTTAAAACTATATAATAAATCACAATTTTACATTACAACACAACGATGCCATGACAATCACCAAACAGGCAGCAGCCAAAAAACATAAATGTCAATATTCAAAAAATATATAAAAATAAGAATAAAAAAGGTATTAAAAAAGATTTCGAAAGAGTCTGCAACAACCATAGTAAGACAGCTCTTGGAATACTGCAATGTTGAGGTTTCTCTTGCAGTACCAATCTATTTGGATTTCTGGTATTTCGGGGAAACACATCTAAATAGTTTCTTATTTTGCATTACAAATACACATACTTCAAATATGTAGAGCGATGACAGAGTTAATATGCCTAGGCGCGGAAATACCGCACAACAGCATGTAAGTGGAGGAACACCATATATGGCTCTTAAACATTTCTTCTGAGCAATAAAAGCTCTATTGACACTTGTACCATTACCCCAAATAATAATTTATACCATATCGTAATAAAGACCTTACATATGCATGGTAAGTAGAAATGGCTGTTTTTACATTTGTAACATTCTTGACTTGTTTCAGCGCATACAAGAACTTATTGATTCTTACACAAACATTATCGATACGAGTTTTCCAATTTAGGTCACGGTCTGTCAATCCTAGAAATTTCGTCTGCTTTACTTCTTCTATTTTCACATTTATATAATTAATGGCAAGCTTGATACTTTTGTGATTATTGAATTGGATATAGTTAGTTTTAGTCAGATTTATTTTTAAATTATGCATGTCAAGATAATCAATTAAATTATGAATATTGTTTTCTAAAGTTTACGCGAACACTACACATTGAAATGAAACAACTTTTACGGACCTACTCGCGTTTATTTTACACATTACTTATTTAATGTTTATCCTGATGTTTCGAACCCTTTGCAGGGTCCGTGGTCACAGGGAGACTGGTCTGGGAGTAGATCCGTAAAAGTTGTTTCATTTCAAATTATGAATAGTGCGATTAATATCATTTTCATGTTCGTTGTTTGTACCATTTTTATTATTTGATGTCACTATAATAGAAATATCGTCTGCAAATGCAACACATTTATGGTTACCCGTGTGATATCGTTAATATACAGAAGGAATAAAATTGGACCTAACACGCTGCCTTGGGGTACACCATATTCGTTATTCTTGTATTTTGATGAATAAGATTCAATTTCATTATTTTGATTTAATTTGTTAATAATAACACACTGTTGCTTATTATCAAGGTATGAATTTATCCACTTAAAAGCTGGAACCCTGACACTGATGGTTTCAAGTTTACTTAATAGTAATGGGTGCAAAACGGAAAGAAACAGTGGCAGCTAAGAGATATCTATGATAATCAAACCTAACTGTTAACGCATTCCTTGAGTTTTTTACAGAAGAGATAATGTTGGTATACTTTTTAATAAAAATGTACCTGAATATTTTGTACCCGTATTTAATATTTAAGGTCACTTAGCTCTTTTAAATTCTAAAGTTGTTTGAATTGTTATTTTGCATTCAGATTGATATAGTTATATATATGGTTAATTATATCAAAACTTAGCTAGGAGAGCTGTGTCGCCCGGATTGCGTGAAGTCGTGAGTTCAAGTCTCACTATATATGGCAGGCTATTTTCAAGGCCAATATCAAACCTTATCTGTGTGCGGTCTCGATTTTTTGTTGATTACCCAATTTGTTTTAACGTCACGGAACTACCAATATGCCCCAGAGATACATAAAAGTTTTTATTTACAGCTGTTTAAGTAAGTAAGAGAGTTTTTCAAGATTTTCATGGCTTACAGCAAAGATTTACGGTGGATCGTAAACACACTCGTGTTTTTTTGTAATGTAGGTTACGTACAAATAGAACTAAACTAATTTTCTAGTGGTTCGGTCGCCATGGCAACGTGCTGAGCTCTCCAAGATGGCGCGTTTCACGGGCTTCCCGTTCCCGCGCTTTCTACACTTTCCCGCCTCATCGATCCGCGCCGTTCTGAAGTCGCCTGAAACAACTTTGGCATTTAACTTTTTCACGTGGATTATATACCTAATTGTTTTTATTATAAATTTACTAAACAAATTGTGCTCAAAGTTTATTAGGCCTCGACTTCGTACACATATTTAAAACCATATTTTTATGGTATTGTGTGATAAAGTTTTTCTTAACAAAGCTACCTGCTTAATTTCAAAAGAGTAAACTTTTTAGTTCTCTAGGTTCCGTATCGTGGGTATTTAATAAATAATAGCATAGAATAACAGTCAGTATGCGAGTCATGCTTGAGTAATAAATAAATAATAGTCTGTCAGTATGTGACTGAAGTGCTAATAAAAATTATTCGTATTTTTATTTACCTACAAAAATCATACAAAAACTGCAAAACTGGAAAGAATAGAGTACTGTATCTTTTGCTTTAGTACTAGAATTTAGTCTACATTCAAACGCGAATTTCGCAGGCACTCCGTGAGTTCGGTGACCGCGGTGACCTCATAGCATAAGGTTGCGTAACACTTATTCAGGCTACTACTTCGGAATAAATAAGTTGTGATCTAAATTTAGTAAAGCAAGGTATTTATAGATACTAAGCATTGCTAAGGAATTGGAAGGAATTGTAAAAAGTAGTTTAAAAACAGCTCTTTACTTCTTTACTAGATTTTTACTGTAAAACATGGTTTGGTGGTTAAGGTACATTCATTAACTAATGCTACCAATATTATTTTTTATTTTTGTAGCCATCGATGATGACCCACCGACTATTAATAGGTCATACCCTAATCTTAGATATATTCATGTTTGACCAGTACCCCAGTTCCCAGGATGTCTTAGTAGTTAGTTAGTACCAATTAAGTTTTACGTCTGCGTTTTAGAGGGTATAACAAGGAAGCAAGAAAGGTAGTGGTTCCGAACGCACCCGCCCGCGCCTGCCGCCGCCCGCCGCCGCCCGCCGCCGCCGCGCGCTCAGTGCGTGGCGACGAGGCGGCAGGAGCGCGCGTGCGGTCAGGCACTTCCTGGTTCAACGCACTTCGCGGATTCGGACAAAGGCCACAGTTAAATATACAAATAAATCATACTTGTTACACTTTGCTCAAACAAACTGTTCATTAATTGCGTGCCGGTGTGAGTGATTAACAGGTGCAGTGTTGACAAATAAACATCAATGGGACGCTGAGACGGTGAGTGGCGGACGCGTGCCGAGGTTTACTTACCAATGTTGGATAATCGAGGGGACCCCTAACGAGAGCGCAGTTTGCGAATTATTGGCAACATCGTAGATCGTGTATTGGGCTTACATTTGCTCATACTTTCGATTGTATAAACGAACATTGAACGAATACAAACATTCGAGAGGAAGTAAGGTCGGTGATGTTATTGGCGCCCACCGTGTTGCGTTTCGATTTAATTATATTTTTATTTTTTAAGTAGTATAATAACTAGTTATAAGCTAGCTATGTAGTTATAAATAATAACATATATTTGAGAATTTGTATAAGTTAGTAGAAGCTATATTGTAATAATACTACAATATTTTATTAATCACACAAATCGCTTGCATTATTGTCTAACACAAAATTGATTTATTATTAGGTGACTACGATACTGTAATTATTGTTTGATATTTTTTTTTATATATTCACGTTGTAAGCAAATTACTGATGAACCTAGCAGCTCAACCTTAGTTGTTAGTCAATTAGGAGCTTATATATAAATTATATGTAATCTTTCTTCCCATCAGCTTTTATCCATGCGGTAAGACGTTTGGTGTGGCGTAGGTTAATAATGATGTGAATATAAATAAATTAAAAATCAAAATAATAAGAATCCTACCTGTTTTGTAGTACCTAACTGCAGTATATAAACATATCAAAGATGAAAAAAAAACACAAATGTTGAAAAAATTTCCACGAGCAGGATTTGAACCCGCACCCTTCTGACATACCGGGTCAGATGCTCTCCCAATTGAGCTATCGTGGTTCTAACCAGCCCGCCGAAATTATACAACACTATTTACTTTTTACTTTGAAAGCCAAAGACGCCCATTCAATGTCAACAACTACCGCCATTAACATCTGATCATAATATTTATACAAATACTAAAGATCAGTTAAGAAGTAGGCAAGCTATTTATAAAATGTTTATATAAACAACAAAACAAAACAAACATATGTAAGCAACAAAATTTGCGTTAAAAATTATATAAACATTTTATATCAAAGATGGTTCAAAATAACTTGTTAGGCTGAAACACTATAAATATTTGGGATAAAATGCACTTTTATTATATAAATTCGCGCATACACACAGAGCTGGGGTGCGGAATTATTCAAGTTTTCAAAGCATACGTGACGCATGAGTGAACGCCGGCAAACGCGGAGGGTGATCCGCCGCACTTGCCAACAGACGTGATGGATTTCGGAAAATACTGATTTATAAGTTGAGAGAGACGTTAGGCTCACCGTTCACAGGTTGAACCCTAGAAAACATTGAGTTGCGTGATTGACCCCTTGCTCACACTTAGATGAACAAATCTTTGGAGATAAATTAAAAATGCAAGTTCTTCTTTGGAAGTTGTAAGTTTGCTTACGTAGAGTTTTTATTTTGTTTGGTATTCAGGAAAGTCAACAGTTAATTACATTATATGCCCACTAAGGGCTCGATAAACTTAATTTTACCAACAATGCAGTCTCCAACGCTCATTAGTTAAAGTGCCTGTAATGAGGTGATTTTCCCTCCCTACTTTACATAGACTAGGTACTAGCACTAACGATATTATTTAATTTATTTAATGTGAATTGGTAAGCAACTGAGAATTCACATTGGACCCAAGAAAGATTGTAATAAAATGTTTCAAAGAACATAAACTGAAAACATTTCAACAGAATCATATTTTCCCAAATATTAGAAACTTTTAACATATTTGGTTACTGGGCCACGTAGAGAACTTTTGTTTAAAAACAAAAAGACAATTTAGTAGGTATTATTTTTGCTGAAAGCAACAGGCACCACCATCACGTTTAGTTTCTGAGGAGCGCCCAGGATGCAGCTTCAAAACATGTAAATAAATAGCCACATTGGCAACCCTAATAAAAACAATGTCTTTATTTTTTTTAATTTGCAGACCTTATGAAATCTCTCTGATTTCGTAAAATGTTAATTCATGATAATATTGTAAATCGTATCAAATTATATTTACCTACATAATTATTTACCATACATTTAATAGGAAATAGGAAAAAATGTGAATCGTCTGTCAAGGTCTAACATCAATAACGGCCGAACACAACTTACGGTTCTTACAAAATGATTAAAACCTTAGATAGGTATTAAACGAATGAAGTCTTTTAACGGATGAATTAACGTGGACGTTATAGTCGTATTAAAAGGAAAAGGGTGGCCCCTTATATTCCTAATATTACCGTCCCCAAAGGGTCATAAATAACCGAGATGTAAGCGTGCTATAATCACGGGGTTCTACCGAAAAGGATTAGGCCGACTAACCGCAGGCGGGTTTCATTGAGCGCGCGGTTACGTAAGTTCAGTGTTCGGGAGCAGACCTAGAATCTGCAACCTCCCTGCCCCCCCCCCCCCCACTCCCCACACCAGGATCGCGATAAATAGTCCCGTCTCCGAGACGCCCCGAACTGATTGTGCACATAATGTGGGCATACGACCCGTCCGCGATACGACGGAACTTCTAATTTATCACAATGTCACTTCGTTCCGGCTCTGACGATTGGCAAAATTTTCTGTTGGGCTTGGAGGGCAATGTCAACTGTATGCACTTATATAAAGTTAAATAGACGTGTTCCAAGTGAGACTGAACTGGAGGAACATCCTAGCATTATTCTGTTCGGTAAATCCTGGTTTTTTTTCTTGAACAATGTGAAAAAAGGCATTAAGAATAATTTATCTGTTGAACATTTTACTTTGATTTACTTTAATTTTGGAATACATTTCCTAAAAACTTAAGAAACTCAGATTACATTCAGCACTAAAGTGACTTTATACATTCTTTACATCAGGAGCAGACCCATATTTAAAAAAACGAGCGAGCCTTACAGCAGTCGCATATGATGTGTAACATTTGACATCTCATATTAGTAATAAGCTATTATAACATTATATTCTGAAAAAAATGGGTCAGTATTACATCATTTTATATCTATAAAATAAATGCAGTAAATACTCATTATAAGACATCTGACATATCAAAATGACCTTTGATAGTCAAATGACGCAATATGTCACATATAATAATAGTATGTCATGTTCATAATATCGATTTTAAATTTACAAAACGGGGCGCGCTTTTGCGCTTCCCCGACTTCCTGTCACACTGTTACACCTACTTCCGTCACTTTTCACGAAATCACTCCCACAAATTGTATATATAGAAGGCGAGCGGAAAGATGTTACACATCAAAAATGGTGTAGCTGTTGTATGCTATCGTGCCGCCTGTGGAGGCTGGTCTGCTCTTGCATACTTATCTTATTGTTAGTTTTAATTACTATAGTTTGACTTTGTTTTTCTTAAACAATTTTTGACTCTTATTAGAGTACTGTAGTGGTACTGTATGACATTGTGGAAATTGAAACTTATACCAGATGTAAATTTGATATATTAGATTTGTTTATTTTTTTTGTTTTTTTTTTTTACATGTTGTGGTTGTCTTCTATATTTTTTTGTGTTTATTTGTAATGGAAAGTGTCCTGCTATGATAGGGCATTTTTCAATTTTTATTTTTTTTGTCGCTGTAAGGGAGAAAAGAGCTGGACACTTGCTGAGTTTCTTGCCGGTTCTTCTCAGTGCAAGATCTCCCGCCCAGAGTAGTCTTACGAACCGATGGCATAGCGACATTCATAAGAGCTACTTGTAGCCTAAACTGAATAAATGATTTTTGAATTTGAATTTGAATTTGAATTTATCTAAACGATACATAACTACGTAAACAAATACTTCTATTAACACATGAGACACAGTACTTATTACAAGTTACCTACATCAATTTATTAAAACAGAATTCAGTAAGTACATTATGCTACGCGAGAGACATCTGTAGGTAATCTGTATTTGTAAATGAATAATTGAGAAGCCCTAGTGAGCCTCCTGCGCTTCCCGCAGTCAAACACTTTTAATTTAAACCTCAGCTCAATTGGTCGCGTGATTTCCAATAAACACCCCTGAGCACGGGAGGGCGGCTGAGAGGTGGGCAACTAATAAATAAAGATTCAAGAACATGTAGATGCCCCATTACGGGCTGACTTGTCGACGTGATGGGCGCGCGGCCACTGTTGGGCAACACGCCGAGGGCCGCGGGTCGTTCACCCCCGGCCCTCGTACGAGGGGAACCACGCCGGACGATAAAAAACCACCTTTAAATAACACAAATACAGAGTGTTATTTTGAACGACAGCGCGTAAATAGAAAGCCTTGTTTTGGCGAGGGGACGCAATTAAGGACACGCTGAACAAACTTTGTTAGCACGTTACTATAGGGTCAGCTTCGTTTGGAGCCACCTGTCAGAGGGGAAATCATTCAAAATATTTGAATTTCAGCGGTCAAGTTACGGCGGGCGGACGCCCAATCACTTTTATAAATGAGGTTTTATAACCTAATTGTTATGGATTTGGTAATAGAAATCAATATATTACAGGGTAGGTAAAGGTATACCTACTGTCAATAACGACTAATTATATGAGTGACACTACTGTTTTCATTACAAAATAATTGAAAAGAATTCCGGTGGTGTAAAAGCAGGCATGTATCATCATAGACCCGAATCCCGGATCTATTATTCATATAGGAAACAGAAATAACGTCAACATGCTCCCCAATTTTTCCCGTTCGTTCGGAGCAAGTCTGAACAAGCTGCAGGGCCTTCAGTAATACCGCGACACGTCTGCGAACAGAATCCAATTTGTCGCCGCCCCGACCCTCGTATCGTAGCACACAACCGTAGCACGCAGCAGTCGTCGTAGCGCAGGCGAGGGCGGCGTGCATAACTCATGCACACCCTGGGAACTGTTCACATTCAAACAACTTGAACTTTAATAGGTACTGTGTTCCCATCTGGTCCCACTGTGAACAGCAGAGTCCAAGCTGTTGAAAAATACTGATTTGTTTGAGGATAATGCTATATTTGTATGTTGCTGAATGCCGCATTATAAGAAAATGTTATTCTAAAATTATGCCATCATAAATTAATTAATAGCATCTAATGATGCTATTAGTAAATGACTTAGATTTGTGACTTCAGTAATTACTGACTCAGGTTACATTATTTAGTCATATTTTTAAACCTTCGATCAATAATATGTTTCACGCATTTCCGGGTTCCGTCGTCTCTTACGGTTATTTTGATTAATTATGATTTTACTTAAAAGAGTGCAAAGCTTTTACGTAATGTTTGTCTTACAAATAATACTTTTTTTTATTATTTTAGAAAAAACTTAGATTAAACATTTAAGTGTAGTTCCTGATATTAGTGAACACAACACGCAATACTAAATAACGTTTAAACAGTAAAAACAAAAAAAACCATATGCATTAATAAACTCTAAACAAATCACTTGTTCACAAATCGTCAAGTGCTTTATATTATTATTTTACTTTTGAGTTCCATACACCGAAATTTTATAACGATAGGTACTCCTACGTAAATCGTAATGTTGTACAAATGTGCAAATGTTAATTCGGCCATAAATCTAACGTTTAAGAAAAAGATATTGTTTCGCAAAGCATTTTGGGAAGAGTTTCAAATGTTTTATGGAGTTGTCTTAATGTCAAAACTTCAAAACTCCTATGTAAAGGAAAGGAACATAGCAGTGTGTAATATTCCATATTATATTTTTCTCCACGGTCAGTCTGTAGTGTGTTACTATAACCCGGTCGAGCTAAGCTTGCGACTCAGTGAAATGCTAAAATGAACTGTATGTAGTAGATAATACTAAAACTATAGCAATCATCAAAAGTTAATTTCATTTCCCGAATGTTTCGCATTGATCTTTTTTTGCATACCGTAGCTCAACATCAATGTGACGACCGACAGCAAATTGAACTCGACCGGGTTGTATTGTTGGTATAGTCACTAGCATGTAAACAATGTAACTCTTAATACAATGGAATAAGAGTCAAAACTAGTCAAAAGTGTAAACATGTTAACGCTCGCACTGACTGTACCTACGTATCATAATAGGTTTATTATATTTAGCACGAGCATTTTTCTTTCGTATAAATGTTTTATCTCTTCTATATTCAGTGGTTCCATGGCCTGCGTTGTGAGGCCAAGGCCATCAGTATTCACGGTACGCACCCGCTCGGAAAATGCTCCAATCCTCCGCTCGTTCCGCCATCGCGACCTATTGAGCAGACGAACGCTCCGGCGCTAATCGTTGTGTCATATTTTACGTCAGCTCCCCCGGATAGATTATAGTCTGGTTAAGCCTAGCCTCATCATATGGCATAAGAGCCATAAGTTTAACTACTAGCTAAGTTTGAACACCCAATACCGTTACGTTTTATTGACTTTTCCAAAAATTATAGTGAGTGTGACACTGCAAGACAGTTTAAGAGTTATTTATTTAAAGCTCAGTTTAACCACAATTTACATAAAAATGTTTGTGTAGAACATAGCCTAGAAACCAATCCGTTGCCATTTCATTTATCCGCTGGCTATTCAGGATCTCCCTCGGACCCACCGGTGCTTCGGCGTACCTACTATTAGTTATTTTGTGGCTTGTGCCTTCATTACAGCCCTTCAGCCGCGGCCGCTGCCTCCATTACAGCGCGCGGACACTTTAACAAGAGCGCATCCCTCCACCCCACCCTCCTTCACCCACAACCCCACTACAGTTGTGACTTATCTTTTCTCGACTTTACACTCCGAACATCTATGTTTAAAGAACGTGTTATTGAACAAGCTGTTTACAATGAAAGAAGGGTACGATAAAACATATTTGTAGCCCTGTTTACCCACCTAGAAAGCTAATTAATGATGCCTATGTTCACGTCAGTAGTCTAAGTAACGGATGGGGTTTAAACTACTATTGCTCGCATTTAACCCCCCGAGCATATTTTTAGGTACGTTCAGCTACAAAAAGGGTTTGAAGAAATCCTTGATGCGCTTTGTCGAACGGTCAAACATTTATTCAGTTGGTATTGATTGTTATTGTTAGTAAACAATCAGCCACATAATCTGTCCACCATCTGTCCCAGTAAGAAACAACATAAATTAAAAAGTGAGATCACGACACGATTGCTGAAAGCCTCCTTTGGGAGGACGTTCACCCCGCCACGCCACGCCACGCGCCACCAGCGCGGCCGCAAGGGGTGCTCCCAGCCCGGCTCCCGGGGGCCAGCTTGCGTAACTATCACACAATGTGTGGAATGTTAATGCTTGCAATATTCATAGTTTAATGTAACTTTTTGAATACATCGAAAAAGTCACAAGGTCACGTTATAAGTTCTATCGACCCTCGTTGCTGTAGAGACCACATAAATAGCTTTCCAATCTTATTCGTTTGAAGCTGAATATTCAATCAAGTAGATTTATTTCTAATAATGAAAATACGTGGTCAATAAAAACTGTTGGCAGCGGGCCAGGCGGCCGCGGCCGCGGGCGCCGGCACCGGCAATACAAAGTTAACATAATACATGTATTCTGTGCTAAACCTCCGAGAACTTGCACTTATATAACTTTCGCGGGTTACGACTTTACGGGCGGTCGCTGAAATGCGAGACAATGCTCTGCTCTGCTATCGATAGGATAGACAGGTTGTTTTCTATATTTCTATACAATTTTCAACGGCTTCTTTTATACCAACCTATCTAAAATAAATTGACTGGCACATTATAAAGATAAAGGAAACTTTTAAACATCTTCTTTTTTATATTATGATTTGAATTTCAAATCAAAATTGAACAGTCCTAACATCAAAACCAAAACTTAAGTAGCAAAACATTTCCTACCAATAACTATTATAATGGAATTGATTGGAACATCTGCAATGCACTTCCGCTTTTTGTTTTACCAATATTTACACGTTGTAAGCGATCAGTTGCTCAAACAGCGCAGCTAGGGGACGCAAATTCTCCATAAGTAACGTTGAGGAAGAGCCGGGGGCCGAGACGCGCCCTGAGGGAACCGGCCCATTTCATTTGCCGCGCATATGGAGGAATCGCTGATTCCGAGGGTGGAAAGTGCATTGCTTTGATGCGAATTCTTTTGATATGGCTAAAAAGATGTAGGTTATTATTTTCATCTCAAGCTAACCAGAATTTTTGCCCAAAATGCGTTTGGAGTGATTTAAATAATTTTTATATAGTACGAAACACAATATTTTTTTACAAAACGATTGTGTTGCTTTATATATTGTTTTTTTCAACGAGGAAAGGACAGGCCTTATTGTCTTTAGTGAAAGCGCACTTGTGTATGGGAATTCTGACTAACTTACCGTTGATCGCCATACAGTCTAATTGTATGCAGAATACTATGCCCTCAACTTAAGAATTTGTGTGTGGTGTTTGCAGTTGACATGTGGAGCGCGGTGGAGTGCGGCGGCGGCGGCGGCGGCGGCGGGGCGGCGCCGTGCTCGCGCGGCAAGCACTCGGCGGCGCTGCTGGGCGGGTTCGTGTACGTGCTGGGCGGGCGCGGCGCGGGCGGCGCCGTGCCACTCCGGGACTTCTGGCGGTACTGCCTCGGTGAGTAACCACCTGACCACCTACCGGCTAGTGGTGCAGGTTAGCGAAGGAACTACGCCAAAGTTTAGGAAGCCAATCAAGTATTAACTTTTGTTAACCTTCTACTAGCTGGATATATGATATCTACATAATGTTCGCCAAACAAGAGCACGTATCCTACGTTATGTCAACCGTAGTGGGTTACGCTGCAGTTTGCAATGTTTTCTCAACTTATTGTGACGCGCTGTCTTACGAATTCCGCATATGGCGTATGCGGAGTTCGTAAGACAGCGCGTCACAATAAGCTCAAGTAGTATTTAGAATAAACGCAAGTTATTCTACAATTAATAAGTATAATTCATGTTTCCACTCCTTAATTATATAATAACATGGTGATAGAAGCAAAGCAAAAATGTGCCTATATACATTATGTGCTGGCACGAGCCAGTTGTTCACAAGAAAGACTGTTCAAGCTGGTTTTTAAAGCAAATAAAAACAAGTATTGTCCGGCGGCTGGTTCGAGTGCGGCTCGCTGGAGGGCGGCGAGGGCGAGGAGGGTCCTCGAGCGCGCTGTCGTCGGCAGTTACCGCGCGAGTGGCCGGGACGGGAGAGCGCTAAACTCGCGTAATTGGGTCGAGCGATCTGCTCCACTGGCAATCGCGACTTCATGTCACGTTCTGTTTCAAGTTTGCCAACCGCTTCTACTGCAGCCTGCCGCGTCTTCACAGATGAACAGTGAAAGCAAACACTAAGACGAAATATACACTCGCGAGCAAAAGTATGGAATCACTTACTAGGAAAAAATGGCACCATTTTAAAGGTTAAACTGTTAACTTTAAATTGATACTAAATTCATTTAATAACACCAGTTTAAGCAGCTATCCCGGACTAAGTGAAGGAGTTAGGAAAACATAAGGAAATATAAGTGATGAATAAAGAAAACAACAAAAATTAATAAATAAATTAAATATTTGGCCTTTAAATTAAGTTTCAATATTTTGTGTTCCTTCAACTAGCCCTAATCAGTGCTCGAAGACGATTCTTGATGGACCTAATCAGCTTCTGAATCGATTCTTGCGGGATACCTTCCCACACCTCTATCAAACCCGATTTCAGCTCATTTACACTTGAAGGCGCAGGATTTCTGGAACGAACCCTCCTCTTCAGTTCATCCCACACGTGCTCAATGGGATTCAAGTCCGGGTTGTGCGCTGGCCAGTCCTATGTGACGATACCGACTTCTTCGAGGTATTCAGTTGTGGCTAAGGTTGCCAGATGTCCGGGATTTCCGGGATTGTCCCGGAATTTTACGTATTGTCCCGTGTCCAGTAATTCGATCTATTGTCCCGGATTCCGAAAAAAATAAATAATTAAAAAAATAACAATAAAATATGACACGGCAGGCGGTCATATAATACAATACAATAAAGGTAAACATTTGAAAAATAAAATGTGTTTTCCTAATAAATACAAATATAAAATTAAATATTCCGTAATTTATATTTATATATTTTTTTTACATATTCATAGCCATAGCCACGGCCCGACATGGAATTGTCCCGGACTCAGTAAGTTCCGATCTGGCAACCTTAGTTGTGGCACGGGAAGTGTGACAACGAGTGTTATCGTGCATAAGGAGGAAGTCTTCACCGATATAAGTATCCCGTATAGGGAACGACTTGTTCCAGCAGAATTGAGATGTGTGGCGTCGGGAGACGAAATAACACAACGGATGTCGGTTCTTAACTGATTCCTTTATGTTATTTTATTTATTTATTGAGAGAAAACAGGTTTTTTTATAGTAGGTAGCCAATACCTACGTGAAGTTTACATTGTTCATAAAAGTTTTAATGTATAATTTACAAAAGTATCCGATTACATGTATTAGATTTGGATTACATGCTACACGTTTACCTTAATTAGAATATCCTTAAATAGAATATTAATTTATAATAATACGATATTATCTTTGTGAGTCATTGTATGACGTCGTGCACCTCGTCCCCCGCCAGGCACGAAAACAAGCTCCGTTTTTACCGCCGAAAGAAATGTATCAATTTAAAGTTAAAGGTTGACCTTTAAAATGGTGCCATTTTTATTATAACTTATTAACAAATTATTTAGTACCTACTCAAGATCGCGCGGAACCAATTCCAAGTGATTCCATACTTTTGCTCTGCCGCCATAGTTTTATATATACACTATATATAAAACTATGGCGCTCCGTTTTAAATATACCTACCTACAGAATTAATTGTTTTAGTTAGCATACCGCCTTCAATAACCTGTAGTAAAACCGGCCTATGAAAATTTTATTATTAGAGCAGAAAGGCGCGGAGCATTCTCTACATGGTTCATTCGTTCCACGTAACTTTTGGTACATATACATCGTTAACCCCGTGCAAGCTGTGTCCGTTGCTCATGGTGGGACTGCCTGTGCAGCGACCGGCGAGTGGGAGCGGCTGGAGTGCCTTGGCGAGCCGCCGCCCGCGCTGCAGGAGCACAGCGCCACGGCGCACGGGTCGCGCCTCTACGTGTTCGGCGGGGAACCCGGCGCGCTCTCCGGCGAGACGCCGCTCTGGATCTACGCCACGGAGGTAGCCAGCCCGACCTACGCACAGAGCTGACTTGCAGACGACTGTTGCCATTCATAACTAAGCCTCAAACCGGCACACGGTTGCTGAAAAAAGCGGCCACCGCTATCTACCCTTTGCTACTCTGATTGTAGGTCAAGGGCTTCCCCATTTAGTGTAAAAAAATACTGAATTATGCCTATGTTGCGCGCCCTACCGGTGTATGTTGAGCTGAACCACCTTATTGTTAACGTTCAAGGGGAGGAAAACCGTCGCGACTCATGCGGTCTCTGCGTGAACGTTGAATACGAATCCCTAATGTAACGACCCTATTCGTGGTTAAATAAGTTTTACTATATTTAAGTACGTACGTTTTATAGCACCTAGCTTGAGGCTCGTTGCGTGTCCTCGGGAATCTTATGAAGTGCATTTACATACCCAATGTATGTTGAAGCGAATCACGCAACTGTCGAGGTTGAACATTGACCTATATTATTAGTTGTAGGTAGATACTTACAATTCTTTCCTCCTTTGTATTTGTATTTCCATGAATCTTGGATCATGGTCAATTTAATTGAACATAACTACCTAACTATTTAATTTATTTTCATAACCATATTTTGCGTAGAACATTTCTTAATTAGAGTAGATTTTACAAGACCTAAATATTATGATTTAAATTATTATTTGGTACTTTTTATATTATAATGGTCCTTAGAATAAGTAGGTACTATAGGCATCTATAGGTGTGTTTATCCCTTTCTTCTTTTAAAAGATTTATTTGTTGAAAATAATTAGACGTTTCATTTCTTGATGGCTGATAATAATAATTTCTTGATGGGTGACCGGTCGTTGCATAAGTAAATGCATGATCATAAGATGTCTTTTGGCTGAAAGGGAACATGATAACATGTGGTTGCGTTCGTCAGACGGGGCTGTGGCGCAAGCTGCCGGGCCAGCCGGCGACGTCGACGCTGCGGCGGCGCGCCAGCAAGGAGCAGCGCGCCTGCAGCCCGCGCGGCCGCCGCGGACACTCGGCGCACGCGCTGCCCGACTGCCTGCTGGTCTACGGCGGCTACAAGGACCTGCGCGGCTCCACCAACGAGCTGTGGGCCTTCCATTATGGTACGCCCCATAAGCGATGTAGCTTTATTTCCATTTGAGCCGAAACGCATCAGCAGCAGATTTCCTCATCATCATCATCATTAGCTCATTTTATGTCCCACTGCTGGGGATTTGATTTGATTTTTGATTTCCTCATCCCTTTATTAAAGTATAATAAAAATATCTTGAATTATGTAGTATAGCTACAGAACATGATACTAGCATTCTCATTGTTCCTCATCTATACTAATATATAAAGCTGAAGAGTTTGTTTGTTTGTTTGTTTGTTTGTTTGTTTGAACGCGCTAATCTCAGGAACTACTGGTTCGAATTGAATAATTATTTTTGTGTTGGATAGTCCATTTATCGAGGAAGGCTTTAGGCTATATAACATCACGCTGCGACCAATAGGAGCGAAGCATCAGTGAAAAATGTTGCAAAAACGGGAAAAGAGCCTAAAAAATTAAAAATGCTGCCGAAAGTCACTATTCCACGCGGACGAAGTCGCGAGCACAGCTAGTAACAAATAAAAACAATGGGGTATTTGACAGGTTTTAGAAAAATATGTCTAATGGTTCATTATAGCATAATATATTTGCAATTTGATTAATTCGTTATGCATTTCTTTATTTTTTATGAAAATCGCCATTAAAATTCAAAATAATAAAATAGCCGCCAAAACGCTGGAGACGCCATGCATGCAGGTCACGTGATGTCGTGACGTCACTTGCTTGTAAACAAACTTTTAGCTGTCAAATCAAACGTACAAAACTTTGATTGACATTTTACTGTTTACAAGCTGGTGACGTCACTCCAGATTCAGAGTCATCCCGTGCGTTTTTGATCACGTGGTCAATCATAAAAAAATTATTATGTTATTAATGACTTTTTATAAAAATCATACTTATTTTAAAATTATGTGCTGGCTAAATTAGTTTAAAAACATGTTTACTATTAAGTTAACAACAGTTTGATCAATATTTTCATTGTAGTCAAATACCCTATTGTCGTAATCATCACTCGCCACTAAATCTCTCGCAATCCCTTAAAAAATTTCAATCCCAGATACAACCTTCCCGATAAATATAGAATTAATTAGTAATGATCAGCTAGCTAGCTCGTGGAAGTATTTATCATCATTTATGTTCTCAATATGAAGTAGCTCTGAGCGTCAGCAGTCGGTCCTCCCTCACGTGTGCCCGCGCTTGGTCCACAGAGACGGAGTCGTGGCAGCAGGTGCGCACGGCGGGTGCGGGGCCGGCGCGGCACCGCCACGCCGCGGCACTGCACCGCAACCGGCTGTACGTGCACGGCGGCCAGCACGACCTGCGCGCCTGCAGCGACCTCTGGCACTACGACACCAGTCAGTACCCTCCCCCACACCACACGTGCACCAGCATAGCTAGCCGCAACCGGCTGTACGTGCACGGCGGCCAGCACGACCTGCGCGCCTGCAGCGACCTCTGGCACTACGACACCAGTCAGTACCCTCCCCCACACCACACGTGCACCAGCATAGCTAGCCGCAACCGGCTGTACGTGCACGGCGGCCAGCACGACCTGCGCGCCTGCAGCGACCTCTGGCACTACGACACCAGTCAGTACCCTCCCCCACACCACACGTGCACCAGCATAGCTAGCCGCAACCGGCTGTACGTGCACGGCGGCCAGCACGACCTGCGCGCCTGCAGCGACCTCTGGCACTACGACACCAGTCAGTACCCTCCCCCACACCTCACGTGCACCAGCATAGCTAGCCGCAACCGGCTGTACGTGCACGGCGGCCAGCACGACCTGCGCGCCTGCAGCGACCTCTGGCACTACGACACCAGTCAGTACCCTCCCCCACACCTCACGTGCACCAGCATAGCTAGCCGCAACCGGCTGTACGTGCACGGCGGCCAGCACGACCTGCGCGCCTGCAGCGACCTCTGGCACTACGACACCAGTCAGTCATCATCATCAGCCCATTTTTATGTTCCCACTGCTGGGGCACGAGCCTTCCCTTTGGATGGATAGGGAGAAGTGTCCTTAAACCACTACGCAGGCCCAGTGCGGATTAGTAACGATTGCTAATGCAGCGATCAACGGCTTTACGTGCCTTCCGAAGCACGGAGGAGCTCGTGATGATAAATTTTTGGTCACCCATCCGATGACCGGCTTTTGCGAAAGTTGCGCGTAAACCACTGCGCCAACCCACCCCGCACGTAGGGACGGTACGTGTACGGTACGATACTCGTATCCGGCGGACACAAGAACAGTTTACACGTTCACAAATGTGAAGTTGAGCACTTAACACAGACCTTTTGCAGGCGTCCTGGTCATCCGCTCTCGTCATTCAACTCTAGCGAGATTATAATAATTATAATGAATAGTACTCTTACAACATGGTGTTGCTAGTGCCTGTTGGTGTTGCAGTGTCGCGCGTGTGGACGCAGGTGCGCGTGCCGGCCAAGCTGTCGCCGCCGGCGCGCAGCGGGCACGCGGGGCTGCGCGCCGGGGCACACCTCTACATCTTCGGCGGGGAGGCCGCCGGCGTCGCCACCAACGAGCTCTGGCGGTTCCACTTCGGTACGCAACCGGCACACACCCTTAACATAGCTCCGGCTTTTAGAAGTGTACTCATTTGTATAACATTTTTTTTACTATTCATTTATTATCCATGGATTCTTTTGTGGTGTGTATATTACTTATTGGTTTTTATTATTAAAACGCCGTTTGTACAAACGTTGTATATTGACGTGGCGCGGCATGAAGTTGGCATGGCGTGGCTCGATGGAGTGACGGCGTTCGTTTATTTATCTGTTTGTAGTATAAAACCCTCGTTTTTGGAAAGATACTTGACTGGGTACATTCGTTTGCGCAGTGTCGGAGACGTGGGAGCGCATCGTGCAGAGCGTGAAGTGGCCGTCGTGTCGCGTGGACGCATGCGCACTGCTGGTGCCGGCGGCGGGGCGCGGCGCGGGGGCGGGGGCGGGGCAGGCGCCCAGGCCGGCCACGGCGGGGGCGGGCGGGGCGGGGGCGGGGGCGGGCGCGGGGTTCATGCGCGAGGTGTCGCGGCTGTCGGGGCTGCGCCTGCGCCGCGGCGCACGCTGCTCCTACACCGTGCTGGCGGCCGACCAGGACTCCACCGAGAGCCTGGTGCGGCACGAGGCCGCGCTCGCCAAGTCGCGCTCCGCCTACGCCATAGACGACCAGGTCCGTAGTTTTATTTTAAAGAAAACGAGAGACCGACGACGGTCCCAGGTCAATCTCTCAGTATGATCTCTGTCTACCCTCAAACGAAAATGAATTCTTTCGTTGAATATGTGTGCAGGCGACCGAGCTCGCGCGCGACCCGGTGTCGGTGCCGGACTTCGCGCACGCCGCGCTGCCGACGCCCGCGCTGACGCCGGCGGAGGCGGCGCGGCTGGTGTGGCTGGACTCCGAGGAGGAGGAGGAGATGCGGCGCGAGGCGACGCGGGAGGGCGCCGTGGTGGCGCTGCCGCACACGGGCGCCGTGCGGTTCAGCAAGGGGTCGGCGCGCGACGACGACGCCGACCTGTCCACGTCCGACTACGCCAGCGCCGAGCGCGTCAACCGGCTGTCGGGCGTGTCGCTGGGGTTCAGCAACCCGCACTACGGCGGACCCGACGTGCGCGCGCTCGCCGCCCTCACGCCCGACTCCGGCGTCGCGCAGGAGATCGAGATGAAGGAGCTGCGGCCGCGGCGCAAGGCGGGGGCGGAGGCGGGGGCGGGGGCGACCGCGGGGGCGGGGGCGCGGCTGCACGTGCTGCTGCTGGGTGGGCGCGAGCCGGCACACCCCGCCATGCTGCACAAACCGCTGTCCATGTGGTCCTACCGCCTGTTGTGAACGCGAGTGTACCTTTAACAATATTCTAGAGTAAAATTACCGTGGAGGAACGTCCATTTCAATAGAAAAAGCGCGGAAACCGAAATGTGAGGCGAACGCATCCAGGACAGCGGTTCCCCCCGGTCGACACCTCACGGATATTTGTATGACCGCACGATGTTTCGTTCCAGCCCTCGACCTTGTACCGTGCGTTATGGTCCCGCAAGTATTTTGAGCTAGAAGCAAAAAATACGAGTACGATGTCTCGATGTGGACAGTAGTTGGAGAATAGGTTGTTGGGAGCGTGTCGTCGCCGCGTCCAAGAGTATTATGAGATTATTAATTTAAGTAAGAAGACGTGCCGATCGCAATGTACAATTAATTAAGTATATCCAGTTTTTAGAACTACATTTATTTTACACTTTTGATATGTTTACTATTTGATGTTATTTTGGTATTTAATTGTTGTTATGCATTTATTGTTTTCCATTGTTTCACTGTACTAGTTGTTTTCTCATGTTGCGTTAATGCTGTCCGTCGATGTAAGTGAGATTAAGTAAAAATGTCGACATTAGAAGTACCTATCTTTTTCGGTATTATTAGTTAATGAACTAAAGGAGCGCTGACTCCCGCCGCGACCCGTGGGCGGGTGCGGGGGATGGCGCGTACTCATGCTCATACAATTGTGAATTAGAATAGCTCTTTAATTGGAATGGAGGAAGACGACGCATGTCGCCACTAGCGAGTACCGTCCAGTACAAATATTGACATAACCACAGATTTTAAATATTTGGTCTGTGGACATAACCGATGGCATGTTAATGCTTTGACAAGTGGAGAGAACCATAAACAAACGGTTTAGTTTCAATTTTCGCGTATTCAAATTATTAACATTACATTTTTCAATAGTGTTAGTGGGTAAAAAGGTATGTCTATAATACATAATATAAAACTCCTCCAGAAAACTAAGTATTAAGCAAATTTATAAGACGCGACCGAAAGTCGTCCAACGTGGTTTAGGGGTTTGATCCACGACTTCTCTCTAACTCAAGTATCTTAACATGCATATCTGCACCGACTCTATTTACCAGTAGAACAAAAATGATGTGGGATTAATTTTGCTACCAAGAGTAAATGTATTTTGTGTAATGCCTCCGTGGCGTCCGTATTGTTACGTCGACCACGCGGCGATATTTGTGTGAGTCGGGTCTCGTGTGTAAGACAGAGTAGCGCGTAATCTCGGCTGCAACACATTCCAGGTTCGGGCGGGATTACATATTATCAGTGATCGAAATCGAGGGGCTATAATTTACCTACAGTTGTCGACAAGACATGACTAAGAGTGGTTAAAACCACCAAAATGTTGTAAATTGAAACCATTACGTGACATCGAATTTTGCAGGGAGGTAGGGGTGATCTGGGACTTTGGGGATCCAGAATTCGATAAAAATAAATTAACAATATTTTATGTCCGAGACCCCAGCGGGATAACCCCTTCAGATCGGCTTCAAATTTCGCCATGATTTAGTTGATATTATGTTTAAATTTGTTAGCAAATATCAAAATTTGTTGACCAATAGTTATCGAGATATCCCATGTTAAAGGGTATCCCGCTGGGGTCACGCTCGTCAAAACTATTTGACCTAAAACGAGCAGGAACGAGACACGCTACTGATATAGTTTTTGTGCTAAGATTTTGTTGATTCAATTATGAATCCATCAGTGAAAATTCCAGGATTCTACCTTCTGTAGTTACCGAGTAATCAAATACCTACTTTTCGTCAAAATTCCTCCGAAAAGTAAGTTCTAGTTGAGGTGTAAGACAAAAGGCTACATTCATGAAATCCAGGGAAGATTTTGTTGACTCTGAGAGAAAATTTGTTAGACAAAACCGAGAACTCTAGCTACAGCACATCCTGAGATATAACGCTAATATGGTTATCCCGCTGGGGTCACGGTGTTGATACCTAAACATGGTTTTTCCACAGGAATGGAGCAAGTAGCGAGTTTATGACTATAGCCAAGATTTTGTGGGTGAAAAAATCTAACCAGTTCCTACTTTTCAGTTTCCTAGGTACAGTATTTTAGGAGAAATTAAAATTTATAACTTTTTCATACTAAAAGTACGCGTATAAGCCGACGAAATTAAGTTGGTTCCTTAAAAGGCCAAGATGGCGGCCAATTTTTTTGTTTATGGGCCGATTTCGATGAAACTAAATCCTGGAATTTTCACTGATGGATTCATAATTGAATCAACAAAATCTTAGCACAAAAACTATATCAGTAGCGTGTCTCGTTCCTGCTCGTTTTAGGTCAAATAGTTTTGACGAGCGTGACCCCAGCGGGATACCCTTTAACATGGGATATCTCGATAACTATTGGTCAACAAATTTTGATATTTGCTAACAAACTTAAACATAATATCAACTAAATCATGGCGAAATTTGAAGCCGATCTGAAGGGGTTATCCCGCTGGGGTCTCGGACATCAATATTTTGGTGGTTTTAACCACTCCTAGTCTTGTCCTATCGGCAACTATAAATACTTGGACGCCCAAGGTAACTACAGTGCCATAGAACAATTGCATTTCTATTGTCTGGTTAAAGAACAACCGAGTGGTTAGGTAATTTACACCCCCTTTGTTCTGATCAGTGGATATTATTCTTGCAAAACGTCAAAAAAACCTAGTTTTGAATTATGAAAATAATTGTGTCATGATATCTGTCCGTAAGTTCGATAATATCTGAGATGTTATTAAACGTAGATACGTCCACCTCTAAAGTTTTATTTTTGAACCTCCTCAATCGTCCCAAGAGTCTCAGCAATGAAACAACATTACGGAATTCAATGAAATTATTTTATTCGTGTTCCATACTTTATTAGTCACTTAAATATAACTTAAAACTAAAAATAACAGCAACTCTGATTTAACCGAAGCGGTCCGTCCGTAGCGGCTCAACGGAGCGATGTCAATTGAAACTGATGAAATATCGTCTTATCGGGAATCGAAACTTCGCACCGATCTAACGCCGGATTCCTATATTCTATCTGGCCGTCGTTTCGCTCGCTGGAGTTAGAAATTTGACATAATTTGTATGGAGCTCTATAGGAGGCGAAACAACAGATAGATAGAATATAGGGAACCGGCTCGAGTCATCAGCAAAATCCCGTCCGTCATTAAACGAGAACGGTTCAACTGAAATATGACGCCGGAACGAGACAACCGGGCGCGAGCGATCTACATTTATCTAGTATACTAAAATAAACAATACGATAGACCGTGATCGAAGGAAACGGTCGCGTCGGTCGGCTAATTTGCTATTGCTATAATTGGACTAATTCTAAAGTCCCGCCTCTGCATGGAGCGGGAGGAGCCTACTGCGCGGAGGCGGAGGCGGAGGCGGGGGCGGAGGCGGTGGCGGGCGCGGGCGCGTGCAGCGGCGCGCTGGCGGTGGGCGCGTCGTGGAAGGTGACGCCGAACAGCGCCGTGCACGCCGCCTTGGCCGCCGCCTTGCGCGCCTCCTTCTTGTTGGACGCTGCGGGGAGACCACCCACTCACATATTATATTTACTATACGTCACTTTTACAGATGCGAGCGTTGACATGTAAACGATACCATAAGAAAAACTGTTTTTTTTCCTTCAAATTAAAACTACAAACTATTTATATAAAAAAATGAACTAGCATATTGAAGTGTGTGTTGAGACTAATCTACTTAGAAAATTTAGATGCTTAAATCGTTCCGGTTTGCCTGTAAAATGCATATCTATGTTCTAAAAGAGGTTACTTTGATATTTTTTTCTCTGTTATAAAAGTTGACAATCGTGTTTCTGCAACTAGCAAAATGAAGTCGATTAAATGAAAAATCATGTCATCAAATATCACTTTCATATGTTTTGTAATTGTTGGGAAAAATCAAGATCCCGCCACGTAAAGGACATCAGGCAAAACTATTCAGAGTTTATCAAAGATTTTTATTTATTTACGTTTGAAATATTTTTCTTTGGTAACACTGACATTAGTATAGCAACACTAATTATTCAAATCAAACGTTTCGTAAGTGCTGAATAACACCAGTGTTCTAGAAAAAATAGACTAAAAGTGGGTGTACCGAATCAAATTAAAATTATTTATTATGCTTTCTTGTTGATCACAAAGATCTAAAATAAAAAACATGGTACTGATGGAGAGTGCGGAATACTGTTCCGTTCATTTAATCATGTGGTTGTAACCAAACGCTGATTGACATTGTCAGTGACAGACTGGCTGACAGATCCTCAGAACTATAGAAATCCAGCCAACTTCTGTCAATGTCATTGTCATCTGATGTAATGCGCCTTGTTCTTACTCTGAAGTTACCATAATTCAGTGTTCTTACGCAAAAAAATAGCCACAAAAGTGTCAGTTTTATTGTCGTAGTTTTGTTTTCTAATTAATTAATTTCAGCTAATTAAAGGAGTTTAAAAATAAAGGTGATACTAATTTAGGTATATAATGACACATAGTGCTTAGAGATACATGTCAATGCTCTTCGTGACCGTCCAAGTGACGGGGTCAGAAAAGTAAGAACGATTACACGGGCTATCACAATTTTATTTTAAAAAGATATGTCTTACCAGAAGGAAAAAAGAGTGTGATTGAATTTATATTTTACGTAATATGAAACGAAAATGAACGAAAGAACATGGTGTTTTTAAAACACCAGTTATTTTTATGAATGCTAAACTACATTATAAAGCTTTGTGTACTGACCGTTGCTTAATGAATGAATGAATGAATAAATATTTATTGGTAATACACCACACAGACACAAGGTCACATTAAAAATCAAGAACTAAAAATAGCAATTAAAAATGCAACCTTAGTGTAACATAAATGTATTGACTAAAAATCTAATGTATTAGAGAAAGACACAGAAAGCTGTAGACCTCATTTTGTTAAACTAAATATTCTCAATTTCTCACACTAACTTCACTATACAGGATATTTTTTTTTATCAATGCGCAAATTTTCTGGAGCGTCTCAGAATCGGTAAGTAAACAACTATCTCATAGTAACATGGGTTAATATGTCAAAAATTTTGAGACTCTTCATACAAATTAGGCTAATCAAGTGTTCGCTAAAGTATGGGAAGTCCAACTAATTTTGACATATTTCAACCCATGCTACTGTGAGAAAGTTGTTTACTTACCGATTCTGAGTCGCTCCAGGCAAATTACGAGCTGGTAAAAAAAATATCCTGTATATATTAGAAATATGCAAGTGAGAAAGAATAAAAAATCATATTCACAGGCTAAAGATCAGTATTCACAACCGAGAAATCTAAAACACAAAAATAGACCGGCTCTTCCGTTCACTAAACTCACGTTACGGTCAGCTCGTCCACTCGAGTCATTTAAAATAAAAGTCAAAGTCAACAGGCGCAGTGCACTGACCTTTGCCGATGTAGGTGGCGGCGTCGACGTCCACGCCCATGGTGAAGAGCATGTTCTGCGGGCGGTCGCCGGTGACGGCCAGCTCGCGGTACTCGAGCGCCGGCCGCATGTACGTGAGCAGCATGCACGGGTGCATGGCGGCGGCGTTCAGCGGCAGCTCCTTCAGCCGCGGCGCACGCGCAGGCGGGGCCGCCGTCATCGCCGCCTCCTCCGGCTCCGTGCTCGCCGCGCCCTGCGCACACTGCTCCCCGTTACGTCACCGGCACGATACCTTAACTCGCAACGATCATTATCATAATTGAGGCTCTACCGCGAAAGAGGCTAGCGGAGCGGTCTGACACCAAAAATAGGCAAATACGGCCTCAAAATTCAATTTTTTTTTCAAATTCAAATCATTTATGTCTCGATGTGTCGTAGCGTCGCACATTGTGGAATTTGATCTAATTTTCGGACATGATCTTTTTATTACAGAACTATATAGTGTTTGATATTTTAAATGATGGAGTAAAACTCCCGTGTGCCCATTAAGCATAGTTTCGTTTGGCCCAAAAAGTGAAAAAAAATTAATACTGCGAGGTCATAGGATTTATTTATAATTTAACTTATCATATATAGGAATGAGAAAAGCTGCATTTTTTGAGACCATTTTGAATCTCGTGTAGTTAGTAGAACACAAGTAATTCCTTTTTTTTTAATTTCATGTTTTTATTTTTTTTTCTCTGAAACCAATTCGCATTAGCACACAATTTTTACATAATAAACATCCGCAGACCATGTTTAATACGTCACAAAAAAACTGAAAGCTAATCTCGCTTGGTATACGAGTTTTAAGTAAATATTGCTTTGGGCCTAAATTTTAGAGTCAGGGTTGACACTTTTAGATATGTAAATAAATTTTATTTGTTTGGGCCAAATCGTTATTTTATTAATGTTATTAAAATTAAGTTGATGATTTGATAAATATAGTTAACGTTTAGGCTTCCGTCGCTAAATATCTAAACCTTTTTAAAAACTGATAAAGTGTAAGTGGTATTGACTGTTTCTAGCTTTAAAAACAATAGGATACCATGAAACTATATTACTTATTCAATTATGTAAATGCAGCAGAATAATAATAATTTAATACAATATTTTTTCTAGTTTTTTTCTTGAAACCCTGTCACTAGCAAGTTGGTAATAATTGATTCAGTAAGTAGAAATAACCGACTGTTTTTTAAAACTACCTGGGATCATGTAAGTCACTAAATAGCAAAGGGCCCTGCTAGAAGGACAAAATCTACGAACGCATATTTCTCAAAAACTATTTATATCTAGGGTGTAGTGAAAAGTTATTTGGAAGGTAGAAATAAGAGGCTCCTTGAATACCAATTCATTTAGTCTGTAAACTTTCAATTAACAAAGGGCCCCACTGGCACAGCACAAAATTATTTCTTTTTTTTTTTTCATTAATTTGCAAAGGTAGAAATTTTTAAGTACATAAATCGATAGGTAGAAACATATACAAACTCGATTATTTAGGACCTAAACCATTTATACATGGGGTCCCGCTGCATATACGGATATAGTGAGTAATAGGTATATGGAATCAATATGTCGTCGTGATCGTAGGCTCAGCTCACTACACCCAGCGGACCAAATCTTCTCTCTATTGGTTGTTGTGCGATTAATGAACAACACTAAGGGTGTAGCAGGATAGTCTTTGGAAAAGTGCCCCCAAAGCCTGGACTTCGAAACTATGGCCAAACGATGCCTTATATAGGATGTGTACAATGTATACAATTTCAACCCCCACTACCCCTCAATCGGCTACGACACCCAATTGTACCTAAAACTGTATTATTATTTTTCTCTATATCTATGAACCTAACTGATTTCAAACTTTGCACAGATATTGCTGCGACTTAAAGTAATACCACAAAAAATCAAGAGCACACCTCCTATCTCAAAAAAAAAAGTAAAAATTTAAACAACCTGTATTGTGAAATTATTTGGTGTTACAAACACAGTTTTTTTTCCAAACATGCACTGACATCCAACCTACGCGATCCAAAAAAATCACTAATCTATCAAAGGTGAAACACTGCTAAATAAGTCAGTCTGAATTCGAATTTATTTTATAACTTCGAATAATAATCTCCTAATAAATTAAAAAAAAAAATAACTAGCAACTAAACATTTTTACTTGGGGGGCACTTTTCCAAAGACTATCCCGCTACACCCTTTCTTCGTACAGCCACGCCCCCTGCCCCCCGACCGCCTAACCGATCGCTTTGACTACACGTATAGTTTATGACGTCATCTTGCCACCTCGCACCGCCTATGAAAGCAATATCAAAAGCTAAAGGCTATATAGCTTTCAATATTGCTTTCATACGCGGCACGAAACGACAAGATGACGTCATGAACCACACACGAAGTCAAAGCGATCGGTTAGGCGGTCGGGCCCCTGGTAAACCTTGCGGCCGGTCCCACTAAAAGAAACAAGCAGGTCGTTGTACTCACAGCGGGCAGCGGCTTGAGGTTGGGCACCTTGTGTCCGTCGTACTCCCACTCGGAGAACAGCTTGTGCAGCGCGAACGACGCCAGCTGGATCATCGGCAGCGGCTCCTCCGCGCCCCCCGCCTCGCCGCCCTCCTCCCCCGCCCCCGCCGCCGCCCCCGCCCCCGCGCCCGCCGCCGCCAGCGCCTCTGCACCCACACAAACGAAATGTCTATCAATCTGAGCTTTTACATACTTTATAAGGTGTTCTTTTCACTTTGATAAGACATCACCGATAGTTTTGTAAACCTTTGCCGACGAAACTACATGCATGATAATAATGACAATAACTTTACAAGAAAGAAAAGTTACTCCATAGTAAACATTTAGAAAAAACTTTAATTATATTAGACAAAATCATTCGCTGCAGGCTTTCTTTGTGACCCACGACTGCTAAGATTGTTATTTATTTGGTAATAGGTACACCAACAGTACATATAGATAGATAGATAGATAGATAATACTTTTATTGCAACACTATAAAACATAATCATGAACAGAAAAAAAATTACAAAGTTACAATTTGGCGGTCTTATCGCTTTTAAGCGATTTCTTCCAGACAACCAGTCGGATGGAGAGAGCTAATAAACCGTAAGATCAGAGGTGAAACTATTAAAACATACTATAATAATGTGTATTTTATAAATGAAGCAAAATAATAATAATAATGATGATGATAAATCTATAATCATAATGATGATAATCTATACTAATATTATAAAGCTGAAGAGTTTGTTTGTTTGTTTGTTTGAACGCGCTAATCTCAGGAACTACTGGTTCGAATTGAATAATTCTTTTTGTGTTGGATAGTCCATTTATCGAGGAAGGCTTTAGGCTATATAACATCACGCTGCGACCAATAGGAGCGAAGCATCAGTGAAAAATGTTACAAAAACGAGAAAAGAGCCTAAAAAATTAAAAATGCTGCCGAAAGTCACTATTCCACGCGGACGAAGTCGCGAGCACAGCTAGTAATAAATATGTATATAAATACCATAATAAATATAAAAATAAACCTACTTATACATAATAGTAGTCTCAGGTAGGAAAGTAGCGGATATGGCAGTATTGCAGCAGGACAGGGTTAATCGAAAAGGTAGAATTTTTTCACAAGCTCTTTAAATGCGTTTGTTCGCATAAGGACAGATTCTCAAAAAGACAGACTCGCATAAGGACAGATTCTCAAAAAGACAGATTCGCAAAAAGACAGAGTACACATAAGTACAAAAAATAAATTTATTTTCTCATCGTACGACTTACTCATATATTTTTTACTTCTAACACTTATAATGACAAATTAACAAAAACAATTGTTATTTTTTATTGAGATAAAAAAACAAGAATACTTAAATAAGAAAAAAAAATTGTGACAGAATTCATTCATTTTTCCTTGTTGGGTGTTATCCTCGCCTTAGTACCGCAAGACGTTGCAAGCATTCTATCATCGATATTTTATCGGATGTACAATCAGATACAATTTTATTAATTTGAATATCAACCGCAATATCTGATTTTCTCCTTCCTTTATCGGCACAATAATATAAACTACGCTGTATTTTAATGTCAGCTAGTTTTGCTTCCTTTTTTAAAAGCTTGATGAATAAAAATAATGGTGTTTTTTTCGGAATTTTCGCATATCAATGCGAAAATTCCGAAAAAAAACGTTTATGCCAACCTTCGATGGCATTTGTGGTACGGAATTTTTCGCCGTAACAACTGAAGACTTCTGTTGTGATGAGTTTGATCCACTGCTTGACAAAATAATTTTGAAATGATGTGCTTTCCTCAGTGCAAGAAGCCAATTCACACAACGATAGGTATGCCTCGGGGATAAGTACCGGAGGCAACAGTGGTAACTGGGAGAATAGCCGGGTGCATTTACGGCCTTCTTCTGTAGAACTGAATCCAATTGATTTTGACCTTTTCCAAACAGCATTTAAAAAATGATAGTAGCATCCTTTGACCACTATGTCAGTATATATCGTCTTTATGGCTTGAATAATAGCAAGCCCATAATCACACTTAAAAGTATCAATATTCACGAATAATTTTTCTTTTACAATTTTAAAAAGTCTCTCGTATGTATTTTGATTTTTGTTTGGCAACAAAGCAAACAACAATGGTGCAAAGCTGACAGTTTCTGAATCATGCGTGATGTCGGCGTGCAAAGAAAACAACTGGTAAAAAGGAGCCGGACAACACTTGAACGTTCCATCAGCGTAATTTTAATAATAAAAAAAAATAATTTTAAAAATTATAATTTTGTCTTCAACGCCTTCATCAAATAAAAAAAAAATCACTTACAATACAATCCGACAATTGAACATCCTGTGGATGCTCAAATTTACTTTTCTTTACATTAAGAAATTTATAACGAGCCCGATACAGTGTATCTTTTTTGGAATTGAATCTAGTCAATTCAGTTGTGGAAAGTACATAATCAGAACACTCGTCCTGCGTATCAATATCAATTTTGTAATAATGCTTCTCGAATAGTTTAGGTATTGGCTCCATATTAAGACAAACATCTTTTTTGGCTTCTGACATTATGAAGTCATTTTTGTTGCGTGCAAAATCCGGAAAACACGTATGTTTCGCTTCTTTGACAATTGCTTTCTCTTTCGATAATGTTATGGATGTGCTACACAATTTTTTGTTGACGCATCGCCAATTAGTCGTGCCACTAACATTAGTTTTTACAAAATTATTCTTGTGGCCAGCGTGCAGCAGCACCATCCCTTGATTTGGAAGACGTCCTTTTCCTACAATAAAAAATAAATAAATTAGTAATCTCTGGAATTATATTACAATAAGATCGGCTCTTGCAGATTTACTAATTAATACTATGAGTCTTACCTTTATTTCCTTCTATGAAAACGATATCGATTTTCCCTGAACTAGGGCCCGCTTCATCCATTTTGTATTAAAATATTTTATAAATGCAAATAAAATAACAAGGAAAAATTAAGTTATATTGACTTAATAAGTCATTATATGACAGAATATCATGGATAAATTCTGATAAATTAGAAACATTATCTAATTGCCAGTGACAAAAGTCATCCAAACAGCATGAGTTGTTTATGCAAGAAGTATGCATTGTTGCATTATGTGCTGGCAAATAATTACTATGAATAAAACGAACAACAGGGGAATGATATGCAAGAAATTTACAGATGAGATTTTTAGACCTTACGACCAAAATTTTTAATGAATGGTGTGTTGATATGTACCATTTCTGTCTTTTTGAGAATCTGTCTTTTTGAGAATCTGTCTTTTTGAGAATCTGTCCTTATGCGAATCTGTCTTTTTGCGAATCTGTCCTTATGCGAACAAACGGACTATAGTAGTTGGCAGTTCCAGATTGCTCTCTAGGGTCAACTGGGAAACCCTCCCCTAAGTTAACTTTGATGGCGTGGACATTCATTTCAGTCGTTTAGTCGCATAATGCCTAATTCGCAAAATGCCTACCATGTCTCAAAAGGACTAATTCACGAAAGGACTAATTCTCAAAAGGACTAATTCGCAGAATGCCTAATTCTCAAAAGGACTAATTCGCATAATGCCTAATTCTCAAAAGGACTAATTCGCATAATGCCTAATTCTCAAAAGGACTAATTCGCAAAAGGACTGACACTTAATTATCATAGATGATAATAGTAATGAACGTTAGATGCATGAAAATAAAAAAACTTGCATTATTAAATAATTTTGGTTTATTGTCAAAAGAAATCAACGATCATAAATCAAATTTGTTTTTTTTTATTCAAAAACAATAATTAAACTCTCAAAAGTTACTATTATATACTATTATTATATATATAATTATATACTATTTATTATATACTAAATCACAATCAAATACAATGTACAAAATACTTAAATTTTAATATTACGCAATTACTTATCATGCGTTGGTACCTAATAGCTAGTACGAAATCACAATATTAATAGACACTATATAGGTCACTACAATCATTAAATTACAAAACTGTTATTTTTTGATTGATTTGTAGATGATTTTTATTTTTATTTTTGAGTGATTGTGATTTAGTAATTAATAGTAATTTTTGAGTTTAATTATTGTGTTTGAATAAAAAGATACCAATTTTGTTTATGATCGTTGATTTCTTTTGACATTAAACCAAAATTATTTAATAATGCAAGTTTTTTTAATTTTCATGCATCTAACGTTCATTAGTATTATTATCTATGATAATCAAGTGTTAGTCCTTTTGCGAATTAGTCCTTTTGAGAATTAGGCATTATGCGAATTAGTCCTTTTGAGAATTAGGCATTCTGCGAATTAGTCCTTTTGAGAATTAGTCCTTTCGTGAATTAGTCATTTTGAGACATGGTAGGCATTTTGCGAATTAGGCATTATGCGACTAAACGATTTCAGTCAATCTGTAACAAATTTAGGTGTGGTCATTGATAGTTGCTTAAGTTGGGGGTCGCAACTGCAAGCTGTTAGCTGCAAGCTTTACGCATCGTCAGCATCCTTCAGGAGGCTGCGCAGCTTTTTACCCACTGCCACTAAAGTTGCGCTAGCGCAATTTTTGCTGCTTCCAGTTCTGGATTATGCTGCCGCCTGTTATCTTGATCTCACAGAGGACCAGCTAAATAAACTTGAGCGTCTTCAAAATTTTTGTATTCGGTTCATATTCGGCTTGCGCAAATATGACCATGTTTCTGAGTACCGCTTAAAACTCAAGTGGCTTCCTATTCGTCTTCGCCGGAATACTCATATACTCTCCCTTCTTTATAACATATTGTTTAATCCCACCTATCCTTCTTATCTTAAGGAACGTTTCAGTTTTCTTTATTGTTCAGATTCGCGCTTATTACGGTCATCAGAAAACTTAAGCCTTAAAACCCCCCCACACAGCACCACCTTTTATGATTGTTCTTTTACCGTCCAAGCTGTTCGTCTCTGGAATTCGCTTCCAGTTGCGATCAGGCGTGCTGAATCCATTCACACATTTAAAGCGTTTGTTCGCATAAGGACAGATTCTCAAAAAGACAGACTCGCATAAGGACAGATTCTCAAAAAGACAGATTCGCAAAAAGACAGTGTACACATAAGTACAAAAAATAAATTTATTTTCTCATCGTACGACTTACTCATATATTTTTTACTTCTAACACTTATAATGACAAATTAACAAAAACAATTGTTATTTTTTATTGAGATAAAAAAACAAGAAAAAAAAAAAAAAATTGTGACAGAATTCATTCATTCTTCCTTGTTGGGTGTTATCCTCGCCTTAGTACCGCAAGACGTTGCAAGCATTCTATCATCGATATTTTATCGGATGTACAATCAGATACAATTTTATTAATTTGAATATCAACCGCAATATCTGATTTTCTCCTTCTTTTATCGGAACAATAATATAAACTACGCTGTATTTTAATGTCAGCTAGTTTTGCTTCCTTTTTTAAAAGCTTGATGAATAAAAATAATGGTGTTTTTTTCGGAATTTTCGCATTGATACGTTTATGCCAACCTTCGATGGCATTTGTAGTACGGAATTTTTCGCCGTAACAACTAAAGACTTCTGTTGTGATGAGTTTGATCCACTGCTTGACAAAATAATTTTGAAATGATGTGCTTTCCTCAGTGCAAGGAGCCAATTCATCAAATAAAAATAAAAAAATTAGTTATCTCTGGAATTATATTACAATAAGATCGGCTCTTGCAGATTTACTAATTAATACTATGAGTCTTACCTTTATTTCCTTCTATGAAAACGATGTCGATTTTCCCTGAACTAGGGCCCGCTTCATCCATTTTGTATTAAAATATTTTATAAATGCAAATAAAATAACAAGGAAAAATTAAGTTATATTGACTTAATAAGTCATTATATGACAGAATATCATGGATAAATTCTGATAAATTAGAAACATTATCTAATTGCCAGTGACAAAAGTCATCCAAACAGCACGAGTTGTTTATGCAAGAAGTATGCATTGTTGCATTATGTGTTGGCAAATAATTACTATGAATAAAACGAACAACAGGGGAATGATATGCAAGAAATTTACAGATGAGATTTTTAGACCTTACGACCAAAATTTTTAATGAATTGTGTGTTGATATGTACCATTTCTGTCTTTTTGAGAATCTGTCTTTTTGAGAATCTGTCCTTATGCGAATCTGTCTTTTTGCGAATCTGTCCTTATGCGAACAAACGGTCAATATAGCTTCGGAAAGATTGCCGAGTGGTGCCTGACAATATATTTGTAGATCGTCTGCATATAGGTGGTAAGAAGTAGAAAGCTTTTCTGAAATTGAGTTTATGAAGGTTGCAAACAGTAGAGGAGATAATACGCCACCTTGAGGGACACCAGCCGTCGAGTCACACTATGAAGAAAATTGCTCCTCAAGACGAACTCGCTGCCTTCGCCCGTTCAGATAACTTTGAAACCAATTAGTTGCCGTTGGAGATATATAAAGTAAACGTAGTAAAGCTAAAAGAATTTCAAAGTTAACGGTGTTGAAGGCATTGCTGAAGTCCAGCAGAGTTAGCACAGTTAAGTGGCCGTTTTCCATTCCAATGCGGATGTCGTCGGTGATCTTAACCAAAGTAGTGACGGTGCTGTGGCCTGGACGGAAGCCGGATTGGAGTGGGTTAAGGAGATTATGACGAGAAAGGAACTTACTGATTTGGTTGTGGACAAGACGCTCGAGGACTTTAGATAGGAAAGGAAGATTGGAAATGGGTCGGTATTCAGTAAATGATTTAGGGTTACTTTTTTTGGGCAGAGGAATTATTTGAGCGTCTTTCCAAGAGGATGGAAATACTGCATTAGAGATGGAGCTGTTAAAAAGGACTGTTAGGATATACACAACGTTATAAGCAGTTACACTATAGGTTTCTTATTCTAATATACGAGTATATACCAATAAAAGGCGTACACAGCATTGAAGTTGTAACAAGCAACAAAATTACAAACTTATTGACTATACCTACCAGTATAGATTATTACACAAACACACACATTCCATATTTAAATGCTTTAACAGACATACATACAAAAACACACATGCAATTCAATATCATACAAGCTATTGTGATGATATGTTGAGTAGTTTATATTTAAATTTACGATGGGAATCGTTAAAAATATCAAGCTCACGGCATTTTTTGCATACATACTATACATATTGTAACATCGGCAGCGGTGCATGGTGACCAAGATTAGTTTTACTGCGAGGACAGTGGAATATTGTTATGTAATCTGTTGCTCTTACCCTGTAACGAGCACAGACAGGGGGCGATTTTTTAACCGGCGATTGATTATCACGTTATATCAATTACAAATACTCCTTATCCTTTTATTCAAGAACTAAGACTGACGGGCTGGACTAAGTTTATATGAAATAACATGAAACATGTAAAATATAATACAATTCATGTTACTTTTATTTCGACATCACCGGTGATATTCAAAAATCGCCCCGTCCAGATGTGTTGAAATTTATCATTTTGGTTCATGACCTTACGTCAAAGTAACAGTTATGGTGTCCAATATATCTACAGATTCTAGAAAGGGTTAAGCATTATACCAACTCTCGATTCTTGCGAACGACTTACGCCCGTTCCCTATATTCATCTGTCTGTTGTTTCGCTTGCTGGAGTTAGAAATTTGACATAATTTGTATGGAGCTTATGTCAAATTTGTATCTATAGTAGGCAAAACAACAGATAGAAAGATTATTGAGAACGGGCGTTAAACGGTATGTAAAAGATAAAGAGGAGAGTGGATTGTGTGATTCTAGTAAAGGATTTAACCTTTTTACCGCCAACAACTTCTATAGAAGTTCGAGATTTTCGTGCCGTCCACGCCAGCACTTTTATAGAAGTTCTTCTTTGTACCTACTTTATTAAAATACATTTATACGTTGGCGTACAGCGGGACATCGCGTGCAGGATAGTTGGGTGGTGAAAAGGTTAAAAAGTATGTAAGAGACATAGAGTCGAGTAGAATGTGGGTGAAGTGTAATGTATGCGTGCGGTGGGCGGTGGGCGGTGGGCGGTGGGCGGTGGGCGTTACCCTCGACGTTGATGGCGGCGGCCTTGTGCATGCGCTTGATGATGAGGTCGCGGATGGCCTGCTCGGCCGCCGCGTTGCGCGCCGTCAGCTTGTTCTCGCCTGCGGGCAACGGTCACGGTCAACCACCACTCACCAGCGGGTATTCAGTTAAAGTGATACACAACAGTAACTGCTAATAATGGAATCGACTGTCCGCAACTGGTCGCCGATGCCAGCGTACACGCTTCCAAAAAACATCAAATCGATGAGAATTAACAATAATGCTTTGAAACAATTCTCCACATCATGGTCTTACATTTTTATACCAGAGGTTATACTAGATTGCTACGTTTAAATAGTTTAAATAATCTGGGTTTAAATTCGCTCTTGACTTGATATGTCAAACTGATCTAGATACATTGACTTGAAAGTGATTTAAATCATTCAAAAATAATAATAGCTCCATCTAATTAAGTTACAAGTGTTATTTTTTATCTTAATTATCGTTATCTACTTTTTGTTCTTCTGGAACAACACACAAAGTACTAATAAGTGTATCCCTATTTTTGTTGTATTTTCTTTTGTACCGTCTATTGGCGATAAATAAACTGCGTTCCCGGCAAATGGAACCGCCTCGTAGTTGGTAATCGCTGATAACATAGCCGTCTCACCGTAGCCTTTGTAGGAGACGCCGTCGAGCGTGAGGTCGGCGCAGAAGCTGGTCTTCTGGCTCTTGTAGTACTGGTTGCTGGCCTCGGCTGCCTCCACTTTAAATTGTTGCTGTAAGAGGACATTTTAATAAGTAATTCGTCGTCGTTGTGTTGTTGTGAAAGTAAGTTGTCGTCTACCTCCAAAGGTACATTTTAAACGGCAATTTAAAGTTATATTACGTACTGTTTGAAACCCTGCTAACATTGTCTACATCACCAGCTCATGACCTCAAGACAAACAGGCCATTAACTAACACGTGGGCCCAGTGCGGTGCGGTGGTTATGAACGCATCGACTGCCTCACAATACACACAATAGATAACGTATTGTTTGCCGGCCACCGGCGACCACCACGGCGACCAAACACTTACCGACTAGGACCGACGGCTTTAAGTGTCTACCGAAACACGAAGGAGCTCGAGATGATACATTTTTGGTCACCCGATGACCAGCCTTTTCAAAGGTTGCTTAATTTCAGTTACTGCAAACTTAGCGTGTTTACTACTCAACTATCGAGAGCTCTTATTCATTTATTTATTTTATCTCTTCCTGCCTACTACACCCTGCTACATCCTGCTAAAGACAAACCCGTCTAAAGTGAAAGCTTTAAACAGTGCAATGCGAAGGAGTATAAACCGCAGCGTTGGCAGCATTGGCAGCATTGGCAGCGGCGGCGGGACTCACGTTGGTGAGCTGCTCGTGCAGCAGCATCTCGTTGAGCACCATGAGCGCGCTCTTGGGCGTGAGCAGGCGCCGCAGCTGCTCGTTCTGGCGACGGCGCTTCTCCTTCTTGGTGATCTTCTTCACTGCAACAATTACGCACAGCTACTGCACTGTCTAAATGCATGTTGTTGGCAAAGGCCATGGATGACAAACCTCATGGTACACTATATTTACAAGACTTAATAAGACTTAACATGCCTGAATGGTCGAAACTGGCACAAGACCGAACAAACTGGCACTTTAACGTCGGAGGCCAAGACCCACTTCGGGTCGCTGAGCCAGCGATGTAATTAAAAGACTTGATAACATATACAATTTTTTTATTTAGGTGAGATTTCTAATGATTTTGAAACTGAAATGAGACCGAATTCAAGAGTATCTTTATTATAAAACGTTTATATAATTTTTAACGCAAATTTTGTTGCGAACAAATTACAAAAACACAAATGTTGAAAAAATTTCCACAAGCAGATTTGAACCCGCACCTTTTTGATATAAAGGCGCCCATTCAATGTCAACAACTACCGTCATTAACATCTCATCATAATATTTTTACAAATACTAAATACTGCTCGTGGAAATTTTTTCAACATTTGTGTTTTTGTAATGTGTTCGCAAACACAAAATTTGCGTTAAAAATTATATAAACATTTTATAAATAGCTTGCCTACTTCTTAACTGATCTTTAGTATTTGTAAAAATATTATGATCGGGTGTTAATGACGGTAGTTGTTGACATTGAATGGGCGCCTTTGGCTTTCAAAGTAAAAAGTAAATAGTGTTGAATAATTTCGGCGGGCTGATTAGAACCACGATAGCTCAATTGGGAGAGCACCTGACCCGGTATGTCAGAAGGGTGCAGGTTCAAATTCTGCTTGTGGAAAATATTTTCAACATTTATGTTTTTGTATCTTTATTATTTCAAAAGAAGATTCCCCAGATACGGTTGAATAGTTTTAGGAGTTGTATGTAAACATACACAACAGAGACATAAACATTGATTTGATGATAGAAATAGATGTTGCCCTCTTTCGAAAGTCTGTTATGAAATCTTATCAGACATTTTCTGACTTTTACAGTAGTATTTATAAGCAATCTTTTTTTTTAATATTTTACGGGTAAGCACAGTGCCTTGATCTCACCTGATGTAAAGTGATGATAAGGCCAATGATGGAAGCTCAACTAGCGAGGTACTGGCTATCTTATCTCTAGCTGCCGGAACACAACAATGCTACAAACATTGATGTAATGGCGACATATTTAGATAAGATGGTGGTAGCTAGCCAGGCGGACAAACAAGCCCTGCCTCTAACCAAACCGAGTGCACAAACATGTACCCCCGCTGGGAATCGAACCCGGGACCTCTGGGTCTAAACCGGTGGTCTTATAGTATATATAGTGCACCAACCTCCAGGCAACTTGCTCTTCATCCAGTAGGGGCGCGCGGGGGGCTCGACGGCGTCGCCGGCGCCCGCGAGCCCCGCGTCGGTGTCCGGCTTCATCTCCGCATCCGGGGTCTGCAGCTATACCCCACAACACAATATGAGTATTGGCCGCAAATATAAATATAACGATGGTGAAGTGCCAACAAGTTCTAACTAACATAGCGTTGTTGTCAAACCAAAACCTGCTATGTGTAAAAACAGTAGTTATAAGATTTCTATGATTACAAAGAAAACCTCTTGTTAAATTTAACATGAAGGTAATCCCAAACCATTGCCAAATACCAGTTTTTGTATATTAGGAAAGATTGGTCACCAAACTACTTAAAATGATCAAAATGTCTAAATCTTACAAAATGCCCCATAGCATATTTTGGTTTGACAACAACGACAAATATACATAAAAAATAAAGTTTATAAATTTTATTTTTTATTTTTAAATGCTAATTGATGCACTTAAGCTGAATTAAATATTTATAAAATATAGTGCAAAAATTAAATGCCTACCTGACCCAGCCAGGAATCGAACCTGGGTCTTCCGCGCCAATCGGTTACAATAAACGTTGGATAGATGACACTACTGCTGCTAAATAAAAAGCAGTCAAAATCAAAGCAGTGAAAAGATTCAGTGCTTACGTCAGCCTTCCCGGTAGCATAATGGTCAGTGCAGCCGCCCGGATTGCGGAAGACCCAGGTTCGATTCCTGGCTGGGTCGAGTTGGCATTTAATTTTTTTCACTATATTTTATAAATATCTACAGTTAATAAATCCATTTATATGAAGAATATACAAATATGGAAGTTAGTTTTAATAAAATATTAATATATTTTACAATAGTTTAGTAGGTAGGTATTTGGTAAGTCACAATATGAGAAAGTAATTTCTCGAAAAAAGTTAGCTAAGGCACTTCAGTCCATATGGCATTCATATGACAGATACTTATAAATTATTGTATATGTATAAATATAGAATAGAATAGAATATAATAGAATACTTTATTGTACACATAAAAACATATACATGACAAAGAATTTAAAAATTAAAATTGGAGTCGTACAAAGGGCGGCCTTATCACTAACAGCTATATCTTCCAGGCAACCTAGGGATGGAGAGGATTGATAATAAATAAAATGGAGGCGTTGAAAAATATTTTATTTATTTCAAAACTTTTTTGACATCATCAGTCAACCGAAGTCAAGTGACTGAAAAAGCATACTGCTCAATGAATGAATTAATTAATGACAAAGATTTTGCACTGTTTTTGTTTGAATATTTATATAAATTATTCTTGTAAAGCTGACATTTTAATTCAATTCCAATTATTTTATTTTATTTTAATTGTGTTTGATTTTATCTTGTTTCGAAATTATTATGTATCTTAATGTTTTTCATAATAATTATTGTTTTTATTTATAATCTCAATCTCAAATAATTATGTTGCATCCATCCAACTATATTGTATTAATTATATTTGCACACCATTGCAATAGTTAAATATGGTGCTCTAATATTTATAAGGCCTACATTTTGTACCCATATTTTGCAAATAAGGTCATTTGATTTGATTTGAACCAAAAGGGTCAAAAGGGTCATACCTGGTTGATGCGCTGCTGATTGAACTGCGACTGCGCCTGCATCTGGGGCTGCTGCTGCTGCGGCGGCGGTTGCAGATGCTGTTGCTGCTGCGGCACTTGCTGTTGCTGCTGCTATGTAGTTATAATGAACTTGTCAAATAATAATATGTAAGCAGCACATAGCTGCTATTCTAAATAATAAAAGGGCTTATATGTTTTTAGAGGAAAGCTTTCTTTTAAATTACTAAGTTAACCAATGGATCTAGATGTCTGAATTAAAATGTTTATTACAATATTATTATCATGTTAAATTGACAGTAAAACAATATTTTCAAGATAGTAATTTGGTGGGACGTACATACACATACAATACATAAGATAATACTCACAGCCACCTAGACCACCCGAGATCACTCCACTGCTGTTGCTGGACACCCACAGCCAGCTGGCCAGGCTAAGCCATGTGGGCCATGTGTCACACCTCTCACTCTCACACAGAACACTCACAGGGGAAGAGCCAGGAACAAGGGAAAATTAACAAACTTCATTCACAAAACAGCCATACAGTGAGGGTGGTTTCACATCTCCCATCTTTAACCATATCCCTATCATGTCATCACCCAGTGAAATTGCACCAAGTCAAGTCATTTCATTACAAGCAACCACTCTAGAGCAAATATATTATGCCATATCTTGGTATTTCTCTATTGTTTATCAAAAGGATAATGCACACCTGATACTGTAATATGCCAATAGTAGTTACAATTTCAGAGGGCACCTACATGCTAGAAATTAGGTGCGGCTTACTGTCTACTTAAGTCTAGAGAACCCTATATGTGCACGAAACAGGCTATTTCGTGATCATAATGCATTCTCAACCCACAGGGATACCCTCTGAGAGACCAATAGCCACATCTCATTAACCTCTCACCACAGGCTTGTTCGTTAATAAACGTTTTTGACTCAACCATAATATGTTTAAACAATAATGCCACTGGTGGAAGCCAAACATTGAAAGAGACAACGGAGCACATTTACATGCTTACATCTCTCACAATACAGGCTGGTGGATGTTGAAGGCTTATTACCAATCAGAGAGTAACTGTTGACTATAAATAGCCAGGGCTATGGCAGGGCTTCTGGGGCTCTGCATTATGCTGTCACAACAAGTGAAAGTCATGAATAAATACATTTTTGACAAATTCTAATAATATCAATTCATAAAACATTTGCTAATTAAAATAACAAGAAATCATAAGCATAATATTTACAGCACAAGTAATATTTCTAGTAGTTTTAACTGTAAGAACTAATTTGAAATGCTAATAATTTGACCTATGTATATAAGTTTAGGTTTGTGGATGTTACACATACCGGCACTGCAGTGACGAACTGCCCAGGAGTGTTATAGCGGCCGCCGGTAGAGTTGCGGGTATTATCTGCCAAAATACCAAAGCGCCGGTAATGGATCAGGGTCAAATAATCAATAATGGGAATGTATTAGCTATCTTCTCATTTTTGTCAAGAAGCCACAATATATGCTTCAATTGTAAGATATAACACGCTTTGACTGCTTAAACTTACATGTTTGAATAGACAATAAACTTAAAAAAGCTTAGGCATTATTAAATGCATTGAAAACTCAAGCACATTTATTTGGTTACATGTAGTGTTATACCTTTAAGTACTTACATTGTCTATGATAAACCATATCTGGTGGTATTGAATTGTTTGCCTAATTATTCAGCAAAAGTAAAGGATAATAACAGAGTTTTAATGCGTAGAAACTAATCCGTAATTAATTGACAAGCAAGCACATTACAACAGCACATAGAAAAAGAATGTCTACCTACCTATCCTACCCTAGCTAGGTTGACATGACAAAGACAAACAAAATGGTGCACTTTTTTATTCTTTCATTTGAAGATGGCAGAGGGTTTGCTTTATAAAGCCTAATAGTAATAGTATTTGATTTAAGTTTTTTTATCGTTCATTATTTCTAGCTACTGTGAATGGTTATCAGCGGTGCATTGGGCAGGAATATAACTTGGCGTTGGGACAATGCACAGTTAGCAAAGTGAAGGAGGTCTCTAAAGCTATTGTACTTCGTCTTTTGCCCGTCTACATTCGATTTCCCAGCACCGCTGCTGATAGGACCCTAATATTGCCGATTTACAAAAGCATGGAGCAAGCAGTCCACTAATAAATAAGTAAAATATACACGATGTTTTTTAAACGACTTAGAAAATGTGATACTTAGATACTTTGGTGGTTCCGACATAATAAAATAATATTAAATAAATAAATGGATAATATTAAAATTCCTCTAAAAAGCCTACACGATAAGAAACAGAAAACAAAAGAGAATTTAATCACTAACATTTTTATATATAAGATTTGAATGAATGATGAACGAATGGGACGATAAAATTGCCGTGTTGCCATTTTTAAATATCGCTAAAATAGAACACTATAAAACCTAGCGATCCGAGTCCCGTGCTAGCGGATTGGCCCGGCGGTCGCGTGAGCTAGTCGCATTGTAGCCACCACGCATTGTGTACGAACCACATTACCACAGCGCATACCCAGCAAATACGAGCAGCCCGCTTCGCGGTCCAACCCGGCCTCCCACCAGCGGGTCTCACCGGGAAGGACCACCAGGCGGCACTCGTATTAGCTGTTAGGTTGCACAACCCGCCGTCACTAGCTCACCGCCGCTTCCGCCATGCCCTCCAGCCCGTACATACGGAAGCCACCGCGGCCCAAAACCTTCTGCCGTCGCGCCGCAGGTTCCCCAATCCTCCCGACAATGAGGAACATAATGGAAGTCGCGACACTCCACCGTGCCGCGCCCGTCCAACCCGAATCCGCACCGTCGACCTCGCGCGCCGCCGCGCCCGCACCGTCGACGTCTACCTCGCGCACCGCCGCCGCGCCCGCGCCCCGCGATATCGCGTCCCGCGAGCGCGTCCGCGACGTTGCGCCCCGCGCCCGCCCGCGCATCTACCACCACTGACTCCATCCCTGTGGCCGCGCTCCACCGCAGCACGACCACACCCGCCTGTGCCCGCCCGGCGTTCACACACGCCCGCCCCACTGCCGCGTCAATCGCACGCTCTTCAGCGTCGGCTCGAGACACCGCGCGCGAGCTCGCCGACGCCAAGCGCACCCCGCCTGCGTCCGCCGCCGCGCCAACGACGACGAGGTCGCCCACTAAGAAGCCTGCGTTGGTCGCCCCCTCTCACAAACCTTCCATAGAGGAAGGCTACAAACGAGAGAGAGCTAACGACCCCAACGCATCAGGAGGAGCAAAACCGACACCGCCCCCACAACTCCATCCCCGCGACCCGACACGCCCATGGTGTGGTCCCAGAGCTGGGCAGAGATGACCCCATCACCGCCGCCATCACCCCCGACCGCTCAACCGCCGCCTCCGGCAACAACGCCGCGCCCTCCAAATCCGCCCGCCTCATTCGCCGCCGCTGTCACGGGGTCGCTAGTTGCGACACCTACCTCGCCTACCCCCGCGCCGCGAACCAAACCGCCGTCGCCGATGGACACAGCACAAGCACCCAAGCCCACAACACCGGCAAAGGGCACGAAGACGCCACGTTACCCACCCATAGTGGTAGAAGTGCTGCCTGACTGGGCGCATCATTTCAAGAAGCTCCGCAGCATCCTGGGACACCCGCCGAACGCCAGGCCGTACGGAAGAGGCATTCGCTTCTACGCCAAGCACGAAGAGGAGTTCCGCGCCACGCAGAGATACCTAGCAGATCTCAAGGACGTCCCGTGGTTCTGCTACTCGTTGCCGGCAGACAAGGGCGTGAAGGTCGCTATCGCTACCTACCAACACCGACCCAGCCGACATCGAGAGCAGCCTACACGATCTAGGCTTCGCCCCGGAGTACGTGAGACAAATCCGAGCCAGAACAGGCCGGCCCGGCTGCCTCTTTTACGCACAACTCAGCCGCACCCCCGACACGATTCCGGCCATCTATGAGGTCTCCGAGCTGTTAGAAATGCCCGGCATCAAGATTGAAGCCTGGAGAGGACGGAAAGGACCGGCGCAGTGTCATCGGTGTCAGACCTTCCGGCACTCTTCCCACAACTGCCACCACACTCAGGCCTGTGTGAGATGCGGTGGCGAAAACGCCGCCCGCGACTGTCCGCGCCCACTGGAGGCCCCGCCCACCTGCGCCAACTGCCAAGGGGACCATACGGCGAACAATATTAACTGCCCCGTATTCCGGAAGGAATTCCGTAACAGGAGGACCGGCACCGTGGCAACTTCGCAACCGGCGCCCCCCCCCCCGCTCCCACTACCAACACCCCCGGCAACCCAAGAACAAGACGCGCTGGGATCGCTGATGGCCGCAGCAAACGATGGCGCAAAACCGCCCAAACGCACGCGCCGTCGACGAGCCCGGCCCAGCAGCAAACCGCCACCAGCAGACGCCGCCCCGACGCCGGCAGACGGCACCGCCTCGAAAGAGACGAGGCCCAAACCGAGTGGGAAGGCGACCGCACCCAGACCAAACCCGGACAACTCCGAGCAAGCCGTTATCACGGACTGCATAAAGGTGCTGCAGTCGGTCCTCCTCGCCATCCAACAAGGCCTAAACCCTGTCTCCATTATACTGAGGGGACTAGCGGACTTGCACTCCACATAGTCACCTCGGTAAAATGATTCCCCCCCCCCCCCCCCCCCTCCGTGCATCCCAACCCGCGTTCACGCCTCCCGATCGCTGGCGTAGGCGCAAGCCCGCTCCCCCTCCCACGATTCCCAACCCCCCCCTACCACTCACGACAACCTTGCCGCTGGCTCGCAGGCGCAGCCTCGCTAGCGGCGAAAAAAGTTCCCGAAAAGGACTTTGAAGACGTCGCTGGCTCGTAGGTCGCTCGCCGGGCCTCCAACAAGCTGGAATCACCCGGCGGGTTTGTACCTCGCCAGCGACAAAGAAGAACACCACCGGACAAGACCTATGGACACAAGAGCCCACCCACCGACCCACGCCGTTTTTACGGCTGGCGACAGCAACCATCGAGAGGGGCCAATGCCCCGAACGGTCTCCCCAACCCCCTCTAGGGATCGAGACGACATTCTGAGCCGTGCTAGCGGTTGTAGATAAAACTCGATAGATAAACGGTTTTGTCGACTGATAAATTTATCTATCGGTAAGATTCGTGCTCGCACCACAGGTCTTTTAGACCAACCCCGGATCTTCCTATAGCAAGGTTGAATCTTAGTGCAGATTTTTCCCCTGGGTCAAGAAAAAAAAAGAAAGTTAAATTACCTTTACTTTGGAAAATAGTATTTTTCTTCACAGTGTTTAGTCTATGTATATGTATTAATAGTACTTATTATACCAAGATAATACGCAGTACGTGTGATGAGTACCTACTGCGTTATTGCCTATGCTAAGCGTGAAGCAAATACCAGAGATTCTTGTCTTGTTTAATAAAAGCCAAATTTTTTTTTTTTTACCCATTTAGTTGTTCAATTGTTCTATGGCACTGTGGTTACCTTGGTCGTCAAAGTATCTACAAGTTTTTTTTATGATACAGTGTAAAGTTATTTGCTGTATGATGCCATTAAATTCTAGCAAAAAACGAAAATTTATTTTTTGTCGAATACTGCGTTATTTAGTACGACACTGTACGACACGACGCAATGGCAGAGTAGTAAAAAATATGTCACAAATTATTAGGTTCTATGGGTTAGATTCCTTCTACTGCCCGAAATTGTAAAAGAAAAAATAATAATTCATGAATTTCCTCTGAGGAGTGAATTTCACATCACAGTTTTTGACATCAGTGTTGCCACCTTAGCACTTTCGGTGCTAGATGTAGCAAGCACTATTTTCATGAGTCCAGCACGAAACAACAGCATATAGCACCTAGCACTAAATCTAGCACTAAATAGTAGGTACTCATCCACTCAAACGTCAGGCAGACACTTGGGTTGGGTGTCCAAAAAGTATTTTGCATCTTACGCCATGAGACACTTGAGTGTCTTCTATGGGCAAGTGATGAAAAAACGTTCTAAGTGATTCTAAAAACACCGTGGTGCTTTTGTCGTTCGTATTTAGAAACAGGGCACAAAATGTAGATGGCGTTACAGGCGTTAGAACAACATCAAACGTACATATTTTTAATAAACTAAGGAATAAAATGAACTCGGACTCGTTTATTCATATCCGAACAGGGCTTAAAAATTTTAACAAGACTTGCCATACATTCAAAATTCCCCGAGATATTATTAATAAAATAGGAAAAAAGGAAATGTACACATTTTAATTAAAAAATCGAGAACATCCATCTACTTCAATGGCGGCAGTACAAGGAGAAGAAAACACGGCAGCGAATACAAATGACTGTATTCGCATATATATAGATTTAAAATAATTATTACAGCTATATTTTGCTTATAATTTTTTTTTATTTTACATTATGTCATTTTATTAATTATAAATTATGTTATTATTTTATTTCAAGTCAAAAAAAACTAGCACTATTTTTGAAAATCCATATTTATCTAGCACTTTTTCAGATGTCATTTAGCACCTTTTTGTGGTATTGTGTTGGCAACCCTGTTTGACATAGGTCCAAAAGTTGAATAAATAAGTAGGTACCTGAGAGTCTTGGCGGGAAAGTGAAGAGTAATGTCTGCAATTTTGTTTTATTTTCTAAAATTTGTGTTAATTCGAACATTAATGTGAAATAATGGTGGATTATTAACCGTTAAGTGTTCGTGAGTGTGCATGAGTGTTGGCAAATGAAACAAAATAGTGCAACGGCACTTTTCAAATTCTCTCAAGAATTCCGCGTGAGGACTTAGTAAAGCCCCACATCTTTACTAAGATACTCGAGGGGTTGGGGGGTATATCATTCTCACTTCTCATTTCTATTATCATTCATCATCATTTATGGAAATATTGTTTATTTATGTATTACTTGTACGAAAAATTACTTTGACACTGGCTAAATGTGCTAATCGCACGAAGCCATCAAATAAAAGAAAAAAAAAAGTAGGTACCTATCTACGTACCTACTTGGTTGACAATCACAAAAACTGTTTTTAGGTGTAGCATAAATAAACGAATTATTTGTTATGATTAATACAAATTATTATGATCTGATTCGATGTTTAAACTGTTTTATCAAGGAAGCCACACTCGGTGTTAAAGAGTTGACGTTATAAACATTACGATTAATGTTTGTAGAACACCAGTAAAAGTGAAATGTGAGTGAAGCTCGGTCTGTAATAATATCAAATCTAACTTGTTTGCATTCTGATATGATCTAATGATGTATTTTTGTTACTACCTTGTTCGTTACTTATGAATAATATGTGTTGAAAATATTTTGTGTTGCAAGTACAATATGTTAATGAGAAACTATAGTTATGCTGTTAAAGTACCTAATCCAAGTTTGTCATCATGACTGCTATTAGATTCATGTGTAAAGCAGGTCAAGTTAAACAAGTGATATCAGTTGAAAACTGATAGTCAACTTGAGACAATTATTCATTTGTTAGCTTTCTTTTCTTTATCATAAATTGTGTCTTCTTTCAAGTACTAGTCCTAATTTAAAGATAAAAGAGATTGACCAATGGAGTATGGACTTTGGTTTCACATTGTACGATTATTTACCCCTAAGAAACCTACCCTCATCTTGAAGAATTTATGTTAATAAAAACCTCAATTCTCTAGTTTGCGGAATCACGAGAAATAGACTTATGAAGTTCATCAAAGTGATTCCGGCTTAAGTATAAATACCTATGTTTTTCACATCGAAAACGTTTTTAGATTTTACTCATCTACTTTGGCAATTCCAGTGTCAAAACATTACATAGGTATTATAAGTAGTTTCATGGAAATCAAGTTAAAATAAAATAGTTGAACGAGGAAATGTTGTACCACACTATATGCACAAATATGCGGTCTTGCTTGTTAATGGCTATCACCATACTTCAGAATTATGTCTATTTATGCAATTGTAATTATTTTTTATTATTTTATAATTGATAAGGAGCTCGATGGCGCAGTGGGCTAGTACGTCACAGGTTGGGTGACCAGAAATGATGGCTGGCTGCATTTGTGGTCATTACCTTACCACCCTCCAATACACATTGTGCAATACGCAAAGCACCGCACATCTCTAGGGTATGTTATTGTGTTGTTGCGCTATCCTCAGGCGCCCTGCACTCGTGGCAGGATGATGATGAATCTATAATCTCACTATGAAAAAATATACTAATTTTCTATTATTTCATTAATGGTCAATCTCCTTTGTGTGCTTCAGGCAATGCAACATTAGTGGCGATGTCGTCAGTTCACTGCATTGTAGTGTGGGAGTGGCAGAGCGAAGGATTATGGCTGCCACACACCCCCGGGGTCACACGAACGCTGGAGCGAGCTCATGCCAAAAAACTCACACGAGTAGTGTTAGCTGACGCGGATCCTGCTCTTAAAGGGCATTATGTCAATTTGAGGACTCTGACTCAATGTATGGACTCACCAGGTACAGTTTTAGATTTTTTCTTTTAACTGATTTAGAAAATAGACGTTTGGTTGTCCGTCATAGTAGCTTAGTAATGGTTGCCAAACCATGGATATTTGAGCCTCGTTTTGTTTTGCTTATAAACAGGATCTCATTCCCTTCTAATCAAACAAAGCAATGTGCTGGCTCTTCTGTGAACCCTGCACCTGGCAAATTTTTATTCAGTTTTTAGTTGTATAAATTTCACAATGTGTGCAGTGACCTGAGCCTGACTATGGTTTCAGTATAGGGCAAGCCTGACAAGCCTGATATTTTTTTCTGTTGTTTGTAACAGTTTCTTCAATTTTCAGGTATGTAGTGTAGGAAGGCCAATACTAATAGATTAATATAAAAACAGATTGTTACCTGTACATGCACTATGTGTGCATATATATCACAAGTAGGTCACATGCCATAAATTATGCAATGCTGGCAACACGGTTTGCTTGAAATCAGAATGACTAAAACAAATCAGTTGCTGCACCTTTTTCCATGTAAACGACACAGTAGAAACATTATGATGTGTTTGTCCTGTCCCGCAGACGGCCCTAGGGCGGAGTGCCCGGTGCGGCGCGCGCGCTACGACGCGGCGTCGCCGGGCGCGCGCGGCCTGCGCTGGGAATGGGCGCCGCTGGTGGCGCCGCCGCACGCCGCCGGACTCGTCTACGAGCCCATGCCCATGGAGGTAACAATCACAGCATGTGCTAACCTACGACGGGTGTATTCATTGAAGAGCAATGCTAATGTTTGAAATGAGTAGCAGTAGTGCCATTTATAGGATTAAGTATAGCCTCACAAGTATAGGATATCAACCAATATTCCTGGTATTTCTGTATGGCAAAGATCTATGGTTAAGTATTTGTTCCGTACGATCCTTGATGATGTCGTATGAAACTCTTGCTATGTAATCTTGATAAATGATAAATCCTTGATGATTATAAATTATTTATTTGCTTGAACTTGATACACAGTTAACAGTACAGTAGTTTGGATATGAATGCTATAAAGGTAATTAAAATTATAAGTAATTGATTCCGCTAATTGTGCAATAAAAGGTATGTATTAGGTATTCGCTGACGCGGTAACATGTGCGGTAGTTAGACCGTACATATTCCCGGGCCGGAGAAGATGCGAGATGAGATGCTGACATAATAACATGATAGGAAAAACATTTGAAACTTGATAATAAAATTAATTAAACAGATTCGTCATTAAACATTTCATGAAATTTTTGTAAGACGGGACTCGTTGATTGGTTTCGTAACCGAGTAGGCCGACTGCCGGCCTGCCGGGGCAGTGGAGGGCTTGCGCACGCCGCCGCCGCCGCCGCCCGCGCCGCTGGCCCTGGCTCCGGCGCCGCCACTGAGCCATTGCGGTCTTCTTCGACACTTGTGTGTTCCCGACGGTGGTGACGGCTCCATTTACATTTCGTGCGCGTGCGCTTAATGATAATTATTAAGCCGATTACAGCTAATATGCCAAGTATGCTGTAAATCATGGCGTAGTGGTGTATGTCATGGTACGATACACTCTCCGGTAGCGCTACCTCGTTGTTCTTCAGTGTTTGTATTTGATTGTCAATTTTAGAGATATCTTGCTTGAACTTAGAGTGGGCGCTTTGTGGGCTTTCCGATAAGTTGAATTGTGGGATTGAAATGTTGATTATGTGGTTGATGGGCGCTATAGTTGGCGTGTATAAATTTGGCGACATTTGAACCTCGCTTGTGTGAGGAATGTGAGTATAAATCGCAAATTCTTCCGTCTTGATTATGCAGCCGCGACCTACGCTAATAAGTCCAGTGGCTGTTAGCTGATGTGCAGTAATCTGACCGTCGCACATCGTTTGGATATGACAGCTGTCGCAACATGTATATATATATGTGTTAGTGATATAACTTTCTTGCCAAGTTACTTTGCATAGAATTTCTCTTGATAGACAATCTTGATTGTCTTGTTCACATAAGTTTTTATAATTCTTCATCTGATATTCAGGCTTTTGACTCTGACAATAGTATGAATCTTGTTCTATGAAGCAGGCCTTGATGTCTGTTTCACTTAAAGGTATGAAGGTGTCTTTCTTGATATTCATAGCCACATACTTGGACACCGGAGATAAAATGATGGTCTTGTTTCCACGATATTTCGGAACTGGTATTAATTTAAAGATCTCGTACGATTCTCTTGTGATTAAAGGTATCCTTATCTCGAATAGTAGATATTCTTCCAGCATCCTTGCTTTGACCTTGATGAGATTATACAGCTTTCGTATATCTGAATGGATGTTATCTATGGGCAGCGATACGTCCTTGGGTAGTTTGCTTGATATGGTACTCAGTTCTTTAATTAATTGTTGCGGTGTTAGTTGTGTCGGTGTTACTAAGTGTAAGTTGAACCGGCCGTGATAAACATCCATTATTGTATCCAATAACGTGTTTTGTAAACCTTTTAGGTTGTTCAGTACGTTCGTTGCTATTATAGACCCAATTGTGAAGTCATTATAGGCGTTATTAGCTTGAGCAGTATTCTTTAGTTCGTTTATAGCCTTATCTAACGCCATCATGTGTTGATTTATTAATTTATGTTGTTGATTCATAGTGCTTTCTGTGCGTCTTAATAAGTTATTTTCCGATTCGACTATGGTAGTTTGATTTTTCCATAGGTTTAAGATGTGGTTTTGATTTTGTTGGAGCAGGTCTATATCTTTTTTGTACTGTTCAGCAAATCGGTTGTCTAAAACTCCAAACAGTGTATTGGCGAGATATCCGACTCCGTTGATAAGGCCTCTCTTGCGACGACGCTGTGTCTCCGGCGGCGTGTGCGCCGCGTCGAATTGCTGACTTAGTAGCAGCTGATTGTAGTATTTGAGCTCCTCGTAGCCGTGGCGTAACTGCAGTACGATTGCGTCGCAGCGACCTTGACCCTTCATTGTTTTGCATGTCTTATCGAGCGTTTGAACGTAGGTATCGAGTGCTTTATTTCCTTGCATAAAGGGTTCCATTTCATAGTACACGATGAGCTTCCATTCGTTCTTGATAAGAAACATGTTTGATAGTTTATCAAAATATAAACCTTGATTTTCTCTAAATCTGGTTATGTTGACGTAGGCTTCAGAACTTGATAAAATTGATAGAAACAGTAAAAATGTTGTAATCGTCGACGTAAAAAAAACTTTGTTTTGCCTTTCTTGTATAGGGCGCTTTGCTTTTGTCATTATTAGTTTCATCACGACTTGTCACGTGGTTTGTATATTTTGTGCTCGTAGTCGTAGAGTTGTCAGTTTGACCGACGAGTTTTGATAGTTTAATTACAGGTCGTTTTATGTAGCCGCTCTGTGTTTTTAAGGTGACGACGCGTACGTATCCGTTCTTCCCTGGGTGCAGCTCCATGACTCTGCCCATGACCCACTTGCCGGGGGGAAGATTCTCTCCCTGGACGAGAACCACGTCATTTATTTTTAGATTTTCTTGGGGATGTTTCCATTTGGATCTTGATGTAAGTTGCGTAAGATATTCAGCACTCCATCTCTTCCAAATATCTTGCGTAATTTTCTGTGTGAAGTACCAGCGCGTTCTCAGATCAGTCTCTGTCTGTACTAGCGTTAGTAATGGACCACTTGTGAGGAAGTGCGATGGTGTTAAATAGTTCAAATCGTCAGGATCGTCTGATAATGCACACAATGGCCTTGAATTTAGGCACCCTTCAATCTGAGCCAGCAGTGTTGAGAACTCCTCGTAAGTGAGCTTATGTTCTCCTAAAACTCGCTTGAGGTGAAATTTGAAGCTCTTCACTGCAGCTTCCCAGAGGCCCCCTGCTGATGGCCACGCAGGTGCATTGAAGTGAAAATTGATTTCCATGTTAGCTATCTCTTGCTGTAGCTCGTCATTGAAAACTTGCATGATGTCTTGATATTCTTCTTGTAAAACTCTGCTCGCTCCGACGAAATTGCTCCCATTATCGCAATATATATCACTTGGTGTTCCTCTCCGGGCCGCCATTCTACGTAGAGCCGCAATAAATGAGGAAGTGGACATGTCACAGACCAACTCTAAGTGGACGGCCTTGCTCGCCATACACACGAAGACCGCGACATACCCTTTGGTAGTTTTTATACCACGACCCTTGTTGGCCTTCAGAAAGACATGCCCGGTGTAATCTACGCCTGTGTGCTTGAAAGGGCGTGAAGGTCGGACCCTGGCTTCAGGTAAGTCTCCCATTATTTGTTCTTGCATGCTGGGTTTTTGCTTCTTACAGGTCACACATTTATGTATATATTTTTTAGTTGTTCTATTGCCACTTGGTATCCAATATTTTTGCCGCGTAAATGCTAATGTGACACGTGCGCCACCGTGGAATGTGAGTTCGTGAGCGTTCATTATAATTAGCTCTGTGAGGCGATGGTTTTGTGGCAAAATTATTGGGTTTTTCATTTCAGGGCTGATGTAGGCGTTTCGCAGCCTTCCGCCTACTCGGAGGATCTCATCATCGTCTAAAAATGGTGATAAGTTGAGTAATTTGCTTTTAGTGGAAATAAGTTTCTTTTGTTTCAGATCGTGTATTTCTTCTTCAAATATTTCTTCCTGGACTTGTTTTATTATTCTTTTTGTTGTGTCTCTTAGTTCTGACAGAGTGAGCCATGGTGCAGTTTTTCCAATCCTCCTCTTTTTTGTTGTTCCAAATCGATAAACCCATGATAAAATTCTTATTAGTTTTTTGAACGAGCTGTATTTGACTATCATTTCTTTAATTAGGTTATTTTCAGTGCTCTGCGTGATGACATTGACTTGTTTCAATGTCTTCATTTCTTCGTTGGTAGTGTAATTAAGTTTTTGTTGTACAATAGTTTCAGTTGTAGACAACCATGCCGGGCCCCTCCACCATAGTGGGTGCTGTATTAGTTGACTAGCTGTCAGGCCGCGGCTGGCGCAATCTGCCGGATTTTCAGATGATTTGATATACTGCCAGCATTCAGAAGGCATGATGTCGACAATTTGCCGTACTCTGTTTGAGACGAACGGTTTCCAGCGATCAGGGTTTCCTTGTATCCACCCCAGCACCGCCATGGAATCGATCCAGCCTTGTACCTTGATGTCAAGGGTTGGTGATAATGCTTGCTTGATTTTCAGCATAAGTTTTGAAAGAAGGAGGGCTCCACTTAGCTCCAACCGAGGTAAGGTTACTTCTTTATTGCATGGAACGAGTCTTGATTTCCCAACAATTAAATTTATTTCAGCTTGACCTGATTTTATTATTTTGCTGTAAACGACACACGCGTATGCCTTTTGCGATGCGTCGCAAAAACCATGTAATTCTATCTTACGTGTGACGTCAGAGCCCAACCATCGTGGTATTTGAATGTTGTTAATATTAATTAAATCATTTTTTATTGTTTGCCAATCTTGATGAATATCCCTCGGGAGCTTGTCATCCCAAGCCATGTTTGTCTTCCATACCTCTTGAAATAGTAGTTTCATCTTTGTGGATAGCGGCGTCAGCCACCCTAACGGGTCAAATAATTGCGAAATTGCCGATAATAATGATCTTTTCGTATCCTGTGCCTCCTGACTGGCTTTGCATTGAAAGATAAATACGTCTTGTTTAGGATTCCAATATAAGCCTACAGTTTTGGTGGACTCTGTTAGCTTGAAATTGTAGTTGCTTGTTTCGTCTTGATCATTATCTTGTAACTCTTGATAGTTTGATCGCCACTTTCTCAAGTTGAAACCTCCAGCTTTCATTAGGTTTTTAAGGTCTTGTTTAATTTGTAATGCAGATTCTATAGAAGATACGCCGTGAACTAGGTCGTCCATGTAAAAGCTATTTTCCAAAATGTGAGCAGCCTCCGGATAATTATGTCTTTCGTCGCTTGCTAATTGACGTAGAGTCATCATTGCGAGATAGGGAGCGGCCTTGGTGCCGTAAGTCACTGTCGTGAGTTGGTATTGTCGCAAAGGTTCGTGTGGACTATCCCGCCATACTATTTTATGATAAGATTGGTCATCTTCATGCAGTGCAATGGCGCGAAACATCTTTTCACAGTCCGCGGTGAAGGCCACTTGATATTGTCTCCACACCAAAATCAATGATAAGATATCTTTTTGTAGATTTGGCCCCGTCCACATGCAATCATTGAGACTTAGTCCATTCGACGTTTTATCCGATGCATTGAACACTACTCGAAGCTTTGTAGTGGTTGACTCGTTCCGTAGCACGCAATGGTGCGGTAAGTAGCAGTCGGTCGTAGTAGCGTTTGTAGCGGGTGTATTATCGTAGTTAATAGGTTTCATGTGACCCAATTCTAGGTATTCATGAATGAAGGATCTGTAGGCTATTTTTAACTCGTTGTTTTTGTTTAATTTATTTTCCAATTGGCGAAATTGTGCAATAGCCTTGTGTTTAGAGTGTCCTAACTTATCGATATTCGATTTAAGAGGCAATCTCACTGTGTATTTTCCGTCTCTTGACCGTGTTGTCGTAGACTTGTAAAAATCTATGCATTTATTTTCTTCTATTGAGTATGGATGGTTATCTGGTACATCTTCAATTTCCCAGAATCTTTGCATGTCTTGTATGTTATTTATAATAGCGTTGCAACTGAGTGTTTGTACTTTCCCGCACAAAATCCATCCGAGCTGCGTCTGTTGGGTGATTGGTGTCTTGTTACCGACTCTGCGTATTCCATTCATAATAATATCAGAATAAATATCGGCACCGAATAAAACGTCAATGGGCTTGCTGACATTAAATTCGGGGTCTGCTAAGTAGATTTCCTGTAGTAATTCCCATGATGGTCTTGTGAATGATTCATTAGGTAAATTACGTGTCAACCTCTTCATAATATAGACATCTGTGTCAAAGATGTAATTTCCAGCGGTCGAACTGCAAGTGATATGTATCATACCCGCGCAGGTGTTGTCCTTGGAGCCAACGCCGGTTATGATGTTGTTACATTTTTTTCGTGATAGACATAGGAGCTGGGCAGCCTTTGCCGTGATAAGGGACACTTGTGAGCCCTGATCTATTAGCGCTCTCATAATTTGATAGTTCCCATCAGCTTTCTGAACTTTCACCAAGGCTGTAGGTAAAAGAGTTTCCGGGACATCACATTGCTGAGCCACGTTTGTGTTGTTCGTGTGACGTTCAAATCGCCGGTTCGATTCCGTGTTGTGTGTCATTGACCTTGTCACCACGTCGGTAGGTGTCACGTTGTTTGTAGCAAACGCTGAGTGCAGCAACGTGTTATGGCTCCCGTTGCACTCGCGGCATCGCTTGTTTGATGCGCATGCTTTTCCATTGTGATGGAATAAATAATTATAACAAAAATTTAGTTTTGTAATAACTTGCCGTCTTTGTATTGCAGACATTTCGAGGAATTGTTTACAGAAATAAATTCGATGTTCTGTGTTGTTACAAATTGGACAAATTAGCTTGTTTCTTGAGTTAGATGTTGTAGCCTTGTTGCTTGAAAAATTCTTTGTATGGTAGTATGGTTTATCTTGTTTATTTACTCCAGATGGCATAGGCTTAGGCTGATAGTGTTCTTGCTTACGACGTGCGGATTCCATAGTAGTGAATTTGTTTTCTAAGAACTTAAGGAATTCACTTAGATTTGGTAGTTCACGAGGCTCTTTTAATGACTCTAGGTAGTCACTATGTGTTTCTGCATCTATTTTTTGAACAAGGATGTAGACTAAAATTGGGTCCCACGTATCTATCTTGACACCTAAATTCTTTATGGCATTGAGGCATTCTGTAGTAACATCGTGGAGTCGTTTTATGTGGTTGGCATTGGCTTGTTGTGTTACAGGAAGGTTCATCATAGTGTTCATATGGGTGGTGAAAATCAGCTTCTTGTTATTGTATCTATGGTTCAATATTTCCCAGCAGGTTAGATAGTTCTCGGAGCTAATTTGTAGGTGTTGAATCAAGCGTTCTGCTTCGCCCTTAAGCTTGCTCTTAAGGAACTGCATTCTCTGAGCGTTGGATAAACTTGGGTTGTTGTGTATGGCCTCGCTAAATAAATCTTTGAACGAGACCCACTGCTGGTAATTACCGTTAAAAATAGGAATATCGAGTTGAGGAGTTGATTTTTCTCGATGTGAGACTGACCATAACTTGCTATTTATGGCCTTCTTGATGTCGTAATATGTTTGTTCATGTTCTGTAAATCTGGCTTCGTACTGCATGTTGGATCCATTTGTTTCACTATCTATTTCCCAGTGGAGTAAGTCTATTGCTTTCCAGCGCATCTGCAGAGCTCTCAGTGTATCTTCAAACTCCCATCTTTCTTGTATGGTTTCTATATTTATATTGGAGACAGTTCTCTTAAATGCCTTGAAGTTACTTAACTGCCTTCGAAACATTTCGTCAAGCTTGCTGTTGTTGCCTGAATTTATGGTGTTCATCATTGTGTTCCAGTCCAGTCTCCTTGGTTGGACATTACGGTCTGGAGTGGTCACAGTATCTTCAAAAATAGCGTTGTCTTCTCTTTGTGCTCCTTGGGCCTCCTCACTTGTATGAGGTGGGGTCGGCTTCCTCTCCTCAAAGGTATTGTTTCCCGAGGTGCTAGGTACTGCAGAAGGTATCCTAGGAGTGGTGGTGGTGCCAGCTTTCTCGATATATAGCTTAGCGTCCAAATAGCTTTGCTTTAACTGCTGATAATGACCTTCGACGAAATATTCCTCGTCCGCAGGTAGGGCTTCCGAAAGCTTCGCATGGTTAGCTTTGCATTCATTCCAACACCTTTCTAAAGAATCCAGGCGTCTCTTGATTTGCTCTGGAGTCCTACGGGTTGGCCCATCCTTTTTAAAGTTCGTTAAAATCTTCTTGATCTCATCTGCTAATAAAGCTTGCTGATAAAGTATGTCATTCATATCCATCTTGATAACTTGATAAAGCTTTATTACGTATCAGTAATAAAGTTTGTTTTCTGACTAACTGAACTGTTGACTGTAAAACTTGTTTGTATGGGTAGGTACCTGTCTTGATGTTAATATATATGTTTTATGTGCACAAACTTGATAAAAATGTGGACTTGTGTTTCACAACAAATCTTCACACTATAACTTGATACTTGTTACTTGAAACTTGCTGGTTCTTGATGGTTCAGTGTCTGATGCGCTCACGAGTGATATTATGCGCCTTCTCAATTCAGCCGGTGAGACCCGCTTGTGGGAGGCCGGAGAACCGATTCGCTATCACACGAGAAACCCAAAAAAAACACTAAACTTCTCTCGAAGGACCATATGTTCCGTACGATCCTTGATGATGTCGTATGAAACTCTTGCTATGTAATCTTGATAAATGATAAATCCTTGATGATTATAAATTATTTATTTGCTTGAACTTGATACACAGTTAACAGTACAGTAGTTTGGATATGAATGCTATAAAGGTAATTAAAATTATAAGTAATTGATTCCGCTAATTGTGCAATAAAAGGTATGTATTAGGTATTCGCTGACGCGGTAACATGTGCGGTAGTTAGACCGTACAGTATTGTTATTAACAAAATGTTAAGTTCTTCAATATCTGCATATTTTAAAAAAAATGTGGAGTTTGTTTCTAACTTAGTTTATGTGTAAGCAACAAACCCCAACATACCTATATCGTGTTTAATTTTTAACGCGATGGAGAAATTGCGTAGCGATGTTCGTAACCATTATATTCATCTATGAGTTGCGTGAGGTACTAAAGCCTCGTTCTATCAGAGGAATAAAGTACGAAAAGGAGATGATGGAATGCACAGTTACACTGTCATCATCGTCATTATCTTATGTCCCCACTGCTGAGGCACGAGCCTTCCCTATGGATGGTTAAAGAAAACGGACCATAAACCTCCATGTGGGCCTAGTGTGGATTGGTGGTTGTTGACGACTACAATGCAGCTGGGACCAACGGTTTAACGTGCCTTTGGAAGCACGGGGAGCTCGAGATGATAAATATTTGGTCACCCTTCCGACGACAGGCCTTTGCTTAACTTCAGGGTTCCTAGTGTGAGTTTTATTCAATAACCGTATTCATTCGATTATGTTAACGAAAACGAAAATTTGTATTGCAATATTGTAACTCTTGTCGTATATCTAGCTAGCGCGGAGGGTAGCTGTCAATATTTGCTACCGCTGTAACCATCTAGATATCATTGTTAATGACAATAACTGTACAAAACATTGTGAATGGACAAATATAGTTAAGTTAAGTGTAGTACTCGGACACTGTGTACTGTGAAATAAATAAATAAATATCGCTAGGAGGCGCCTCTTTAATGCCATACTAATTTTCGTTTTCGTTAACGTGATCGAACGTCAAACGAAACCCACACTAGACCCAGCAATCGCAGACGCGGAAATCACTGCGTCATAGAGTTGCAAGAGATGGTGTACGAGCTACAAATGCGCTCGTCGAAAACTTCGTTATGACCGGCGGCGAGCGGGGCGCGGCGGGCGGCGGGCGGCGGGCGGCGTTTGAACACTGTTTGGTTGCAGATGCAGTGCGTGGTGGAGGCGGCCCGGGCGGCGGGCGCGGCGGCGTGCGCGTGGGGCGGCTGGTGCGTGAGCCCGGCGCGGCTGGCGGCGCGCGGGGCGCAGGGCGTGCGGTTGCTGCGCCGCGCGCCCGCGCCGCCCTACCCGCGCGCCCCGCCCGCCCCGCCCGACCCGCCCAGGGACATGAGAGATGGTGAGTGGACGCGCTTTCACCTTACGATTGTGACGTTTGACATTCGATATGTATTCTTTAGTTTCTGGAATAGTAAATGATTTGATTACGATACGATAACGTAAAAAACAGACTTATATTTAGCGATTTTTATTTAGATACGTAGCTAGTTTATTTAGTAATTCACACAGACACACCATCGATAGATATTAAAACGATAACAGTTGACTTTACATACACTAAAAATCCAAAGAATCGTTTATATTTTGTTATTGTTAGATAGATATCTAATAACCTCATATTTACGAGCGGTGTTCGAACCCTCTTTTTCTTTTTTTATAAAAGAAGGAGGCAAACGAGCAGGCGGGTCACCTGATGAAGAGTGATCACCGCCGCCCATGCGCACCCGCAAAACCAGAGGAATCGCAGACGCGTTGCCGGCCTTTAAGGAAGGAATAGGCTCGTTTCTTGAAGATCCCAAGGTCGTAACGGTCCGGAAATACCGCCGCCGCCGAGAGCTGATTCCACAACACGATAGTTCGAAAACATAAATGTTGAAAAAATTTCCACGAGCAGGGTTTGAACCTGCACCCCTCTGACATACCGGGTCAGGTGCTCATGATCGGATGTTAATGACGGTAGTTGTTAACATTGAATGGGCGCCTTTGGCTTTCAAAGTAAAAAGTAAATAGTGTTGAATAATTTCGGCGGGCTGGTTAGAACCACGATAGCTCAACTGGAAGAGCACCTGACCCGGTATGTCAGAAGGGTGCAGGTTCAAACCCTGCTCGTGGAAATTTTTTTTCAACATTTGTGTTTTTGTAATTTGTTCGCAACAAAATTTGCGTTAAAAATTATATAAACATTTACGATAGTTCGAGTCAAGAAATTTCGTGAAAAACGCACAGTAGTAGACCGCCATCCGTCGAGGTGATGTGGATGGAATGACAATCGATTGCGTGTAGTGCGGTGAAAGAAATCAGCGGCAGGGATCAAGCCGAACAATTCCTCAGAACACTCCCCATGATATATGCGGTAAAATATACAGAGAGACGCAAAGTCTCCGAAAAGCCAGTGGGTCGAACCGACCTGAAATAACCATGTCGTCGACAATTCGAGCAGCTCTCCGTTGAGTGCGGTCAAATGGAAGGAGTTGGTACTGGGGTGCTCCAGCCCAAAGATGGGAGAAGTATTCCATAAGCGGCCTGACCTGTGCTTTGTACAGTTGTAAGCGGTGGGCCGGCATAAAATACTGACCCGCTCTATTAAGCACACCCAGCTCTTTCGAAGCTAACTTAGCTTTACCTTCCAAATGACCCCGAAACTGAACGTCACTCGAAATATCGACGCCAAGGATCCCAATAGTTGGGTTGGTATCAGGGAGAGCTCTCTCAAAGTTCAGAGGTACGACGAAGGGATGTTTTTTCGCGGTAAATGCGCAAACTTGTGTTTTGGAGGGGTTAAAGTGGACTAGGTTACGCCGGACCCAAATCGAGACATGACTTAACATGTTCTCGGTGTCAAGTCACAAGTTTATTCCGGCTCTCGCCGATGACGCTTTCCAGAGAAATATTAGCTCGTCCGGTGTAGAGCGTATCCCCAGTACTGTCGTCCGCATAGCAATGAATGCTGTTGTTATGCAAAATTTCATTGATATGCAGAAGAAACAGAGTAGGGGATAACACACACCCCTGCGGGACTCTAGTATTCACGGGCATCATGTCAGAACACGAACCGTCGACTACGACTCTGATGCTACGCCCAGAAAGAAAGCTGGCGACCCACGAACACAATTTCTCAGAAAGCCCGTATGATGGAAGTTTAGAGAGAAGAACCCTGTGCCATACCCTGTCAAAGGTTTCGCTACGTCCAAGCTAACTGCCAGTGCCTCCTCTTTACTCTCGACTGCCTCCGCCCATCGGTGAGTAAGGTACACTAAAAGATCGAGCCGAACGACCGCGACGAAAACCATACTGGCGGTCACTTAGTAGCTGATTTTCTTCTAGGTACCTCAAGAGCTAGCAGTTTGTAATTGACTCCATTACTTTAAAGAGCAAAGAGGCTATTGGCCTGTAGTTGGACGGATCTGAGTGATCGCCTTTTTTGGGAATCGGGTGGACAAGGGCTGTCTCCCAAGAACTCGGGACAACGCCAGTAGTGTAAGAGATCCGGAAAACGCGCGTCAGAACCGGCGCCAGCTCAGGAGCACACGTCCGAAGCACAATGGGAGGAACTGCATCAGGCCCACTCGACTTATGGATATCAAGAGAAAAAAGAGCCTTACGAACTGATCTTTGTAGGAACCGAACGTTTGGCATTGAACTAGCGCAATGCGGTATGGTTGGTGGAGACTTTTCCCCATCGTCCAAGTTCGAGTTTGATGCGAAAAGAGTGCCCGAGAGATCGGCTTTCTCCTTTGCAGTATGGGCCAGGCAGTCATCGGTCTTGTATAATAGTGGAAGGCACGGCTGACAAAAATTCCCTAAGATAGCTTTGGCAAGAGACCAGAACGCACGCGTACCCGAAGGAAGACGCCCTAGCCAAGTCCTTCACGAACCAAGTCTCATCTTTTTACTGGGCTATCTTACAAGATTATAAGTTTCGCTAGTTTTTGAAGTCAAATAAACACTATTTTTGTTTAATAAACTAAAAAAAAATATAAGCATGTTTCTATACAAAAAAACTTCACATTGTGTGTTGGGATTTGCCCCTAGAAAATATGCGTTTCTGCTTCACAATTATTGTGAAGTAATAAAATGTGATATCTTATATCCAGACTTCATAGCATTGAACACCACCCGCCGTCCGCGCATCCCGCAGCAGCACACGGGCTCCTCGGTGCAGTCTGTGCAGTCCATACAATCCATACAGTCGGTGCAGTCAGTGCAGTCGCTGCAGTCGCTGCGGGCGCCGCCGCCGCGGCCACTGGGGAGGGGCGGCGCCCGTAGTGCTTCGCCTCCGCGCAAGCCCGGGCTAGCGAGGCAGATTCTACACAACTTGAATATCTTCAGTAAGTAATATCCCGAGCTCAATAAAAATCAATTGCTGTTAGTTTGTCTCGCTAAAACTGGAGAATGGCTGGACCGATTTGGCTAAATTTGATTTTGTAATATTTATGAAAGTTTAGGAAAGGTTTAAACGGTGAGAAACATAAATAAAAGGTAACGGAAAATACTAAAAACGAATTCGAATTTCCAATACAAAATGTTTCACGATTCGTTTGTTTTGTTGTCATAGAAACTGTCAAAGTGGTACGAAGTCCGCCGGGTCAGCTAGTATTTTATAAATGTTAAGTGGTTTAATTTAATTGTATGCCTTTTTTAATTTAAAATACAAATATATAACTTTTTAAACTATAATGAGCACATGCATTAATTTTAAACTCCGGATGTATACAGTTTTGAAGCGCCTACCAAAATTATCATAGCAACAAGACTTTTTTTTATAAAAATATTGTAAGGTAGCATCGTACCACTACATTACAGTCAGACCTTTTCATGTATAGACGCAATTTAGGTTTAAAGAAATTTATTCTCATAAAGACAGTATTGTTGTGCAAGTTTCGTTTTGAATGCACTAAATGAGTTAATACTTTTTATGTTTGAGGGTAATTAATAGGTATTGAAATAATTGTAAGGTATTGAAACCACGTAAACCAAGTGTTTAAATCCTCTTGAGCTTTTAAAATAATGTCTTTAATATTAGATCCAAAGTAAAAAGACATGTCTTTGGCCATGCAAACCTATTTCATAAATGTTATTAATATATCGAGAAGAGCAATGGCTCTAGAATAGATCCTTGCGGAATACCACATGTTATTGGTAACTTTCCACTTTTAATGTTATCGATTTTAACTACTTGGAACCTATTTGTCAAGTACGATCGTAATATATTAAATGCTGAGCCCTTAATACCTATTCTGTCTAATTTTTCTAGTATCAACTTATCGTACTAACTGTATCGAAAGCTTTTTTTAGGTCAATAAAGAAAAAATTCAATTACAAAATTACTTTATTATTTTAATATATCAAAATGCACTTAACATATATTATCGCTGAATTCGAATAAGTGGAGTATTGATCTCGATCACCTGTCTCAGTGCCGTTGCTTGTTCACTGTGCATAGTGCTAGTATAAGCGCTGCCCCGCCCGCAGGTGCCGGCCGGGCGCCGGCGGGGCTGTCGCGGGCGCCGGCGCCGCGCGCGGGCAGCGACCGCGCCGGCCGCCGCCACAGCGTCGACACCGTCTCCACCTACCTCAGCCACGAGAGCAAGGACAGCCTGCAGGTAGACAGACCTCCCCACCACACTTAAACTCACTCTATAAAACATTAAATAAGATCTAGTACAATTATTTAATAGTTTTGATGTTTATCACCTTAAACAATTGAATTTCTATTGTGTCTGGGCCTGTCGGCGGTCATCCTGTTATTATTGAAATATTAGCATTTATCGATAGCACAAAAATATCGATAAATATCATTAATATCGATGATATTGTTATTCATAACTTCGTTAGTGTCCATTCTATCGATAGTTTGTAATTTATTAGCAACAATACTATCGATAGTATTGCACTTCGTCAATAGTATCGTCACGTTCCACGCTATCGATATTATATAACAGCTTTGTAACATTATGGTGTGCAATAAAAATATTGAGTATTGAGTAGGTATATTTTTTATTACCAATGTTCTCGTTATGATTTGTTTATCGATACACTATCAACTGAAAACACCAGCGTTTTCACACATACATATTTGACTACGGGAAATCGGCTAAGACCATCCTGTCCGGTTCCAATTGACGTGTGTCGGTGGGTCCGTGAGTGCATGAGGTGTGTATACCGACGCTGCGATTGACGTTGCAGCGCGGGTCGGTGGGCGAGCTGCTGGACTGCAGTGCGGGCAGCGACGACGTGTTCGACGAGCCGCGCGAGCGAGCCCACGAGCGCGACCACCCCGCGCCGGGTCAGTGCACTCACTATTTTTTAAATTATAATAATATTTTATTTATTTATTTTATTTTTAAGGAAGGTTTACAGCTATTTAAACAAAAAATATTTAACTATGTAAAATCTTAAAGCTAATTACAAACCCCCACAAGTAAACCATTGGTAAACACAAAATTACAAAGAAAAAAATAAATAGAATTACAAAAACAAGTAAAATAGAAATACAACAAAGTACACTGTCACGTCAGTGTCAAATACTGCTGTTCAGTAATACGTAACATATATATATATTTTAAAAATGATAATTGATACCTAAGAAAATAAATTTTGACATACATTTTGCCTAATAGTCGCTGTGCTTGACGAGAATAGATCCAAGTCGTGTTCAGTGCTATACCTGTTGTAAGTAACACAACCGCGCACTAAGAAAGTATTTTCTCGGTAATTTGTACGAACAAAAGGTATGTGAAGCAATGGGCGTTGACGCAGCAGTATATTTGTGCGAAGACCAATTTTTGATAGTAATTCCGGACAGTCGATATTGCCGTTAACAAGTTTAGATATAAAACAAGCGTCATTCACTTCACGTCGAATGTGAAGAGGTAAAAAGTGATATCGTTTGCAACGGTGCTCGTAGTTAGCAGACTGTTGTCTAGCCTTGAAGTCAAGGTATCGTAGAAATCTTTTTTGTATCATCTCTAAGCGATTGATATAAACGTTATACTGCGGATTCCATACTTGTGATGCGTACTCAAGATGACTACGCACGAACGCACAATAAAGAACTTTAATTGATTTCAAAGACTTGAATTCTTTGGACATACGCATAACAAACCCCAGGGCCTTAGAGGCCTTACTAGCAATATGATGAACATGATCCCCAAAAATTAATTTAGAATCATAAATAACCCCCAAGTCTTTTATATTATTCACTCTAGCTAGACTGTGATTAAGGAGAATGTATTTGGACAAAACTTTGTTTTTTTTACGTGTAAATGTCATATAGAAGCACTTTGACACGTTAAGATCTAATCTATTCAGAATACAGTATTGTTCAAATCGTGAGAGATCTTGTTGCAAATCATGGGCATCTAAAGGACTACGAATCTCCTTAAGAATTTTCATGTCATCAGCGAAAAGTAAGGATTTAGAATGTAAAAAGCATTTATTAATATCCATGATACATATAATAAATAAAAGAGGGCCTAAGATGGACCCCTGGGGTACCCCAGATGGTATTACTGTCCACCGAGACACATAGCCACGTAAGACTACAGCTTGACTTCGGTTATCAATATAGGACGCAAACCAACGATACAAATTGCCATGTATACCCGCTGAATATAGTTTAGAAAGTAATACACAATGATCTATTCTATCAAAACATTTTTGGTAGTCAGTGTATATTACATCTACTTGTGCTCCATTTTCCATTCCGCCTGCTATAAATTCATTCGCAATAATGAGGTTAGTGGATGTCGAGCGGTGCTTGAGAAAACCATGCTGTTCTTCACTGAATGAACTTCTCAAACTGGAGTAAACATTTTGATAAACTAGCCTTTCCAGGACCTTTGCAAATAAACACAGCTTGGATATGGGACGATAGTTCTCCACATTACTTTTGTCACCTTTTTTAAGTACTGGGGTAATAAAAGCAGATTTCCATATTTTGGGAACAGTACTCTCCGAAAGTGACCGTCTAAACAGCAGACACAATGGTATCGTTAGACCATCGACGCATTTGACAATAAAGAGAGCGGGTATTAAGTCTGGTCCACCAGACTTAGATAAATCAAGCGATTTTAAAAGGTTGGATACTTTAGTTGGGTCGATATCAACATTACTAATACTACAAAGGCCATCATCAGAGGTCATGCTTATAGTATGACCTATATTTTGACTTGTAGCCAAAAAAGTGGAATGAAAATACTCCGCAAACAAATTACTTATACCTTCACCAGTAACCGCGCTTACTGATTTGTAAGTCATTACCAGTGGTCGGAGTAGGTATATTGATTTTAGATACTTGCGTCATGATATCATAACATGGACATGCATTTCTTCCGGAATGTACCGGAGTTTCCAAAAATTTGGTAAATAGAGTAATAAAATAAAAAACCATATGTAAGCAAACAAAATTGTTTATTGTTAATACAAATAATCATTATTACAGTTTTATTAAAAATAATTATTTTTAATCCTCATCGGTTACAAGTTCTACATTTTGATTTTCTGTCTCTATACAATTAAAATAAATAACTATAATTTTTTCAATATTTTCTAATTTTAAGCTATTTCTTTTAACATCTAAGATCCATTTGTAAGTGGAAAATGATCGTTCAACATCTGTAGATGTCAATGGAGCGAATTTGAAATAAAGTTTCTGATTATTTGCTACGCTTTTTTCAATACTCTCGCTGTATTCTCTAATTGTATCTAAATCTGGATTTCGTTCCATAACTGATTCTATTTTATTTTTTATATTCTCATTATTGCACTCGTTAAGCGTAGCCCTTACTTGATCAAATACTAAAAGTGAATCAGCTAGAGATAAATTTTGTTTTTGTAACTCTTTTAGGGCTAGTAGTATAATAGAGTAATTTTCTTCAATATATTTTAAATCATTTTCTAAATTTTGTTTTTCCAAAATGTTTTTTGCGTTTCGTATGGCTATAGCATCAGAACTGCTCAAGCAGGATAAAACTTCTTTTATTTTATCTAAATGTTGAGCGTAGTAAGATGCTGCCTGTAACCAAGTACCCCATCTGGTAATGACTGGTTGCGGAGGCAACGGTAAGTCAGGATATTTTTCTTTTAAAATGTTTACCCTACTAGGAGCCTTTAAAAATACTTTTTTAACATTTGATATAAGAATATCAACATCGTTGTATTCTGACCTTATCTGCTCACTTACACGATGAAGAGCGTGCGCCAAACATGTCACATGCTTCATTTCAGGTAAGTAATGTTTTAAATTTCGCCCTGCAGATAGCATGTACGCTACACTGTCAGTGCAAAGCATTAAAATATTGTCAACTTTCGCTTCAAAAGTGTTTTGCCATAAATTTTCTAGACATTGCAGTACAAATTGTGTTATTGTTTGTCCATTTACTGCTGTTAGCATTTTACAAGCAATCAAATAAGGCCGGCCTGCACTATTACTAGGATGCAATGGTTTTATTAGGAAATTGACTATGTATCGACCAAAAATGTCTGTTGTCTCATCCAGCGATATCCATAGTTTCTCATTTTTATTAGTTTCCACATCTCCAAATAAACTTTTCGTAACTGTGATTCGTCAACCACTTTACGATTGGTACAAACGCAACAACAAGTACTGCACATATATTTCTGAAAAAACTCTTTGAACGCTGGATTTTTCATTTGCGACCAAGGAATATTGCATAGAATCAGGAACTTAATGAGGTCGAAGTAAAATTCCTCTTGCGGTCTCTTAAATTTTCCTTGATGTACAGCGCCTTCAATGTGTTTGGTAATGTTGCCTCTATTCACAGCTTTCAAATGACTTTCACACTTTGTACAGTATATAGTGCCACTAGCGTTATCGTAAAGTAGCTCAGGATAGTGCAATAACCACTTTTGCACTGTTTCAGCCTTGACCTTTGCCATATTTATTTATATCTCACCTAAAACAATGATTTAAATTTACAATATATACATACACAACTGTAAAGTCGATAATGAAATTCTGTTTCATATAAAGTGTTTTTTTTAACTGAAGCGGTGATAGCCCTGCGGTGTGCGTACCGGACTCTCATGCGCTGTGATGATTGCTATAAAGTAATTTTTTTAACTGTTTCCAAGTTCTAAAACCTTCTTAAATAGTGAAAATAATTAAAACTTACCCGTACAAAAACAACTTCAAATGGGCCCAATCCAAGAGTAATAAATCGATGTCCGTAGTTATAAGCCAAATTCGTCGTTTTAAGTAGATTTCAGAAGACAGTAAACAAGCCAGGGTCAAGTCAAGATATTCACAACACATAAAATAAGCGCACTCCACGAACCGAAATAAGTGAGTGAGCCACTTGGTCTGGATGTCGGTGCGAGCGCATTGTTTTCGAACAAACAGTCAATGAGTCATCCTGGATACTTGATTCTAATTGGTCAGATGCGTTGAGCATAGAGATAAGAGGACAAAAGACCCTGTTTGCCGGATGTCGTGTGTTGAAATGAATATTATTATTATATCATTTTATACATGCTTAGGCTTTTACTCCAACACTTTTACTACAACAAGGTTTTTACACACCAGTCATTTTTTACTATCAAATTCTGGTCATCTACGCCACTAGCAGCATAGCGTTGAGAGTATTGATACATTTTTAACTAGTTTCATGTAATAATTTCGATGTTTCGGTATTTTTATCATAATAATCCGGAAACTCGGAGGAGTATCCATATTAACATATACGTTTGATGTCAGTGACCTTAATTCAATATACCTACTCCGACCACTGGTCATTACACTAGGAAAAGTTGAGCTATTCCTTTTCGCTTTTACAAATGCCCAAAAAGCTTTAGGGTTTTCCACAATTGAAGACTCGACACGCTCAATATACTTATAAAAACAGTCCTGCTCAAGATCATTTACTCTTTTACGCAGCAAGGAGAATGTTTGATAGTCTGCTAAGTTGCCGTATGTTTTATACTTAGAGTGATACTTAGATTTTTCTTTCAAGACTTTTATAAGACTAGAATTATACCACGGTGGATAAGAATTTTGTTTAATTAATTTGTGAGGTATATGTTGGTCACGAAGCTTATATAATTCATTATAAAAAAATGTTACCGCGTCGTCTAATGTTCCTACACTCAAACAATCAGCCCAATTAATTTTATTGAGTTTAGATGTAATTATGGAGTAATCACCCCGGCTATAGATATATTTCATTTGCCTCATAGTTTTTAATTCATGTATTTCAACAAATTCAGCGCATATTTCAAGTGACTTATGATGTAGATCCTCTGGTACCAAAGGTTTATCACAACTTTGTACATGCAATGTCCCATTTGAAAACACTAGATCCAATAGTCGGCTATTTAGGTTAAATTCATATATTTATGTAATAACCAACATAATAAACAACATAAAATCCATTTTCGCTAGTAACAATTAAACATTAAAATGCGTTAGTAAAATATTTAAATTCTATTAACATTATTGAATTAAATTAAACTATCATCATTTTATACAATTTATTGATTTATTTACTCGAGTGCTCTTTCAATTTTGGTTAGCGTTTGACGTTTGCCGTACAGTTGCACTGCTTTCATTTTAAAATAGTCCTTCAAACGGACGCCATTCTTCAAATTGAAGAAGCCTTAATTATTTTACTCGTCATAAGTTTTAGAATGTCTCTGTTGCTGCTCCAAGTTTAATATGTTAAAAGGCTTGAGCCTTCTGAATCCAAAACATATTAATGGCTCGAGTCTCATTAGAAGGATCGAGCCCCAAAGTTGGCTCGAGCCCCGATTCGAGCCTTGTATAGGAGCCCCAAGCTCGAACCTCAGAAATAATGCTCGAGTCTAACGCTCTAGCCTTCTAATAAGATTAATGAATTTAGACTCGGAAGGGTCGACCCTTACAACGCCACTATCTAAGTTATATACGGGCGATAACAATTGGGTGTGTTTGTCAGACTCTGACTCGGCGTCCGCGTCGCCGCCGGCATCGCCGCTGCCGTGGGTGCGGGCGCGGGCGCGCGGGGCCCCGGCGCAGACGCGCGGGGCCCCGGCGTGGGGCGCGGTGTGCCCGGCGTGCCTGCTGCGCCTGCGCGCGGGCCCCGGCCTGCTGCGGCTGCCGCGCCCCGCCCCGCGCCTCGCGCCGCGCCTCGCCGACCGCGCCGCGTGCGACTCCCGCGTACGTACTGATGTGTGCTTGTGTTGTGCAAATGTGCATGTAGTTTCCTGAACCGTAGGTACTAGGGATTACTAAGAACATTATTATTGAGTACTTCGTTGTGGATATTAACGATAAGTATCGCCTAATCCTACTTTTTCATGTGTATACAGAAGTATTCCGGTCGTATTGTGACATTATTTTGACTTCTTCACAATATGTAAATATTTTTTATTTATCTCTAGGAACATCATATTTTATAATCTAGGTAATTTTGGATACTTTAGAAATCTTTTTCTTTAATCGACTTATTACTTTTGAAGATATCTGGTAGGTGGGTGAACGAAGTCCAGTATATTTCATAGGAAAGTTTATGATACCTATAAAATTGGAGTTTTGTATGAAGATATTTTTATAAAATTTTATTTTTCATACTACCGTTTTTTAAAATTTTTTAAGCATCTATTTATTTTAACACTATAAAAATTGTAGTGTAGTGTATTTTTTTCACTAGCTAAATATTGCAGACATAAAAAGAAAAAAAATCAAGTCTCTTCAAAGCTAAAATGAAACAAAAGGACAATTCCGAAAACAAAATAGTTTGTCAATTTAAAAAAAAAATTGGGCGTTATAGTCACTAAATTAATAATTATTGTTATTACTGAAGCCTAAGTAACATAGTCCTAATTAAAGGTGTATAATAATATTAACAACCGGTATTGACTTTTAGAAGTAATACGAGTACACCTATTAATAAGTGAGAAAAAAACTCTAATTTCATAGGTAAGGATCTATTATTCGTATAAGCGAGTGCCGAAATGTCCAAAAGAATGATTCATTCGGTGCTGTCTTTAGAGTAGTGTCATAGTATCGTCGTTGTTTGGTTGTGCAGGAGGAGCTGTACATCGAATGCCTCATCTGCGGGCAAGTGTCCGGCCAGGAGAGCACGGAGCGCGCGCAGGCGGGGGCGGAGGCGGAGGCGGAGGCGGGGGCGGGGGCGGGCGCGGGCGCGGGCGCGGACGCGGTGTGCGGGCCGCAGCCGGCCGGCAGCATGGCGTGGAGCCTGCAGCCCGCGCCGCTGCCCGCCTTCCCGCGGCACCCCACCATACTCGTCACCTACAGGTACGTATCTTAAAACAGAGTGGTGTGTTAGTTTTCGTAACATTTTATTGTATTACATTTTTAAATTTATAACTGCAGTCTTGCCGACTGGCGAATACATTGTCTGGACTCTTATTACCAAATTATAATTTGTAGGTATTTCATTTATGCGTTCATTTATTTCGTATTTGGTTATTTTAGCTTGTAATTTTATTTTTTTATTTTTAAGTGCTAATTGCTGCACTAAAGCTGAATTAAATATTTATAAAATACAGTGAAAATATTGAATGCCGGGTAGGCATTCACTGGTAGCATAATGGTCAGTGCGGCCGCCCGGATTGCGGAAGACCCAGGTTCGATTCCTGGCTGGCTCGGGTAGGCATTAAATTTTTTCACTGTATTTTATAAATATTTAGCTTGTAATTTTTTTCTGACGTGTCTCTGAAGTTTTATGAATTCTTTAATTTACCCTCTTCATATTTTAAATTTGCATACTTAACACATTTATATGTGTTTGCACAACACAAAACATTATCTACACCTTTTATAGCAAGTCATCTATTCACCAACAACTCAATCAAGTTACAAACACAGTTGTAAAGTCTAATTATTAATTCACTGGAGTAATCTGACGTTTACGGTGTTACCAGTTTCTGATGAACAGAAAATAGTGTTGTGACATGAAGATTGACTTCAATCACTCACTCATTAATTCTCATTACGTCCTGAATCAAATCACATTACTCATTTTATTTAATTTATTAAGAAATCTCCTAGGCCAGTTTTGTTTAACCTTTTCACCGCCCAACTATCCTGCACGCGATGTCCCGCTGTACGCCAACGTATAAATGTATTTGAATAAAGTAGAACTTCTATAGAATTGCTGGCGTGGACGGCACGAAAATCTCGAACTTCTATAGAAGTTGTTGGCGGTAAAAAGGTTAAACGATATAAAAATATTATTATCGGTACTTATCAATTTTGATTTGATTCATAGAATAGGCCAATAAATGATAACTTTGAAAAGGCGAATTACTCGAACTATATAAAATTAAATAAAAAAAATGCAATGGATATATTTTTATTTGTGAGACGAGTCGTTCATGAATGAATCCTTCAATTGGACTAGTCCTCTTAGCAAGTACGCTCGCCCCGGGCAATAAAGCGGTAATATCAAAAATCATTTTTTGTGAAATGAAACATATTTTTATGTAACTATTGTAACAAACTGATCTTACATTGTAATTTATTTTTATTTTTAACTATTTTAGACAGTATTTCATGATATATTTTTTTAAATGTTACTACTAGGTACCGGTAATTGTGTGAGTGATCTGAATGACAATGAACGAAACGCATCACTAGTACAATAAATATGGCAACATCATTTTATAATGTGACATTAGCATTCTGTCAATTCACTCCAGTGAATTAATAATTAGACTTTAGGGCAAAATCATTCGGCAGCAGCGAAGTATGCAGGGGCAGTTGAGTTGTCCCTTTCCGTTGTCCGTGGTGATGTTTGTTGCGCGCGCAGCTTCCAGTCGGGCGTGCAGGGCGCGGGCCACCCGCTGCCGGGCGCGCCGTACTACGCCGTGGGCTTCCCGCGGCACACGCTGCTGCCCGACACGCCCGCCGGCCGCGAGGTACCCTAGCACCCTGCACTTTATTGCATTGCTACCACTTTACTCGCGACTTCATCCGCGTGGATGTGACATGTTTTTTTATATAATATAAGCTTACGTCACCCGCTGAGGATGTAGCATTCTATCAATAAAAAAAATTGGAATCGGATCTGTAGGTCTAGAATATCCTCCTCGAACAAACAAACAAAAAAAAGCATACACTTTACCCGTTCATTAATTGTATAGATAACGTACTCTGTATACACGGATGTACCTTCGTCCTCCTTTAAAAGTTTTTTTGTATGGAATGGAATCATAAACAATTTTTTCGGCGCATCCGAAAAACACCGTCGTCGGTCTAAAGGCTACACTTCGAGACCTTTGCCGTGTAGGATGAAATAAACCTGCTTAAAATTACACCGGACAAAGCCACCATGTCTGTTCGAGATCGAACACTAAGATTTAATCTTTAGGCTGAATGAGCTTAATTTCTTACCCATCGGTGAAAACGGTATTATAAGAAAATGTCATTATAATGTCTATTCGTTTTTGACAGCGCGGTATCTCGCTTGAGATTTTCGGATAAATAATTAATTCGGTTTTATCAAAGCCATCGGTGGCCAGTGTGTGTATAATTAGACGGTACGCTGATCGGCAGCCTAGATATATAAAATCCCTCGAGTTTCGGTAGGCGTTGCGCGGTGCCGCCTTGAACATTGTTGGTCAGTGTGAGATAGTGAGTGTCGTGGACTGTGTGTGTGTTGTAATCTGACCTGCGCGTCAGTCGGCCGTGTGACGGTTACCCCGCGAGGTTCATCACCAAGGTGCCTGGGCACCTTCTCCGGCAGCGTGGGACCAGTGAGAATGGGTCACCACACCACAGGTCAGACACACTTACTTAGCTTTAGACATTTTTTTATTTTTTTTATTTATTTATTTAGGTAACAAACAGCCATATAAAAACAATTACATGAGACACTTAATCCAAAAAGACCTATAGTACTGTACGGTCTATACAACCGCACAATTGCGTCACATCGGCAATTCAGCATTTTTGTAATTTACTTCATTTTATTATAATATTAATTTAGTACTCATTCGATCGCCTCGATGGTCACTCGTATCAAATATTGTATCAAATATCAAGCATAATAAATTCAGACTTTCATCAAGACTTCTTATCATTTCATCATTATCAAATTAAATATTGTATAGCAGCAGCTCGTACATGTTTATGGTCCTTCGAGCATTTTGACCTAGTGCGCGGAAAAGCCAAAAATCGGGACCACGCGGTTCGCCGACCACGCGGTTTGACAACGTGACTCGACAACGTGAGTTCCTGTGACTTTCCGTTCATCATCAAACTTTACCAAGAATCAAGCAATCAGTGTAGTGTTTTCGTGTTTTGGGTCCAAAGTGTGGTAGCGAATCGGTCAAGCCGGCCTCCTACCAGCGGGTCTCACCGGTGAGATTGAGACGAGCACGCACATACCGCACCGCGGACATCAGGCACGTGGCACATAAACCAGCGTGATTCAAAAGCGTGTGGTTACAGTATCATTTATCAACTTTAGCATACACTAATCTTCAATCATGGAAGATATACTATCAGTTCAGCATCAGCTCATGCTGATACGAGCCAAGCCAGCTGAGCTGACCATAATCGCTGCATAAAGCATTTCAGAAGAAAGGTGACTGGCGCGATCCAACCGTTCGGATCGAAGGTTCGAGCAATCGTCTATGACACAGTACGCTTCGATCAGACCTTCGGGCTCTCCAATTCTACCCGATAGGTAAATATGTCCTGGACAAGTCGGTACTGGATGCTTAAAACCGAGAGCATATTATTTATCATGAGAGTGTTATCCGAATTTTCAAAAAGGTGAGGTTCTTGCTGGAACTCCTCTGCAAACCGGCCAACAGCTGGGGGGAGTTGGACAGCCATTTTCTCAACTCATAACCACTCCGACCCAAAGTTGAATGAGTTCATCGCGACGATCCATGGCCTCAATAACAGTGGGTGCACCACTGCAGACGTCGTCGACATATAGGTCCTGCTCCAAGATCGCTGCAGCGCGAGGGTACTGTAACCATTCCCGATCGGCCAGCTCCCGTAACGAGCGAATTGCCAAATATGGACTTGACCGTAAACCATACGTATTCGTGTTAAGCTCGTAAACCTTCATGGGCTCGTCCGAGCTCTCACGCCACAGAATCAGCTGATACCGTCTATCATGCGGATGAATGACCGTTTGTCTGAACATCATCTGGATGTCAGCCACGAATACGACGAGAATGTCCGAAAAATCCCGATTTAATTTCGAACCCCATTCGACGTGGGTACCAATCCGTCAAATATAACCCTAATTTTACCCGTGTGAGTCTTCAGAACAGCATGATGGGGGAGGAAGCAATGCTCCGCCGAGCTCCAATTCGTAACCGACACCGACATGTGACTCATACTCTCGCATAAATTCGATATATTTTTGCACTCTCGCTGGTCCCACGCTGCCGGAGAAGGTGCCCAGGCACCTTGGTGATGAACCTCGCGGAGTAACCGTCACACGGCCGACTCACGCGCAGGTCAGATTACAACACACACACAGTCCACGACACTCACTATCTCACACGGACCAACAATGGTCAAGGCGGCACCGCGCAACGCCTACCGAAACTCGAGGGATTTTATATATCTAGGCTGCCGATCAGCGTACCGTCTAATTATACACACACTGGCCACCGATGGCTTTGATAAAACCGAATTAATTATTTATCCGAAAATCTCAAGCGAGATACCGCGCTGTCAAAAACGAATAGACATTATAATGACATTTTCTTATAATACCGTTTTCACCGATGGGTAAGAAATTAAGCTCATTCAGCCTAAAGATTAAATCTTAGTGTTCGATCTCGAACAGTGTCCGTGTGCCATGTTTCGGTTTGAAAGGCACCATAAGATCCAGTTAAATAATAGATTATAGAGACCGCGGTTCCGGCGTTGCGAGTGGCCATCGGGGAGCCGCGCGCTCTTTCCCCGGCTCGGGGACATAAATAAATATCGTAGAGGCGTAACGGAGTGTACGCGGCGGCTGACGGTGGTGTCGTGCGCAGGTGCTGAGCCTGCTGCGCGCGGCGTGGGGCGCGGGCGCGCTGTTCGGCGTCAGCGCGTCCCGCACCACCGGCCGCGAGCACGTGGTCGCATGGCGTGCGCCGCCGCCGCCCGCCGCGCACGCGCACTACCCACCCGCGCCTGCGCCCGCCGCGCGCCTGCTGGCCGCCGCCGCCGCCGGCCTGCGGGCGCTCGCCCCGTCCGCGTGACGTCACCGCGCACGCGCACTACCCGCCCGCGCCCGCGCCCGCCGCCGCCGGCCTGCGGGCGCTCGCCCCGTCCGCGTGACGTCACCGCGCACGCGCACTACCCGCCCGCGCCCGCGCCCGCCGCCGCCGGCCTGCGGGCGCTCGACAACCCAATATCTGTGTGAAGCTCCAGAGTAGACGGGAGAGCTCCCTCCGCAAAAACATTTAACTAAATATAACGATCTAGTCGCGGCAAAATTAAGTTCAATTCAGATCGCAGATATAAGGACGCGAGGCGCAGCTGAGAGACTGTTACGACAGCGATGAACCGTCTCTTCCTATCGCGTAACTCTCACCTCCTGTGCGAATTATGTTCGTATTCAACACTTTTTTTAGGCATGCGCCACATGATTATCTGCTTGAAAACACAAACGACGAATTTAAACGAAACCTGTCGCCGTGTAAAAAAAAACCCAAAATGTAAAGACGACCAGTTCCTTGTGGTTAGATTAGTACAGTGGCCAAAACAAAACGCGAGCCGAGCGAAGCGTGCAGCGGCGGCGGGCGGACTCTCGGATCTGCGCCGATGCTGCCTATCAAAAATACGTCATATTATATTAACAGGAACGTATGAATGTCGCGACTCCACTCTCAACGCATTGCTTCAAACACAGATATTGGCTTTACGCAGTCCGGTCGCGGGTATCAATTGTAACAATAAATTGTGTCTTCTCTTTTTAACCTTACGAATGAATACAAACTTGGCGAAACAGATTCTATTTCAGAGTTAGTATTATAAATAAGTATTTTTTGTATATTTTTCAACATATTGTGATTGAACGGTGACTGTGAGACGACTCGAATATTGATATAACAGAGAGACTGGGAATTCGTTGGATCTTTATTTGTTTGAGTCGAGTTGAGTTGAGTTTGAGTTTTCTATTTATTAAGAGTTGAATTTGCTAGGTGCCGAATGAATATTATATTTGGTAAAATACTAAAATATATTTTGTATGAATACGAATCTTCAGTTGACAAAATAGAATATTTGTCACGACTCTGACACGCTCATGTGAAATGCGATAAATCGAAATGGTCTTCCAAATGATATTTTAAAGACAATTATTTTATTAGATGTATTTAGTTATTAAAACCCATACGACGAGGGACGGGCGTCGTTTGCATGTGAAACGTCTGGTAGAATATAAGAAATATTATAGTTTAAAGCATTTAAACATCTCATTAATGTAATTTACGAAAGGAGTCTAAGTTTAATTGTCTCCATTCTGATAGTTTTTGTATAAAGTATACAGACGTGGATTATAAATGTTTGAGCGTGAGCTCGACTGATTTAATGTTTAAATCTTCTGACATTCTCCCTTCGAGGCTGCGTATACGCTATTGTATCAGTATTTATTTAGTTAAATAATGTATTTTTGAGTTTTTATTTCTTATCTAGCGTCTTGCCAGTAAGTGCCTTAGATTATATAGTAAAACTATTGTTTAAAGAATATATAGTTAATTAATTAATAGTTGCCATGATAAGTCTTCCCGATGACAACGAAACTTCCATTTTTAGCTTTATTTATGTAAGTGTTGCCAGTTTAAAAAAATATACAAAAATAGTTGTAAGCAAATATTTTAAGAGCAAGTACTAGTAATATTTTATATAATTTTAATAAAATATTGTTGTAAGTCAATAAAGTATAAATTTTATTTTTAAGTGTTTTATTTTATACCACCAATGTAAGAAGAGAGCTTGCTGCTGTTTAATGCCTAATTTTACCCTGTTACAGGGTCAGCCTGTCACAGTGCGTAGACCAGAGGGGTGAATCTTCCATACATTGAATAATTACAAAAATTTCATATACGGCAGCGCCATCTTCCGTAAGAGGAACCTCAAGTTACTAACTGGTTATCCATATAATGTTACTAGATGGCGGTAGTATAGATAGCATTTTAAATTAATAAGTTACGTTTACTTATTTTCTAGTAACTTTCATAAAGCCATAACTTTCTTATAGCCATAACTTTCGTCATCGCCATAAAGAGCTCTTTAGCCGAGTGGTTGCGATGACGCATCGTGCTATAGTAGTAATAGAGAAATCCTAGGTTCAATCATTCGGAAATAATTTAATAACTTTTGATTTTTATGTTCATTTATAAGTTTTTAATATGTTTATATCAATCTTACAATTAATATGACACGCAAAAAAATGTTAACTAGTTTTTTTGTAAATAAACCCTTTTGATACTATAATATATTTAAGTACGTAAAATAATAATATATGCCAATACTTGTGACGTCTATTAGTTCCAATAGATGTTACAAGATGGCGGCGCGGATGTATTGCTTAATCGCGCTATCGAAATTTCACATCAGAATGTATATAGTCATTTGAGTTATCAAATAAAATTGTTACCTACTATAGAGCAAAAGTACCTTTAGCGGTTTTATTTTCAACCCTATTAGTATTTACATACAGTCCAAGGTATACCATTTAACATTGGTCCCACGAGACCGGATTTTAGAACAGCGAGTGGTCTGACTGAGGACTAACCACCCCTGGTATACTCGCAGTGGATCGCTGCAGCAAGAGTGGAAGTGGCTCCATTGGAAGCAGCAGCAGCCGTGGTGTCAAGGCAGAGCTATCGAAGTGACGCAACGGTCGTGACGTCACTAGCGGATTCACGGAGTTACGTCACAGGTCAATTATATATGTGTGAGTGAAGTGGAGTGCAATTGTAAGTACAATTCTGAACCTTATTACTTAGGAAGATTAAAGTTCAAGATCAAGAAAAGTGTTAAGGCATTTTGGACCTTATTAGTTTGTAGTTCATAGAATTAAGTTAGTTTGCTAGGACTTAGAATAGTTATAGAAAAAACGAAGGTACGGGGATCCTATGCCCAATTTTGATCAGGTGACAGTTCTTCTATTAAAAACACTTGTAATTTTTTCATAAATTATACATTGTGTTCTTAATATTTTACCATTGTTTTCGTGTTTGAATATAATTATTGTTTTGTTTTCATTCAGTTGAATTTTATTATTTGTGTTCTAGATGGATAGTCTTTTTAATGTGCAAAAAACCCTTCAAAGGTCTATTGAGAAAGGATTTATTAATTATAAAAAAAGTCTGAAAGAAAGAATCAATGTAGAATATATAGAGACAAGGTTAGAAAATTTGGATAGAGATTGGCTATTGTTTAGAGAGAACCACACAAAATTAAACGAAAATTATAATCCTGTTGAAATAGAATCAAGTTCTTATGGCACTTCAGAAATGTATGATGAAACTGAAGATGCTTACATCATATATAGATCACAAATGAAAACAGACATAAATAAATTGTTATCGCAAGCTAAAATTTCTAACGCTAAGGGCAATATAGAGAACGGTGAATCCTCCTCCAGTTCCTTTGTAAAGTTGCCTAAAATTTCCATTCCAATTTTTTCCGGTAAATATTCGGAATGGCCAACATTCAGAGATTTGTTCACTTCCTTAGTACATTATAATAAGAGTCTAGATAGTGTGCAAAAGCTACATTACTTAAAAGGTCACCTCTCTGGCGAGGCAGAACTATTAACAAGGCACACTCCCATAACTGCAGCTAACTATAGTCATTGTTGGGATTTATTAGACAAACGATACAACAATAAACGTTATTTAGCGAATTATGTTTTAAAGACATTATTTAGTCAGAAACGTGTGAATTTTGAATCTGCTTCGGGCTTAAAGGAATTGTTGGATAACACCTGCGATTGTTTGAACGCTTTAAATAATATAGATGTAAATGTGAGTACATGGGATATTATAATAATACATATAGTAACCTTTAAATTAGACCCTGAGACGCGCAAGCACTGGGAGCTAAACGTTTCGAGTTTTGACTCGAATGAATTGCCAACTTTTGAACAATTTAAAGTTTTTATAGAGAATCGTTTTAGAGCGTTGGAATGCTTAGATTCTAAAAGACCGGTGATTCATCAAGTACATTCGAAATCATTATTAGCCACCAATCATCCGAGCAGCTTGAAATGTGAATACTGTGGTGAGGTTCACAAGCTTTGCTTTTGTAAGAAGTTTGCCAACCATACTTATGAGCAGAAGCGAGAGTTCGTAGTAAAAAATAAGATTTGTTTCAACTGCCTAGGTGGAAATCATACTATTTATGACTGCAGAAAATCTACCACATGCAAGCTTTGCAATAGGCGCCATCACTCGCTACTTCATCCCCATTCTACTTCCGAGAACAAGGGTCACTCTTCTGCAATAAAATATGAAGAAGGCGCTGGCTCTTCAGCTAACACTTCTCCGATTGTTAGTTGCTTATCAACGGGAAAGGTAGACAAACCTAAGCAGATTTTGTTAGCAACCGCGCTAATAAATGCTAAGTCTAGGATGGGTGACTTTCAAGTTGTGCGGGCATTATTAGATCAAGGCTCACAAGCTTGCTTCATTACTGAAGCTACGGTTCAGCTCCTGAAACTAAAAAAAGAACCAGTTCAAAGTGTTGTTTCTGGATTAAGTGAGAGCAAATCTATCATTAGCAAAGGAGTAGTCAATTTAATAATACAGTCTCGAATTGATTCAACATTTAAAATATCTATTAAAGCCTATGTGCTAGACCATATCACATCGTATCTTCCTGAAAAATATATACAGCCTATTAACTGGATAGATCTAAAATATTTACGCTTAGCAGATCCAAACTTCAACGCATCCAACAAAATAGATATTTTGATAGGTGCTGAAGTGTACAGCTACATTCTATAAAAAGGTGTAAAGAGAAGCCCATCTGGAGCTTTGATTGCTCAAAACACTTCTTTAGGGTGGATACTTTCGGGTGCAATTGACAAAGCAAATTCTAAGGACAACGACATGTATGCTTCGAACAATATAGTAGTCATGCATACTCAGATTAACGACAATGACATTTTGAGAAAATTTTGGGAAATAGAAGAGCAGCCTCCGCTAATGAAGAACACATTTACAGAAGAAGAACAACGTAGTGAAGACTTTTTCAAAAAGACTACAACTAGAACGCCCGAGGGTCGATATGTGGTCAAATTACCGTTTCGAGACGAACAACGGCAGTGTGAAAATTATGGTTCACGAGATATTGCTGAAGCAAGATTTAGATCATTAGAAAAGAGATTCACAAGAAATAAGGAGTTAAAGAAGAAGTATAAAGAAGTAATAGATGAATATTTAAGCTTAGGACATATGAGACCAGTAGAGAACAAAAATAAAAATAATGCGGTGTATTTACCACACCATCCCGTCATAAAAAATGACAGAACGACCACTAAGGTTCGAGTGGTGTTTAATGCATCAGAGAAAAATAAAAAGGGTGTATCTTTAAATGATACACTTTTAGTTGGCCCTACGCTGCAAGCGGATTTGCGACATACAGTCTTAAGATGGAGAATTAACCCTGTTGCACTTGTAGCCGATATCGTTAAGATGTACCGACAAATACAAGTTGCAGAGGAAGATGTAAGGTATCAGCGAATATTGTGGCGTGATGAACCTGAAAAAGAAATAGAAGAGTTTGAATTAATGACAGTTACTTTTGGAACAGCATCAGCGCCGTACCAGGCAGTAAGGGTACTGCATCAAATAGCCCAGGATGAAGGTCTGGAATTTCCACTAGCAGCTGATAAGGTTATCAATTGTTTCTATATGGATGATTTAATGACCTCATGTTCAAACATTGTTGAAGGAATAGAACTGTATAAGCAAATCAGAGAATTATTAGCTAAGGGTGGATTTATATTACAAAAATGGAATAGTAATGACAAACAACTGCTTAATAAAATCAATAAAATAGAACTAATAAATGAAAGAACACTAAATAAAAGAAGTAAAGGATAAAGTATTTAAAAACACAGAAAATAGTACACAGAAAGAAGTTAAAACAGAAATGGAAATTAAAATAGATAGCACAATAAAAATATTAGGACTTACCTGGATCCGCGAGGATGACTCCTTCCAGTACTCGGTGATTCTTCCTCCGGCAGCATCACCTGTAACAAAAAGAGCTATCATTTCAGATATAGCGAGGCTACTTGATCCATTACGCCCTGGCCACGTAGACGGGCTAGGCTAAGCGCGGGCGCAAGTGACTTCTGCGGGCGCGGGTGGCATGCCACGTACATTCAGTTGCGGCTACAGCGGCTGGCTAAGTGGACGTATTGAGGATGGCTCTTCTAACTAAAGTGACGCGTAGTTGCCTTGACAGCAGTTCGTATTTTATGCACGACATTTTAAATTCAAGAGACGGAGTGCATGAATTAAATAAAGATCGTCATAAATGTGGAGAATTTTTGAATATTTTATAGGTATAGTTGAGATTGACTTTTTATAGGTACGTATCTAATTTATGTATCTAGATCTGCAGAATACTACATGGGTCAATATGGCACCTACCTACTTATTAGTAATTAGATATTATTATCTAATAAAACTTACTGTCCTGATCTGGAAAAAGCTGTTTGATTTCTTCCCACAGTCTCTTTATTACATTTTTATACTTGTGTTGTGGATGCTTGGACATCCACATAGGTGGTCGGTTTAATATTTCTGTAATAAATGACTCAGTGTCCATAATAAAATACCGCCGCTCGAGGATTCGTCTAAAAAAAATTGTTTCGCTCGATCTGTCCCGCGCTAGCCCTTTTCAACCGCCCGACAAACCGCTGTGCACCGTGGCCAGGCGCAAACTAGCCCATAGAATTGTTTCCACCGGCCCGCCTCGTCCGCCACCGCTGCCGCCAACCGCCACCGCCAGCCGCAGCCGCCCTAGCCCGCCGCGCGCGCGTCGTGGCATGCTTTATACATTCTCATACATTTGTTCAATTAGCCAACCGCCGCCGCCACCCGCAACCGCGCCTAGTCCGTCTCCGTGGCCAAGCACTTAGGGTGGATAGCACCTACGATTATTATAGCAAAAATCTTCATTCAACGTTTATGGTTAGCTGGTGTAGGTTGGGATGAAAGACTTACCACAGAACTAATAGAAGAATGGAATACTTACCGGCAAACATTGGTTGGACTTACCAAAATCCGGATACCTCGTTGCCTCGGCACGAAATCTGATGATGTTGAGACTGAATTGCACGGGTTTTACGATGCGTCAAAGTTTGTTTACGCTGCAGTAGTCTATGTAAAAGCCATCAACAGTAAAGGTCAAGTGCAAGTCATTCTATTAAATGCAAAAACTAGAGTAGCACCCATCAAACAAGTGAGCATACCGAGATTAGAGCTATGTGGAGCTGTGCTGTTGTCAAGGTTGTTAATTGAGACTGCGAATGTCCTTAACATTACAAAGGACAAGATAAGAGCATGGACAGACTCAACTATTGTTTTGGCGTGGTTAAATAGCCATCCAAGTAGGTGGAAGACCTTTGTGGCCAACAGTACCTCGGAAATTCTAACAAATATTAATTCGCCTCAATGGTTTCATGTTTCCACCAAACAAAATCCAGCAGATTTGGCTTCTAGAGGCGTTTCACCAAACGAATTAGCCGAAAGCAATATGTGGTTGTATGGTCCAGATATAAATAAATAAATAAATAAATAAATGTTTCTTATTCTTATTCTTATATAATCCGAGAACAAAATGTTATATACAAGAAACCAACCGATTTAAGTACAAAGCTAGAAGAGTCAATCAGATCAAACGTCGTCACAACTCCAGAAGGGTCAGTTCTCAATAATTATGAGAACTCTATCGTTAGCAGTTTAAATGGGTGGCAATTCATTCAGAGGACACTGCAACATTTTTGGAGACGATGGTCTCAAGAGTATTTAGCTACCATGATGAACAGGTACAAATGGATATCCCAGGTACCTGAACCAAATATAGGGCAAGTAGTTTTGGTCAAAGAGGACGACTTGCCTCTAAGCCGTTGGCTTTTAGGTCGAGTGCTTGAAAAGCATCCAGGTAGTGACAAAATAACCCGTGTGATCACAGTACGTACAAAGTCCTCAATTATTAAAAGGCCAACGTCAAAACTTTGTATCCTTCCTATAGCTAATTAAGGCTTCACTTTAATTTTAAACATTTTACCTATTATTTTAAGTTCAGAAGAAATGTTTAGTTCAATGTATAATTTGTTACTCACTTATGTTATATTATTATTTACTTAATAAACCACTATGTGCTTGTATTTCTAGGACATATTGTCAATAATGTCCTAAGGGGGCGGCATGTTCAAAACCCTTTTAATACTATAATATATTTAAGTACGTAAAATAATAATATATGCCAATACTTGTGACGTCTATTAGTTCCAATAGATGTTACAAGATGGCGGCGCGGATGTATTGCTTAATCGCGCTATCGAAATTTCACATCAGATTGTATATAGTCATTTGAGTTATCAAATAAAGTTGTTACCTACTATAGAGCAAAAGTACCTTTAGCGGTTTTATTTTCAACCCTATTAGTATTTACATACAGTCCAAGGTATACCATTTAACAATTACCTAGTTTCCCATCTTTTTTTCTATGAGAGGAATATCTATACCCAATATTATAATAATACATAGTCTATGGCGTAGACCGCGCACTGTGAGACGGGCTGTAGGATAACGCTGTCGGTATGCTTGTTTGTGGTTAGAGGCATCAAAATTAATTGCCGTAAGATGACAACTCGTTTCATGAACATTTAAAACGGCTAATCCTTACAGGCGCTCTGTCATAAGGTCGAATATGCGTAACGCCCGCGACGATTGAGACCGCTTGAAATTATCAGAATCGCGTCCTCTCTGCGTGGAATTCGGTCTGAGTTCTGGGTACCAAGTGCGAGTTTCATTCGCTATTCCATCAAGTTAACGAAAACGAGAGTTTGTATGGCAAAATGTCTTCTCGTATGTCGCCAGGAGGTGCTGCTTCAATGCCATACTAGTTTTCGTAAACGTAATCGAATGAATACGGATCGTAAACAAAACTAACACTAAAGTACAAGGAAAATGGTAAGGAAAAAGTTGCGTACTCGTAGTAGTACTCGTGGCCAACGGTTTGACGAGAGCTTGCTGATCGCCTCGGGGGGGAATTTTCAGCGTCAACAGACTTTAGTGACCAAACAATGTGCTAAAAAAAATGTCGATTCGTTATATTATTTTTACATGAGGAACAGGGCCGGATCTACCATATGGCTTTTTGGGCTTCAGCCCAGGGTCCCGTGGATTCAAGGGGCCCCCAGCTAAGTCAAGTCAAAGACAAAAATAGACGATAATGCGAAAAAATCCATAATTTTATTAAATTAAACAGACCGTAAGGTTTGCAGCCCTGCGAATCCTGCGATTAATCAAACCCATTCAATTAAAAAAAAAAAAAAGTGGTCTCTGCCTACCCCTACGGGAAAGAGGCGTGATTATATGTATGTATGTATGTATTCAATTCAACTAATTAAGTCTACGTTAAGGTGTTGGTACTTCGAACTGACAGTTAAAATGTTCGGCTGACATTACACATTCATTCGATCTCAATCGTGCTGCGCTGTTTCCCTCTCAGATTATGTCTCTTTCTATCTTGCTAGAATTATTTTTATGTACCATTTTTTTTTTTTCTAATTATTTATAACTAGTTGGATAGAAAGAACCAAAGTTTTGGAGGAATGTAGCCGATCGTGATGTGTAATGGCCGCCTATGGATTGGCAACCCTGAACTCCCGGTATACATCTCTATCAAACGGAACGGGGATTTCCCCGTCGATTTTTTCAAATTTGTATGAGACATGTAGCAAAAAATTTAAATTTTTAATGGATTTGCAAGAAAAATACATGCAACACATTGATTTAGAAAGCACACGTAAGGTTATTGACTATTATCCCGATGATGTGGATGAATATTTAGTCAATGAATGCATCCAATTAAAAACTTATTTGCTTCAGTCGACAGAGTCCCACTCATCTTGCGTAGATATTTTTACGATTATATAGGAAAATAAGCTTGTTGACGTATTCCCGAACTGCTATACAATCTTAAAAATATATTTAACCTTACCAATCACAAGCTGAACCCGAGCGCTCTTTTTCCAGGATGGCATATAATTATAGAGAATAAATACAGAACGACGATGTCAAACTCATGACAGGCCCGGGTTTCAATCTTCAAATTAGTTTTATCCAACGAATAATTTTGTCATTGTGACATATTTTCTAAGGAGAATCTGTCATTATGTCTAAAATTGTTCAATGAATAAATTTTAACTGACGATTGAAAAATCAGCCCTTAACCATTTATCCGTTTTGTCCATAAATGTTGATTTAAATAAGAACCTAGAATGTGAGGAGCAAATTAAAGAATTTGCCAAAGGAAAGTGCAGAAAGGTTGCTTTATAATTTGTCAATTTATTTACGGTTATATTTAACAAACAGTAAGGCATATTATAATACTAGTGGACCCGGTGGACTTCGTACCGCTTTGACAGTTTCTATCAAGTGATTAAATTCTCTTTGGTTTTCATGACAATAAAACAAACAAATAATTTTGTATTGGAAAATTAAATTGTCGTTTTTAGTATTTTCCGTTACTTATTATTTATGTTTCTCACCGCTTAAACCTTCCCTGAACTTCCACTAATATTTTAAAATCAAAATTAGCCAAATCGGTCCAGCCATTCTCGAGTTTTAGGTACCTATATTATTCTGTGGTTTTAGCGAGACAAACGAACATCAATTGATTTTTATATATATAGATAAATCAAATATTTTATTGTCTTATTTTTTTACTGTACTTTGAGTAATTAGGTGGGCCCCTAAGTAGTATTAGCCCAGGGCCCCCTAAACTTACGGTCCGGCCCTGATGAGGAAGTACAAAAGGGCTCTATTACATCTTGACTGTGATTTTTGCGTAAAATGGCCAGCTTTGGCGTTCTCGATCTCAGAAACGAAAATACATTAACAATTTTGACTTGCACTTTTTTGTGCTCCTAGATTGAACTAATGTTCTAAACAAATGAAATAAAAAAAAATAGAATATTATCTCTTATATAGTCGAATAGTTCGTAGCGGCCTCGGAATTTTTAGATATCATTGATTTTACATAGAAAAAAAATCTTATTCTAAACAAAAAAACTTCGAAAATCGCTTTAAGATCGCTGTGAATTTCTCCTATCTACGATAATATTATTGAATAAAATTTATACCAGAATAATTGTTACTTCATGAGGAATAAATATTTTATAATGAATTTATTGTCCTATTTCGATAAAAACGATAAATACAACTGCAAAATTACTACAAAATTACTACAAAATGCGAAAATGGGCATTTTACGCAAAAATCACAGTCGAGATGTATTAGGCCTCTTAAGCAAGGCTTTAAAATAGTCACAAGTATGATTTAAGGAGTAAAGACTGATTTGATTACTTGAATTGAAACTTTAGAATCTACAAAATTACCTCACATAAATTAAATTTATGTGAAACGTCATTTTTTACGATCAAAGTGTGTAGTTAGTACATACTTACCTACTGGTCTGGGGGCCTACTGCGAGTTTTTTTACTATCCCTATTCATTTTTTTGATCAATTAATGATCGAAAATGGCATTGTAGCAGCGCATCCTGGTGACATACGAGAAGAGTTAACATTTTGCCATAAAAGTTCTCGTATTCGTTAACGTGATCGAATGGCGAATGAAACTCGCACAGGCACCCTGGTACACGCGGCGGCAGATCAACCTACCCAAAACTATCAAATTTAAACTTTATTGTTTAGTTATAAGGATCAATATTCATTGGAGAAATTTGACAGGTTTGGGTAGGTTGATCTGCCGCCGCGTGTACCTACCGGGGTTTATGTCTATTACAATCACTATTTTCATAGTAAATAGATACCTTTTCAACGTCAAACAACACTCGACAGACAATGGAAGACGAATTTAATAGGTACAACATTCTTATCTAAACTGTTGCGGAAAGTAGGTATACAAACTGAATTGACTCGAATGTTTCCTTACACTATCAGGCACATGTGGGAAGTCAGTGCTCTGGAAATTTTCTAGAGTCGCCCAGGCGGTAGTTTGGCGGACTTAGCGTTTGGGTACGTCACATTGTGTCGTCAGTCAATGCTCCATGGTAACCTTTAATGGCCCCGCACACTAGGCGACACGCGACTGCGACAGCTCGGCGATTAGACGCGACGACAGGCTGCGGCCGACAATTTTCATATATTTTGTTCAAAGCTCCGCACACTTGGCATCAGTCGCAAAGTTGCGACGACAAGCTAAGGAAGTCGCGAAACTGACTGTCACAACTGTCGCACGACTGTCGTCGTGTGTGCGCGTGCATAACGCGACTAGACGCAGCGACAAGTCATCCAGTGTGCGGAGCCATTTAGACAGCGTTTCACTAATTGTGTCTAAACAACTTTACGTTAAGAAATTACTAACAGGTGACACTAATTGTGCACTTAAAAATGACCGCACTGCAGCTACTCAACTGTCCCCACTACACCACATGAGGATTTATCTCATATGGGAGTGCAGCAAAGGCAGCATTGCCAAGATTACAAAATCTATGACGCTCCATTTTACGGTTGCGTAATCTGAATCATTTTTAACCATTTATTAAAATAGGTATGTAACTATGAGATGCCAGGTTTTTATCGAAATCATTGTGGATGACACAAATTAGTAATAAATAACACAACCGCCTCCAGGGACAAGTGATTCCGGTCCTGACCCAGAAAGGTCCCGGGTTCAATTCCCAACGGGAAGTACGTGGTTAAGTACTCCCGTTTTGATTGGTGGGCTTGTTTGTCTACCACCATTTTCAATTTTCAATTTCTTTATTTGTGAATCGGGTGTATGATTTGGTCTATCAAATTTATGTCGCCATAACGTCAATGTAATCCTACTAATATTATAAATGCGAAAGTGTGTATGTATGTATGTTCGTATATTTGTTACTTCTTCACGCTGCAACGGATGGATGGATTTGGATGAAATTCCGCATACAGATAGTTTATAACCTGGAATAACACATAGGATACTTTTTATCCAGATATTCCCACGGGAACGGGAATCATGCGGGTGAAACCGCGAGCGGCCGCTAGTAATAGGTAATAATTGCATTGTTGTGTTCCGGCAGCTAGAGATAAGATAGCCAGTACCTCAATAGTTGAGAACTTGAGATGAAGCTAGGCAAGTGCTTACCCGTTAGGAATAAAAAAAGACAACACTTCCAAATATTTCTTTGTTAGATTTATTTAGATTAATATTTATTTATTTATTGTTCGCAACAAAATTTGTTAAAAATATATATCCATTAAAAAAGAATTAAATTATTGTAAAATTACTAGGTACTGATGGTTTTTATTGCGCCATAGTGAACAGAGGGTATTATTAAATTAATTCCAAAATCAATATTTCGTTACACAAAAATAAATCATTTGGCGTTATCTTATGAAACATGCGTTGCACTTGCAATATTTGCCCTATTCCGACTTCTCGCTAAGAGGCTCTTATTGTAATGTGCACAAAGTGCAAAATTTGTTTTAAGCCCAGTGAAAGACACTTTGAAACGTTAGAACAATGAAACGCATAGTTCTATTATTTATTATCAGGCATGTGAAGATATATATAAGTGATGATATGCTCCATCGAGACGTTTTCCCAACTTATTGCCTCCGAGTAACAAGGTTAGCGAAACAGGAGTTATGGTTAAGCAATTTAAACTTGAAGAACTCTTAAATGAGAAGCAATTGCACCGTGTTGTGAGTAGGTACGTGGCTCAAGATGGCTGGCAGCTGCTCGACAGCCACGTGCGGCCCCGCTGCTGACGGCATCGCAGGGTTTCTGGGAGACCACCTTAAGGTCACTCTGACTGTGAAGGTAGAAGACTGGCTCAAGGAAAATACACCTGTTCATCAAACGTATGCCTTACGACAACAAACCCAAGGCAGAGTTCCATAGAGAAAAATAATTTCTATCGAAGAGAATTTATAATGTTTCAGTTGTTTGACCAGATCAACGCTGCTGACGGTAAGTTTTCAAGCTACTCTATACTAAGCACGAACACACAAGGCCATTTGTCTATGAAGAAAATAGGTACTTTTTATACATTTTATAATATCTATTAATTCGCTCATTCATCTCATCACACAAGTCCTGGTACAATTTACACAATGACATCATATTACACTTTTTTAAATAGAGTTATGTATGGTTGCTCTTAGGTCCCAATCCTTGGTGCGCAAGGTCATTGCTGTGTGACGACACAATGCTGGTGATGCCTGACCTGAGCGTGGAGGGCTACTCGCCGCGGGCCGCAGCTGCAGGTGCTGGACGCGGCGCACGCGCTGGTGGCGGTGGCGTCGCTGGCGCGCTTCCACGCCGCCCTTCGCCAACCACGAGGTCGCCAGGACCGCAGATCCCGCGCGCCCCCTACAATTTCCTCGAGGAATACGGCCACATTGTCGCAGAGGTCACCTTCCAAGACTCGGCCTGGCTCCGAGCGGCGGCCAAGCTCACGAATAACTTTCTGGACGTTTTTTCCTCGAAATACAAAAATACTGGGCAGGTTTTGGAAAACAAAATATACTATTGGTTCCTTAAGGCATGTGATAGTTTAAAGGAATATAAAAGTACGCTAAACGTGGTAAATCACAAGGATCTATGGACGAACAACATAATGTTTCGGTACGACGGCGACGGCGTGCCGATCAACGCGATCCTCATCGACTTCCAGTGCATCCGGTACGCGCCCCCCCGCCTTCGACGTTATGGTGTTCCTTTACTTGAACACGTCCAGAAGCTTCAGGGAGCATCACGAAAAGAACGTTCTAAATTATTACTATTCTGTATTTGTTGAGTCGCTGGACGCAGCGACGAAGAAGAAAGTTGAGGGTTTGGGATACGATCGGGAAGAGTTCTTGGAATGGTGCGACAAAGGACGGATGTTTGGGATCGTGGAGGCTATCGGCATATTCCCTTACACTCTGATGGACCCGGTGACAGCGCAGAAAACGTACGACGACCCGGCGACCTACGAGAAGTACCTGGTGAGGACCGCACAGAGCCCGTGGTGGCGCACGCGCGGCGCTGCGCGCTCTACCGGCAGCGGCAGCTGGAGACGGCTGAGGAGTTCGTGGAGAGATACGTGCTGGACCAGCCGTGATGACAAACAAAGAGATTCTCATATAAGCATACGAGTTCAGTTGAAAGAAAGTGAGTTTATCTTGGGTTAAGTGCTATGCTATTTAAGTGTGTTCTGTAGATAAAACAAATCGATTAGGTAGCTAATGATTTACATCAAAATTACACAGCTGAAATGTAAAGCACACATCACAATAAACAAGTGTTTGTATATATTATTATAGTAAAATTAACATTAAGTTACATAGAGTAATCTTCAGACACTTCTTTTACGATTATGTATACCCAAATGTAAACTACTAAGAAGTAAATAATAATAAAAGTTATGTCACAAAGTACTTTTAGATTCGCCAACAGGTTAATTTATCAAGGAAAATAACTTATTCGCTTGAGTTGTGATTGTGAGGTGAATCCTAATTATTTGCCTGCACTTTAAATTGTAATTAATGTAATTTGTAAACAGACGCTTGTAACGTAATTACTCGCAGTTCGTAGAAGTCCGTCTGAGCCGATAAAAACCAAGCGCTAGGGGAGCGCGCCACAGACACACGCTATTCGATGCGATAATCCAGCTTGACGTCTCGTTGTTGCAGTTCACGTCAAGAGGTTCAACTGTTCTCAGATCAAGATAATTCTTATTTATTTATACTTTCTATATCTTACAGAAACCTTCCTTCTAGCCACAAATAGTGGCATTTGTTACTATACAGTCCTTCTCAAACAGGAACCGGAAACGAATCGTCAATTCAGTCTGGCAAAAAAGTTGTTTTCGGGAACAGTACGTATTTTACAAAGTATCAATGGCACTCACGGTCATCTTGTCTTCGATAGATTGATCAATCTTCTAATTTCTTTGCAAGAAATCACGTCGATGCGTTCCTCTATTAAGATGTAAAAAAGGAAGAAAAACAAATACATAAGTAGGTAACTATATAATATTACTAGCTGTGCTCGCGACTTCGTCCGCGTGGAATAGTGACTTTCGGCAGCATTTTTAATTTTTTAGGCTCTTTTCCCGTTTTTTGCAAACATTTTTCACTGATGCTTCGCTCCTATTGGTCGCAGCGTGATGTTATATAGCCTAAAGCCTTCCTCGATAAATGGACTATCCAACACAAAAAGAATTATTCAATTCGAACCAGTAGTTCCTGAGATTAGCGCGTTCAAACAAACAAACAAACAAACTCTTCAGCTTTATAATATTAGTATAGATTGAGACATCATGCGCTTCCTAAAAATAGCTAAAGGTCTATTGGATGACGTAGCTTTGAGAGATTTTGTAGCATCAATAGCATCGCATTGCCAGCATTAGCGTAGGGGACGGTAGGGCAAGACGGACCCCTTAAGGTTAATCAATTTAAAACCATGGATTATATGATAAATTTAATCAACATATTAAATAAAACTGAACACAACCTCTTTGGCAACAATAATCAACATAACAAACTTAGGTAATAATCAAAATTTATGAAAAATCACATGTTTTAAAAAAACGAAGAAAACCCCCGTTTTGCTCATAGGGGGTTGGGTAAAACGGGGGTACCATAGTCAGGCAAAAAGAGTACCGCCTCGATATTATTTTCTAATCAAAACATAGGTCACAGAAGTAGGAGCCATGTCCAGAGTAAGAAGAGCATGACTTATGAGACCAATCATGGCATTGGCGAACATTGAATCATGTCCTCGTTAGGAGGACTGACATATTTTTTATAGGAGTGCCCTACCCCTTTTGCCTCACCCGTTATGCGCGCCACCCTTCATTCAAATCAAAACAAAAATAATTGTAAAATTAAATACTTATAACGTTTGAAGCACACGTATCAGATTGCACACAGCCTATGCTTCATCACAGTATGCATTTATTATACACAGTAAAGTTTTAAATAAATCGTAAAAACACAGCGTAAGTGCCTTTCGATTTATTTAAATTTTGGGCGGGAAAATTGTACGGGCTCCTGTTTATTTGTCTGGCTCGCGCCACTCGCTTAGCCGAACTAATTTCGTTGAGACGGCTATGCGCTAGCGTTCTACGGTAGTCATGTTGACTTGCTCTTCCGTTTATGCTTAGTTATTGGAAGAACCCGTTTTATCTACCCTTACATTCTTGCCCGACCGTCCCCTAGCTCTAATTCCGGGCCGTAGCTGACAACTACACGACACCCAGTAGTGCAGAAGGTTCCTTCACTTGTACATATACTTGCCTTATTTTTAATTACCTTATGTCGGTGCAGGCTGGTCTCGCTCTCCCCCCCGACTAGTTAGCAACAAGTTTGTAAGACAAAACTTTTCAGGCTGATAAAGAAACGGGGACACAAGTCATAGATTCTTCAAGGCGGGACTTAAGTGCTGGCGTGGGACAACAGTACAGCGCGCTTGTATTGAGTGGCCGTTCTGCCTGTAAAGGTTGTTCCTGCGAGTGATGCAAGAGTCGCGCTAGGGGCTGCCATATGGCGCTCCGCATGCCTCCCAGTATGGGCCAACCGGGTCACTCGCACGGTCACGACGGCTCGCCTTATACAGACTGAAAAATAGCCAAGCGCTGCCTCTCGTTATGCCTCGAATGTGTCGCGATCTGACTTAATGTATTTTGTAATGGCAAGAGATTAGAAATCGTTAGAACTTAATTCAATTGAGAGAACACGTTTGATAGAAAGTTAAACGTATAATTATTATTCAGTAAACGAGCAGGATTCGGCTGTGCTGATTTGTTGAAAGGTTTGATTGTGAGATTTGTCAAATATGTTTATGTGTTAATACATTGTCCAACGTGGCAATGATCTACATTTGTTGCAAACTTGCATTAAATAACATGTCTATATAGATATTTACCCGATTTCTTTTCAACATGGCTGAAGAGTTAACAAATTTAGCTATTATAGGTAACAGATAAACATATCATGTGTTTAGTGCGGCTCCTCCTGGCCATGCCAGCGCGATGAATGGGCGAAGGCCGCCGGCTCCTGCCACGGCGCCCGTGACGGTGACGTCACCACTCGCTACGTTCGTCTGTATGTGTTTAGCACAATGTAATAGGCATTGGCATATTTACATGGTATTATTACAACGAATAACAGAAAGTCGCTAACTTAAAATCATAAAAGTAGTTAACTTAAAGTCATAAAAGCAGACGATCGGGCCGTGGATGACATCGACACATGACTTTAACCCTCAGACTCATGAATTAATCGAGGTGTTTCATCGAGGAATGCAAAGGTGACGCGGTCAATTAAAAGTAATGAAGGCTTGTTTTGGAAGCGAGCCGATGCCGAAGCACCGGAGGCCAGCTTTGTGCAGGAGACAGCAGGGCTTGAGCGCTGAATTCAGATAACTGTTTTGAGAGCTTTTTAAAGACACTACTCATCGTCAATGATAAAAAATATAAAATGTGTCAAGAACATGATCGCTATAACAAGACTTTGAGTATGTTGAAACTACGGGCATGCATATAACGGTCAAGCAGGCAGTGTCCTGTAGTGTTGTTCCTGTCATAAACAATATCCTTAACGATATTTACTCTAGTTTACAAAAATAAAATACTCCGGTCTTAAGTAAATAAGAAGTAGTAAACAAGAAAGTTTTCACTGGGCAAATGCTTTTAAATTTTAGGAAACACCACAAACAAACAAACAAACTGCTACACATGACTTTACAGTTTATACTGACACCCCCCCACCAACAACCTTACGGTTATAAAGTTAGGTGTCAGATATCCTTGCGCAAGCACAAGGGACCATCTGCGTTAGGTCATAACGCCAGATCAGGACGCGCCGTAACGCATTCTTCATCCGGTACTTTTAAGTCTCGAGCTAGTTGCCCCGTGGACACGTATAGTCCACTACCTAATATCCAGATAGGTTACCGGAGCTGTAAGCTCGCTCACTTCTCGTTGCACTAAGATCACAACTTGTAGATTCCACTGCTTGGGTCGTCAACTCGAAAGTCGACTACCAAATGTCCTCTTTGGTGGCGGGGGTTGTAAGCCCACTCACTTCTCAGTAGGTACCCATCCAGGCACCTCATCAGTTCCAAAATCCTACGCGGCTGATTCAACCAGAGACATTGCATCTAGCAGGCGCCTCTACTAGTTCTCCGCAGACTAGTGCCAGAGATGTTGGAAGCCTACAATGAAAACCACCAAGCAGAACAACCAACTATGGACAACTCACTCAAGACCGCTACTCGGACCTACTCGCTGTGCACGAAATGGAAGCCTGGCCAGACCTCAACCAGGCAGACGAACATTCTTACTTCTACAGCTACTAACCACATAGCCACCACGAGTCCAACCCATGTCCGGGACCTGCCGGAGACGTCCGCGAAGGCATAACCGGCAGGGGGCTTAGGATCCGGAACTCCCGTGGTACCCTTGAAAAGACAGCCGGACCCGTAGTTCCAGCTGCCATACCCTACCTATTAGGTCAGTAGATAGGGACAAAACAATGTAGGAATATTAAATAAATTTTAGGAAACAATATACATAATATACATGAAATAAAGTGAACAGCTTCGGCTTGGTAGCAGCCCTGTTGCGCACCCCCTGCGCCGCGCCCGCCGCGCCGGCTGGCTGGCTGGCGGCGCGGCCGGCGCGGCGCGTGAGTGGGACAAGGGCGGTGTGTCTCCCAATACGGTGCGACCCCGCTGCCACTCTCGGTTTCGCGTAAGGCCTGCAAGTGATTCACAATGCTGCCTTGATTTATGCCTTAGCGAACCTCATGTTTAAGTTTATTCATTTTTTTCTAGGACTGTTCCTGACACAATTCGAAAAAGTTTTGTGTTGATTGCTGAATAATATTAAATATTTTGCTTTACATTAATACCTACTTATTATATAATAAACCAATTGATACGCGGGACGATAAAAGTGGCAGTGAAAGAGTGTAAAGGCTGGCATTTATGGTTCCTATTAACGAAAAAATGGATAGCCTTTTTTCTATCTGTAATAAATATGTATAGGATATACAATTTATTTAGAAAAAGCTTTGTCCTGAAAGAAATGTAAAAACGTACTAAAACTGGTGTTAATGAAAAAAAAAACTTACATATTTGATAAGGGATGTCCCCAGCAAGGTGACAGTACACAATATGATAATTGATAATATTATGGCTCAAACAGAGGTAGCTTAACCTTAGTGCTGTCTTAATTACAGTTTCTTAATACCAGTTTTTCATGCCGTATTGCAGATGTGGACGTGTGTATCGAATCAATTTAAACTACGTATGAAAGTATATTTATATCAAACACATATCAGAAAACCTGTCAGTGACCTAAAGTGAATCAAGACAAACCTATTCATTGTCAAGCGAATAGTAGTATGCTTTTATGCGAGGCTACTTATTTTGATTAAGATTGTAAAGCCTAAATTGTTTTTGCTGTATTGTAAAGAGAAAGGAAAACAATCTATTTATTTACTAGGAATGGACTACCTAAGAATCAACCACCTACACACATCAAAAATGTCTAAGAGTCAAGTACACTTTTGCTATAAAAAAAATTTCTAATAATATTTACCTAATCTGGTTTTCCAGACTGGCTTCTTGCTCTATTTTTTATTTTAGTAAGCAATTATATCCCTATAATGTTGAAAAAATTAAGAAAAAATGCAATTTTAACGAATTGGGGAAAATTAGCTTACGATAAGGTCGTCACTTAATTGGCAAAAAAAGCAAGTAATCCAATCCAATTGAGCTATCGTGGTTCTAACCAGCCCGCCGAAATTATTCAACACTATTTTACTTTGAAAGCCAAAGGCGCCCATTCAATGTCAACAACTACCGTCATTAACATCCGATCATAATAATTTTACAAATACTAAAGATCAGTTAAGAAGTAGGCAAGCTATTTATAAAATGTTTTTGTTTTGATAGCTCAATTGGGAGAGCACCTGACCCGGTATGTCAGAAGGGTGCAGGTTCAAATCCTGCTCGTGGACATTTTTTCAACATTTGTGTTTTTGTAATTTGTTCGTTACAAAATTTGCGTTAAAAATTATATTGTTGTATTTTTTGTATTGTATGATTTGTAACTTGTAACTGTGCCAAAGATAAATAAATAAATGAATTGTGCAAGTGCATCAGGCCGAAATGTTTTTGGCTCTCTGCGGACGCCTCGGGTATCGGAGCAGGTGTAAGGAGTTGTTATGAAACGTACGTTCTAACAAGGCTCGCGTCACGACAGCTCCTTGTCACGAACACGACTTTACCGACATCTGTTACTTCGCCGCACAAGAACAACAACCTCCTAATAAGGACTACTCTTACATGCTCGCAGCAGGAAAATCATTTCTACTAACAGCTTCGCGACGTCACCGGCCGTGGCCTATTTCTGGAATAGCCGCAAAACTTGTATGCGATAGTATATGGCTAATTAATATGGTTATTTTATTATATATAGAATCTGTCTCACACAGACCATATTATAGCTGTGTCTTTGTTCTCTCACCTCACTTAATTTGGGAAATGTTTACGTACGTAGGTACCTTATTAAAAATATATCTCAGTTACAATACCTGTATGGTGTCGTTATATAATTTAATTACTAGCGGCCGCCCGCGGTTTTACCCGCGTGGTTCCCGTTCCCGTGGGAATATCGGGATAAAAAGTAACCTATGTTTTAATCCAGGTTATAATCTATCTGTATGCCGAATTTCATCCAAATCCATTCATCCGTTGCAGAGTGAAGAAGCAACAAATATACACATACACACAAACTTTCGCATTTATAATATTAGTGTGATTTAGTTATCCCATTTTAATGTTATATTTAATTAATATTATTGATTGTCTGGAAAAAAATACTTTATGGCCATAAAACCGCCATACTGTATATTAATTTATTGTTAATTTCCAAGATTATATAAATATTTTTTAAGCGTCAAAGTTCGCGGGTTGATAGCCAGAGGCAGGGGTTCTTCTAGTTTAAGTTTCCAATCGGGTGAAGTGTCTTTCAGATTGTTTGATGCGCGATGCGTAACCCGGCTTCACCGCTAACTCATTTTGACAAACGTGTGGCGCTTAGGCCGTCGCCGTACCCATCAATTGTAGTAATGACTTGATTTCAAAAAGAACATGTAAAGGAGGAGCCGCTAATTACTTCAATAAAATACTTTCATTAAACAATACTGATTGAAATTAAAATAACGTTTCGATAATTTTCTATAACATGGTAAATAACAAATACAAAATAGCAAATACGAAACAACAAGTACGAAATAACAAGTACAAAATAGCAAGTACGAAATAACAAGTACGAAATAACAAGTACAAAATAGCAAGTACGAAACAACAAGTACGAAATAACAAGTACAAAATAGCAAGTACGAAACAACAAGTACGAAATAACAAGTACAAAATAGCAAATACGAAACAACAAGTACGAAATAACAAGTACAAAATAGCAAGTACGAAATAACAAGTACAAAATAGCAAGTACGAAATAACAAGTATGAAATACCTTCTATTATAATGTTATAGAAGCGCGAAGCCTCCTGGCACAGGCATTCTCTTATCATGCTTAACAGCAGACTCCAGCTACTAGCTTTAGGTGCTTTATTCCTTAGTGTAAAAAATAAAAAAATATTATGATTATTATTGTTTATTTTTATTTTATTAAGGAAACATACATCTTTATATCACACATTATAAACAATTAAAAAATATAATACAGTAGCATTTAAAGTTTCCACTGCTGACTTGTACAAAAATATCGGTTTGTTGAACAACAGTGCGGAAGAAAAAGGAAAATCAAATACCTACATCGATACAAAAATACAATTCTAACATCAAAATCAGGTTAACAATATACATTTTAAATTAACTTTATTGTGGTGGTGTGTGCGCCGCAGTGACCGCTGCTAGATCCTTGGAGGGCCACTTCATGTCGGAGCAGCTCTCACTTTCATTGACAGCATGAGAAAGTGATGTATCGTTCGTTAAAAGCATTTTTAGATAAAAGGCTGTCTCATGGCTAATGTTTTGATTAATGCAATCGTTACGGTAAAATATTGCAAATTATTAGTTTTGTACACTGGTTATATAATCTTACTTTTTTGATGCTTTCCAGTTATTGTAAAGTGGCAGTGATTAAAACCCACTTAGCCGCATTGGGCCAGCTTGGTGGGCTCGATCTCCTCATGTGGTATTACCAAGTTCATGTGGAGAAACGTGTGCCTAGCTGTGGGACGTTGAAAATGTTCATGATAAGGCATTGTACACCACAGTCTTGGATGAAACTGAATGAAAGTTCTTCCAACACAACATTTTCAAGTATTTCTTTAGGTTTTCGAAGAGATGTTTATTATTTATATCATGACTAAAAACGTTATATTCCTATTGTTAAAATCCCATTTTGTATTTCACTATTTATATTAACTGCCGAAGTCAGGATCAGGAATTGAAACACCAAGCACATTTTATCGAAAAGCTTACTGGCTCCAAGACTATCATACAGGTACCTACTCAAGCAGTACGTCATCATGTACACCGCTGAAAGACGGTCAAATTCAAAAGTGCTCTTCCTGGAAGAAATTGAGCAGCATCGGCCGCTGCGGTGGCGCGGCGGCGGCCGGCGGTGCGGGTGGTGCGGGGCGGTGCGGCGGCGGCGGCGGGCACGGCGGGCTCCGATTGCAGCGCGGCCACTTGCGACACGCGTAACCCACACCGCCACCAGCTGCGCACGCTCTCGCAACACCTTCCTACTGGTCCACACTAACGCTTACCTGTACCAGTTTACTATTTCTCCCAAACAACCGTTTTTTTCATTCCACAACAACAGTGACAATGACAGAACACAACAATGCTACAACATTGCGTTATGGTAAAAAACTAAGATAAGTGATAGCTTGGCCGGTGGACTTACCTACCACTTACCAAACCAAATGGTACCCTTCAAACTGGAACACAACAGAAAGCATAGATACCTCCCCGAATGCTGCAGACAACCATTAGCGAAGATGACTGCTTTCAATCCGGTTACACACTTGATGCCCGTTTGCTGTCTTAATACATAAAAATAATAATGCTGCTTGTCGACAATAATAGACAAAACGTTGATCATCATCGGCTCCTAAACAGAATCCTATCACCGGCAAAAAAGGTATAACTTTATGAAGATAAATCAGTTTCTTAGCAAGGATTGATGTAATTATAAGAAACAGGTCCTTATCATCAGGCGTCCGTCGCTGCGTGGGCGCGGGTGACGCGAGCGTTCCTTACGCGCCCTTATATGGCACGCGACTCTCGCGCACTGCGCCGTTCATTTAGCCATTGTACGGAAACAATGAGCGAAGGTAAATTATATACACATCTTTGTTACAATCATAACCAATTGTAGAATGTTAATACATTATTTTTAAAAAAACGCGTAACGGAAGCCCTCGCGGTTATGGTATTGACTCTTTTTTTTTTCTCATAATTGGTGGTATTGTTTTCTAGCTGTGGCGAGTAATATACTAGATGTAGTATTTGTTTACGGTATTCGGAGTTAACAGATTCTATGGTATATAATTATATACTTATCTATAAAACTTAAAAGGTACATTTTTACGACACCCGCCAACGCGCGCCGACCAACGACAAAACCAAGGATGCATAAAACAAGCGCACATCTTCAGCGCCTAGATTTATAGGTGTTTCAGTTGCTTTTGTCACATACGCCAAGTCAATTTATTACGTTTGTTTCCCGCTCGACAGCGTGCTCCTCGTGATTTATTTACGCTTACAATTATCTGATTTGGGATTTATTTATGCAGAAAGTCTTACAATGATTTGATATTGACGGACGTTCATATTATACCAATCGGTCAACAACAGGGTCTGTCATCTAAACCCCTTATATGTAGGATATGTCACGGAAATAAAAAATGGTTTTTCACATTTCTTTGGAATAAGAAAAGATTCATGAAAAATATATTTTAGTTCGAAGGTCAAACTAAATATTTGAACAATTATTATATTAGAAAATTTAAATATTTCTGTACTAAACGGAAACATTCTAAACTTGAAAGTTTGAATTATATTTTTCTATAACTAAGAATCTGGTAAGTAGTTAGTTGTTTAGTCAATAAAGGAACATCTACCTATCACCACTACCAGACGCATCTCTACCAGAATGAAACAACCCAATCCAACCAAGCAGAAGTCACCTTGAATCTTTTTGATGAACTGATGGCATCACCTGGCGGATTTTCAGCTGTTACTGCAGATCACCAAATGGTCCCCAACACTGACGGTTTATCGTCTGTTTGTCAAAGTCAGCAAGTAGTACTTAATAATTATAATAGTAAAATAGAACGCAGTTACTTGGGTAGGTACTAAGAAAATTAAAAAATATGTTAAAATTAATAGGTTTATTAGAAAAACAGAAAAGCTTATAAAAAGAACCAATTGTTTTTATAAAAATATAGCACTCAGGAAAGAACGCATTTGTTTAATGGACTCTCTGGACATTTACGATACAAAGCTCAAAGAAAGTAGACAGATATAGGACAGGGATACGAAACAACTACAATTTGACATACAGACATTACACCAGTCTCTTGACACTATTAACACTATGTATTTGTCCTCACAAAGGGAAATTAAGGAGCACTTTAGTCTGCCACAGAGTTAGTAGATCTGTGCAACTACAATTCAGATCGATATAACTCCTTGTTAAGTAATCATCAAGTTTGCCAAGTCGATATTCCGCCATCATCAGTAACACCATGTGCCAAGAATAACATCATGATGGAACCCTGTGGTACATCTGTCTACAAGTCCAACAAGTCTAATGACTCGGGGGTTGCAACATGCAACTTAACTTCACACGAGATTCCGGATGTCGCGGGAGGGTCTAGAAACACTATTGTCTTTTCTGATGAGCTAGGCCCTAGCCTAGAACTGAAAATAAAAAATAAAAATTGTCTTATATGGATTCCTCCTCCTGTAGTGTAATATATTATTTAATCCACCTAAAGCGACAACTGTGGATCCCAAGCTTCCAGATCTTTGAAAGTAGTGTATTGTGACAGATTTTGTCGAAACATTTGGCAAAATCTGTATACACAGCATCAACCTGTAACTTGTTATCCATGGCGTTCAAAATTGTGTCGGTAAAAGTTACCAAATTGGTATCAACACTGCGACCCTTAAAGAACCCATGTTGGTTAGGGGTAATTAATTTTTGGGCAGCTGAAAACACTTTATTTGTGACATTTTTTTCTAGAACCTTACCAAATTGACAAAGCTTAGAAATAGGACGATACTTTTCAATGTCAGTAGAAATGGGGCCCTTTGGAATTGGAGTTATTAAGGCCTGCTTCCAGAGGACTGGAACGCAGCCAAATTCAATAGATTTTTTGAAAAGTAATGTTAAGGGGAACGACAAGGACTGACGACAGAATATTATAATTAAAGGAGTTATCCCGTCAGGTCCAGCACATTTATTAACATCTAGTAAATTCAGATACTTCGAAACCAATTCTTTTGTTATTTTTTTGGTACTTATATCAAGTGGAGAATCAGATGGCGGTTCTAAATAACCACATGTAATATTATGATTGCTTTGTGAAACAAAAACAGACTGGAAATGATTATTAAAGACTTTGCAAATACTGTCACCGATACACTACGTCCATTAGAATACATTATTTGAGGCAATCCGGAATTAGAAAAAAGAGCTTTTGTATAAGACTAAAAATACTTGGGGTTTAATTTAATTCGATTTCGATTCGATTTGCACAATTTAATATAGTTGTTATAACATTCAACCTCTAGGACTTTGACTCTCTTCCAAAGTTACCTAAAAAAATAGTCTAAAGAATTGCCATATAGCTTCCATAATTTGTGATACTTATGTTTCTCGTTAAACAATTGAATTAATTGTTTGGAAAACCAAACAAGTCTTGTAGATGTTTTCGATACTTAAATATAATGTTTCATCAAACTACTTCCATTTGACCGCATTCAACGCAAAGCTGCTCGAATTTTCGACGACATGTTTATTTTAGGTCGGCTCGATCCACTAGCTCTTCGGAGAGACGGTGCGTCTCTCTGTATATTGTACCGCATATATCATGGGGAGTGTTCTGAAGAATTGTTCGGCTTGATCCCTGACGCTGATTTCATTCACCGCAATACACGCAATCGACTATCATTCCATCGACATCACCTTGATGGATGGCGGTCTACTACTGTGCCTTTTTACGAAATTTCTTGCCTCGAACTACAGTGTTGTGGAATCAGATCTAGGCGGCGGTATTTCCGGACCGTTACGACCTTGGGATCTTCCAGAAACGAGCCTATTCTTTCCTTATAGGCCGGCAACGCGTCTGCGATTCCTCTGGTTATAAGGGTGTCCATGAGCGGCGATGATTACTCTCCATCAGGTGAACGCGTGCTCGTTTGCCTCCTTCTTTTATAGAAAAGAAAAAGAAAATGAAAAACTTTATTGCCATAAACATAAGAATATCTTATTCTAAGTACTGAAAGTTTGTTACTACTGCACATACAGCCATACAGAGCTGTAGAATAAAAGGATAGCTAGGAACAAAAAACTTTACCAGATTCATTATTTCAATATGGAGTCTTCACAATAGAAATGCGGAGTAATAACAAGAAAGTGTGTATATTTTGAAAATGAAATGCTTGTGAAGTGACCGCGCGAGTGCGCGAGTGCCGAGTCGGCTACAATGCATGCTTACAAATACACAGCCACAGCGCGCCACGGAAGACTCGATCATCACAAGACTTGACTGTTATTAGCACATTTAACTGTTAGAACTGTTTTTGATATAAGTGACCATTATTAGAAATCAAAAATATTCTTTAAAATTTTTTCAAATATCCGTTCGTAGTTTAGACATCAACGCACTCGATTTTTGGCATTCAATGGTTTTTGGTTAATGAAATCGTATTAATAATTGACCATCTTCAACCTTAATATTTGAAAGGAAGGTGGGTTTGATGACCGTTTTCACTGGGTCATCAAACCCACCTTGGGTTTGATGACCCAGTGAAAACTAGTCTTTTTTTTATTTATTTTTTAGATTGAGAAATGTATTTTCTGCTATTCTATAAATCTATAACGTTAAAATTGCAACGTTACACCAGCAGTGTATGACATAAAATGGTTCGATAGATCCAAGGGTTCGTTCGTACGATTACAAACCCGAGCACATTCGTTGTTTGTCAGGCTACCTGTGGCTTCATAGGTTTTGTTCATCTGTAGAAAAAATATTTTAAGCTTCGTATCGTAGTTGTTGTACCAGTAATCAATAATAATTAGTACTTATTTTTATTTGCTATAAACATACCAGAGAAGTGGTCTAAGATCATCATTGACTGGGTTTCATGTGGACAAAGCGGAGATGGAGGAACGACTTGACCACTTTTTTCTATGATGTGACCCAAAATAGAGACAAGCGGAGACGCAAAGGGAAGGCTTTTGGCCACAAAACATAAAAACAAGATAATTAATAAATATGTTGCAATAAAGTGCAGTAGGTTTCACTGTTTCACATTATCTATCAGCCCTCGACTCCACAGGTAAAAATAAAAGATTATATTTGGTCTAGTAGTTGTATTGTTTTATTTTAGTTGTGGTACCTTTCTACTAGGTGATGCCTCGGCTACATGTTGTTGTGACGAGCTATATCTATTACTCATCGGACACACATTACGTATGCATAATTGATTGTTTGTTATTTGTTCATACATACGTTCGCCGGGTCAAGTTTCGGATTGGTTTTCAAATAGATGAGTTGACGCTATGCCGTAGGGGACTGTTACTGAATTCTTAGAAATGATGATTCATGAGTTAACTGCTGTCATTGATTTCAAGGGCAAACACTTCAGATGCCTTCGGCTTCGGTAACCATGAACAGTCGACAATGATGTTTGTTAAGCATTTAAGTACTTCATCATAGCAACTGTCAGCTAAAACTTCATAGTTTCTTTAACTATTGTAGCGTGGTCGTGGTATGAAAGTGATTGTAGTTGCCGACCGTACAGGGAGTCTACTATACTACAGTACGAGTTTTAATTGCTATTTGATCACGTTAACGAAAACAAAAACTTGTGACAAACGAAGACAATTAAAATGTTGCTTTCTGATCACATCGTTCCATTCCCATGTCGGGTGTTTTAAATCCCTTGACGTGTTATGACTTTCTTCGGAAAAGGTAATATGGTAAGATTCGCCTCGTCTCGGGCGGGTGCTCGGCAGCCCGGCAGCGGTGTCGAGTGCCGTCGACGTCACCCGCCCAGCAATGGGCACGTGAGCTAATGCGCGTGGGAAGGCGCGGGCGGCGATTCTCGCACTTTAGCACCATTTAATATTCTAGAGTAGCTTTATTCATGAATGGAGTTCCTTGATGATTTAATCCTAAGATAAGGTTTGCTGAAATTACGTCATTTCAGATGTTTGAAGTATGAGTACTGTCGCCGACACATGCAAATTAACGTTCGGAGAGCGTTACATTTAGTTTAATTAAACATAAATAATGTAGGATATATCGAAATGGCGTAATTGTTTTTCTGCTAAGCCAGCTTATCTTGTCGCAACAGCTGATCATGAAGCAGATCAAGATTAAAATTCAAAACTCATCAAATAAATTATAAAATAACAGCTTGTCTCCAAAACTGAAGTTTGATAGGTATGTCATACTTGCCTTGGTTAAATTCATATTTTAAACGCTTCTGTGGTCTAGTGGCTAGTCTTAGACTCAGAGGTACTGGATTTTTTTTATTTCCAGCTGAGGACACAATTTTTATTTATTTATGGTTTGTTCGCAGTCTGCCTGGCTAGATACCACCATATTTTCCAAGCCGGTCACAATAACAACAATACTAGTAACATGGCTGTCCTCCGACAGTCGGAGGTAAGAAGCCAGTTTCTCCGTAGTTGACGATTGTAGTTCCCACCTCCGGCCTATCGTCACTCACCATCAACTGAGAGGAAGGCCATGCGTTTTCTTATTGTAAAAAAAAAGAAGATGAATTACTTTTAAAACCTTGATTTATTGTATCGTAGTCATGAATAGTGGACAGGTATTCAAATGTAATGGGGTATCGCCGCCCAGGCGCGAGGCTCCGCGGCTGACTCAGCCGGCGGCGGCACGCACTATTTTACCCAAGTTTTCCTACTGCCCACGCATGAATATTCATGCATGCATGCTACAGCATCAAGTACAACCTTGCATACCCTATTTGCAAACAAACATCTTCATTAACAATCGAATGATGAGCAGTTTGTCAGTGGTGGACCGGGCTGGTTTATCTGGACTTGTTTGCGTGGAGTCAATGAAGTACGCGACTTTTATGACGTCACGTGACGTGACACGAGACGCAGCCTTCATTGGCAACCGGGATGGTGGAGAATGAAGTTCAAATCGTTCCTCGTTAAATTTGCAATAACTTTGCCAATCGCAGGCTTCCGCTACGAACCTCTACCTACCTGTATTTAGTTTACTGTTACTGGAATTTTATTTATTATGATTAAGAAAGGCAACGTACTAAGGCGACGTACTAAGACATCATAAAAATACTTTTAAACATTAGGCTGAGCCTGACCTGTTGAACTGGGAATTCAACTCTGGAGACTTCTGGATCTGAGAATAACTAAATAGACGAATATATATTAGTTGACAATAGTCTAATAGCATAGTGCGGGTTTGAGGAGCTCGATGGCGCAGTGGTTAACGCGCCCGGTCAGCGAGTGCTGCGAGGCCGCCGTCTGCCGCCCGCTGCTGCTGCATAGTCCACCATGCAACGCCAATTGTCCCGCCCGATCCTCTAAATGCCCCTACACATTTACAGAATACACTAAACATACACACGAGGTTAGGCCCAAGACACCGTACTCGTAGAACAAGGGTACAAAGAACCGTTTCACACGCGCTCTATACCAGGTACAGACATGTACCTGGGCGCTTCTCTCCTCCACCACGGCCCGGTCAACCCGAGCCGAGGTCTGAGCCTTAAGAGGCGTCCCCGGGTTGTTCCTCTCCCCGATCCGACCTGAACCCTTCGGAGAATCTAGTAGGGCACCGGACACGGGGACACGCACTTTTAAGTGTGTGATGCCGTTCCCTCTAGAAAACCTCCGAAGGTGATTCGTTTCACACGGCTTCAGGTACCCTTTACGTACATGACAAATGCCGTTTGAGGCAATCAGCAATCGCTCTCAAAAAAAACCGTCAATTATGCAATACTATTTCATTGTCTTATGAGATATTAACTAAATTACTAATCAATAAAAGTCAACAGCTATCCAGATGCTAGCCTAAACTTCCAATCTCAAAAGGTTTAGTTGATGCCTCATCGGTAACAAATGATGTATACCCATTCTTCAAAAGAACCTATGCATTTTATAAAAATTGAATTCCATACACGTTGCTTAGAGAAGTTATTGGCTGTCAAATGTACAAACAGGCTTTTATCGTAGTAAAATAAATAACACAGTCGGACTAATTAGACGAGTCGTGTGTTGTGTTGTGTGTGTCTCGTCGTATTCTCGGAACGCGGTCGATAAGTGCTTTATCTTTTGGGGCACGAAAGACGAACGAAAGCCTGCGGGAGAGGGCGAGCGGGGAGGAGTCGGCTGCGCGCGCGCACCCGCCCGGCGCGGGTCACTCGCAGGCTCAGTGATCGCTCGGACGCCGCAAGTGCCGCGCGCCTTCGCCCTCACCACTACCGCTCTCGTCGCGAAAACACAATCAAACCGACCGACCCCGAGTGACCCCAAAAGTGCATACCGAGCGTTCGACGAACGAAACGACTTCGCGAACTCTTACAGCCATATTTAATCCTAAATTATTATTATTGTTAACTTCGCACTAACACCTCGCTTACCAATAACATATGCGAGCTTAATTAACTGTTATTCTAAGTTTAAATTCACGTAAAGGTGAAAACGAAAATTAGCGAACTGTGCACTGGAGAAGAGCCGGCGGACTTAAATGTCATCGGGCAGCTCGCGCTAGCGGAGGAGCAGCCAGCGCCAGGTGAGTCCACCAGCCAGTCGAGGCTCTCCCGCGAGCTTCCGACAGCTCCATATTTTAAACGTGTTCGCGCATAAATTAAGCTCACCGACGGACGTTACGCCTCGCTCACACGTGCGATGTTACTTTTAAATGGCATTAAAACTCGTTCTATTGGAGAGTTTGGAGAATACGAGCCGGTTGATATTGTTTGGGAGTGTTGCTCTGCGTTTGTAGTGCGATGCTGGATGTATCGCCGGCGAATGTTTGTCTCCGGCGGAATGCGCGGCTTTGTTCAAGCTGCGATCAAAACAAATAACTCCCTCCGGTGGACGGCGGCGCAACCGCCGCCCCGCCGCCGGCCGCTCTGTTTACACACCTGCTACTCGGATTCTTACTCATATTAATTATGATTGTTTGAAATAATTAACCCATGACCAAACTCAAGAAAACCTCTGTGTACCGTAGTGATAGCGATTTGAATTTTTTATTAAAGTTGTCACCAATTTCTGGTCGCACATTTGGAATTGGTGATGAAAATGGGAAAAATCTAGTAGACAGTAAAAATATACTTTATATCATCGATATATATATATATATATATATATATTATACCTTTGTATGGTTTTTGAATGCATAAAAATACAAACATTGTTTTGTCCACTAAATAATCTGTGAGTTAAACAGCTGTGTCATACAGACGAACAGACAGATAGACATAACGAACCTCCGAGGGTTCTTTACTACCTTTAGACCTTAAATAGGTAGTATCCTCAATTGAGTAAAAGTACCGAAGGCCCATCTCTCAACCCTCCCAATTCCTACTCTCTCCTCAAGATCCAACTCATTCCTCAAGGCTGGCAACGCGTCCGCGATTCCAAAACCAAAGTTTTGCGGGTGTCCATGGGCAGTGGTGATTACTTTCCATCAGGTGCTCGTTTGCCTCCTTTTAACATAAAAAAAAAACAAAAATAAATATATTTTTTTTTTTTTATATTAGAAGGAGGCAAACGAGCAGGCGGGTCACCTGATGGAAAGCAATCACCAAAAAATAAAATAGCAAATAATAAATAGCCTTAAGAGCATTATTCAATAGCAAGCCATAATAATTTCCAACGAGTCAATAAAGGATAAAGTTATTGTCAAGTGAGGCAAATGGAACGGCCTTGTAAACAGCTGTTCAATTTACTTTATTCAAAGTAATTAATCGCAACTTTATTTTCGCCGTCCTCGTTACTGCAGGTAGGTAGTTAGAATGCGTCAACACAATAATGCCTATCTATCTTCACTATCACACGTTCCTAATTATTTGAAACATTAGGGATTCTTAAATTACGCAGTTAGCACCATTTTCCGCTCTGTTTTTTTTTAATTACTAATAACGGCATACGGCCAGCCTGATGAGAAGCAGCAACCACAGCGTCCAAAGCCTGTGGTCGCTTGCAACACCCGGCATCACGCGTTGTTAGAATAAGTGTGCCTGAAGCTATCTTCAGTACAAATATTGCAAAAGTTTTTATTTTGTCGTTAGCCTTCAGTAAAAAGTAGAAAGTAAAATTACTGTAAAGCGCAAACAGAATATGATTTTTCTCCGAATACAATTTCTTGTATGAAACTCGGGGGATAGTGTTTAATAGCATTTTTTGATTTTATAAAAGAAAGATGTAATGATTGGATAGGTATGTATATACCTAATTCCAGAGATGACCCTAATTGCTAATACCGCCAAAAAAAATGTCACCTGCTGTTCATAATATTAGTGTAGACTAATATGATAGTAATAATCATATATCTTAAATATAAACTAGTAAATCAACATTTAAAAACTGTCTTTACCACATATAATTGTAATACTTCCGCCGCGCCGTTGCATTTCCCAGAGTATTTTGTTCCTGTCATATAATAAATCTGCTGTTAATCTTTGTAATGTATGACCGGCTATAAAGCCTGCGTTATCAATGCCAGCGTAATCGCGATCGGGTTACGCCACGCGCGCGCTGCGCCTGCGCAACGGATTGCTGATGACACCGACTGCGTGCGCTATCGCCCGCTTATCATCGTCATCACCGTGGTCAGCTATCGCGGTTGCTTCACCTTTCACCACGAGGGTGTGGTCATCCACTTTCGTCTTGTCATATTTATTGCCGTCTAATAGACCACTGGATGTGGTCTTGTGATGTTTTAAATTCCTTTTTAGTTTTTCGAAATTATTTAAAGGAAATTGTATACAAAAACTATATATAATTTGTTACTTATTATAAACCTTATTACAATGTAAAAACAAGAATGATGTGTAACTAATAATGGAGCACATAACAGAACTTTACCCAATTTATTGTATCATACATAATGTTTAATGTGTGTATTGCGAGTGAAGAAATAAATACGATTAAATAAATAACAATGGTAATAAATAAATAAATTGCGACCAACGATATGTTGTCTTGTTGGTTGGTATATTTGCTATCCATCTATAGCATGCTTTAAACGCCGCATTTCGCTTACGTTTGTCCACAAGCAGGAGCTCACGCAAACGGCGGGCGCATGATACGAGTTAGATCCTACCGGTACCTGTACCGTGTACCTGGGCGCCAAGTGCGAGTTTCATTCGGCATTCGGTCACGTTAACGAAAACAAGAATGTGTATGGCAAAATGTTAACTCCTCTCGTATGCCGCCAGGAGGCGCTGCTACAATGCCATACTAATTTTCATTATCGTGAGCGTAATCGAATGGATACGGATAGTAAATAAAACTCACACTAGGCACCCTGGTGTGATGACGAGGAACTCCTCGATGAAGAGAGTCGGTGAAGCGGTGCCAAGGAATGAGGTTACGGTAGTTACAGCAGCCAGCGCGTGATGATTATAAAAGGAAACAAATAAATTACCAGCTAACACGGTTGATGCTAAACATCATGAAATTTTAAAAGACAATAGATAATTGTTTTTTAATAAATACAGTAAAGCGAAATACACAGTAAGATCAACAGCAGTACCTACAGTGGCGCCCACACAAAACAGATGCAATGCATTGCATGCATGTCAATGTCGGGAATTTTTAACCTTTAGTGCTTTTTAGCAGGTTAAATTTCTTCTATTTTCTTTGCTTATTTATTATTCATATAGAATTTTTCAACATGCATTTCTATCAGATAACAATTATAGTAAGATGTATCTAGTAGGATCCTACAATGTCTAGCCCTATATTTGTTTTAAATCTGTCCTTCAATGTTTTGATTAGAGAAGGGGTGCAGAAAGAAAATTATATTTGATTATTCAAACACTTATGTGTTGCATCACATTGTAACCTGTATAAACATTGTATATATTGTGAATTACGAACGAATTCAGAGTACTGTCCGATTTATTTTCTAACAACGTTGCATACATCGCCATTATTCATAATGACATTACATTATAACATTCTCAGCAGTAAAAGTGAAAAGCCCACTGTTCTCGTAATTTATCTGGAATCCATACGCTCAAACCGGAACCGTAAATTAGAGAAATCGTACATTGAACTGCCTAGCCCATACGGCGAGTATAAAGCATCTTCCGACAAATCTAGACACGGTATCCTCTCAAGATGTCCTCATAATAATGATGATAGGTCTGTGGCTTCTAATGGAGCCAATTAGTCCGCGCCACTCGCCGCCCCGTCGCCGTCGCGTCGCGGTGTCGCGCGAGACCGCGATAGAGTCGCGTGTAGTGTGGTACCGCCGGGCACCCAATCAAAGCAATCACAGCTTCATTAGATACTTTTAAAAAGATCCATCGTTATCATCATATGATATACAAAGCTCTCATTATCAACCCTGTCTGTTATTTGTACTTTCTACAACCTGGTAAATTCAAAACTTTTGAAATTTGTTGTATTTCATATTTAAAATGATTTAGAATTGTCTATGAAAACCACTCCTAACTGGGCTAGTGGCTTTCTGCACGACTATCCGCGTGGATGCCTACGACCCCCATTTCCTGATCTGCCGCCGAGCAGCTGAAGTATCCTCCATAACAACAACAGACTGTGCTCCGGTTTAGCTGGCCATTAGCCTTCGCCACACAGGCATGCCCGGGCGATGTTGTTGTGACGAGCTCCAAGCGCAACCTAATCATTATACTTAAATGTTTGTTTAAGTAACGTTGTTGATATAGTTGCTCACTAACTACGATAATTTAATTTTAAAGACAATAAATAAGAGTCTTTAATTTGTCCTGTGATAAAAGATGACATAGTTCACATTTGATCTTCATGATTTAACATTGCTGGTAAGGTCATCTTTTATTACTTCAGGATACTATTAATCATCGCATTCTCTAGTCCACGCGTGGGTTAGCTGGCTTTTCCGAGTAGAATTAACATTCTTGGAGGTATTGACTAATTGCACTACGCAAAGATCGGTGAGACTGGTGCGGCCCACGCAGGAAATCTTGTGTGATGTGATGATGATGATGTGTGAGGCACTGCATTGGGAATAGCGTCAGGTATTTACATTCATAAATTGTTTTTGTTTTGTTTATATAATTTTTAACACAAATTTTGTTGTGAACAAATTATAAAAGCACAAATGTTGAAAAAAATTCCACGAGCAGGATTTGAACCTGCACCCTTCTGACATACCGGGTCAGATGCACTCCCAATTGAGCTATTGTTGTTCTAACCAACCCGCCGAAATAATTCAATACTATTTACTTTTTTTTTACTTTTAAAGCTAAAGGCGCCCATTCAATGTCAACAACTACCGTCATTAACATCCGATCATAATATTTTTACAAATACTAAAGATCATTTAAGTAGTAGGCAAGCTATTTATAAAATGTTTTTGTTTTGTTTATATAATTTTGAACGCAAATTTTGTTGCGAACAAATTACAAAAACGTAAATGTTGAAAAAATTTCCACGAGCAGGATTTGAATCTGCACCCTTCTGAAATACCTCTGACTTGAATTTCGGCGGGCTGGTTAGAACCACAATAAATAAACTTTCCTACACTCGCACCAATTATCTAGCCCAAGAGAAGCTTCGTTATGAAACTCGTTAAATGGTTACTAGACAGCGGATAAACATACTTAAAATACTTAAATTCATACTTATTATACATAAAAAACCCATACACCCAGTCCCGAGACAATTTAGAAAAACAATAACTTCTAAATTGACCCGACCGGGGATTGAACCCGGGACCTCAGAGATAGCGACACCATGAAAACCGGTGTACAAACCACTCGACCAAGGTGGTCGTCTGGCTCAATAGCTCAATTGGGAAAGCACCTGACCCGGTATGTCAGAAGGGTGCAGGTTCAAATCCTGCTTTTTTTAACATTTGTGTTTTTATTTAAATTCAGTTTACTAATGTCGCATTTGGTGCAGGCATTTCAACACAAGGCTGTATGTAACATGAACATTGTAGAATGAGAAAGTGAGACTTTTAAAATGTATTTTAGAATAAATTATAAGAATTTATAATTTGTTTAAATTAGGAAGAAAACTGTTTAATGTTGTTTGGCCAACGAAAGATTTCTCCGGATATTTTTTTTATATACCTAGCACGGTACATGACTCCATACCACCTGATGTTAAGTGGAAATGGAGTTCAGACGCGAAGACAACTGGTGCAGCGTGAAATCAACGCAGTATCAGTCAACCTCATTCTGCCGGCCCACAAGGAGAAAAGAGGGAGGCGTGAATCGAGGAAATGCTGCTGCATTGCGATTGGTCAAAGTATGGCGGCATGTTTTACCAGGGAACTGCCTACAAAAGTGTTTCATTAACCCGCCGAACGGAAGGACCCCCGAACCCCTTCGGGAATGGCCGCCGGGACAAATAGGAAAAATATTTGTAATATGATCATTTGATGATTATATGAATACTGGTTTTGATTGTTAATCGCCGAGCAGCCGTGCGAACGTGGTGGGACAGGATAGACGAGATTGCGATCGCAAGAAGGCTGCCGTCACCGCACCGCGCCCGCGCGCCGCCGGCGCGGGGATGCGCTGATCTCATGCTCCGTCAATCGTGCGCACTTAGCAACAACAATGATCTACTATTCTTACGGCGAGATTAGTTAACTAGTTGGTTATTAACTTAAGTTAACTTAAGTTTAGACCAACTAGTTAACTACATATGAAAAAATCCTATTTTATATACGGAGCTAATCTAGGTTTTTTGACATATTAAATTTAGGAAAACCGGAAACCGTAGAGTTTTTTAATAACTACAAAAAATTACCACGAATTTTCGATCTGAATATTCCTTGTAAATCAAGCTTAGATATCGAGGGTGTCGAGTTGATCTATATGTTACTTTTCTGGGATGACCATTCAAAGGCTTCCATAAACATCCGGTGACGCTACCAAAGGCTATCTGGGCACGCGGCCTTACAGTGACAATTTAGGCTATCGCGTGATCGCATATCCGCTTATCCGCGGCCTTTAGTCATGTGGTCTCAAGTTCATTGCCAATATTAGCTGGTTGGAAGCAATAATCAGCAGCGCGCGCGGCGTGGGCGCAGCCACCACCCCCGCCGCGCCGGCGCCGCCTCCACCGCCTCACACCGCGTCTCACTGTCTCGGTGGACTGTGCCCCGCGAGTTAGGATTCAATTTCAATTTGAGAGGTGTTCCAGCTTTGCCGTGGCCTGTTTTGTTAGTTTCCACATTGCCTTATTCACTGGTAAGCAATTAGAAAAAAAACTAAATTGTTTTTATTTTTCATGTTACATTGATATCATTAGGTTAGTTTCATTTGAAAATAATCAGAGAAAGCGTTTTTGACACTAAAATCATAACACCAGCAAACTCTTATATTCTTATAGTTGTTGTAATATGTAACGACACGAATAAGTGCTTAAAGGTAAAAAACAATAATAAAAATATATTTTTTATTTCTTTCGCTTCTGTCAATAGTTTGTGTTTGAAAACACACGTTTATAGGAAGATTATAATCGTCTTGTTTGCGCCACACACATGTCATGTTTGCTTGTCTCGCGCAGTTTATTATGAATTGAGCAGTCAGGCGCGCAGCAAATACTTTTGTTTGGCGGAAGATTACGCAAAACAATGTCGTCTCATTTTTGTGGTCAATTAAAGATAAATTTATTTATTTATTTATTTATTTATGAACGGTACACTGACAGATTAATGTCATTACAAAAACATAAAAACATTTTCCACATAATAAGACAAGACAATAATCTAAATTGAGTGTACACAGCATGCAATCATTTAAACTTACAGAACAATTTTGTATAACTTAACTTAACTTATACAATATTCATTAACAATTTTTTATTTATTTATACAGATATTTATGTAATAAGTGGGGTTGAGGATGTTTCGTCATTAAATATGGCTGAAATTACCCTTTTGTACTGTGAGAATCCATTGTTAAATACGTCTATATCGTTATGAACACGAACTAATTCGTTATAAGTGCGGCACATTCTTACAATAGGATTATAAAAGGACGTATTGTTTTTAAAAGCCTGAATCAAGAAAGCATTCGGACAACGTGACCTATGCCTGGTATTAATGTCAATCAAGGAGAGCAAACCAGGTGAATCAATGAAAGAATGCAGAACTTTGTGAAGACAAATGAGATCGTATCTTTTCCGGCGAACTTGCAATGAAATCATACTAAATTTAGACAGCCTGTCACGGTAGCTATTAAGCGATCGACCAAAATTATATTTACGCGTGACATATTTCAAGCAGCGTCTTTGCACTCCCTCTATCGCATCAACGTGAATATTAAAGTAAGGGGACCAAATCGGACAGCAATATTCTAGTACACTTCTGACTAAACTAAAGAAAAGGCACAATATACTGTAAGGTTTCTTAAAATCTTTAGTTGATCTGATTATAAATCCCAAGAGTTTATTAGCCTTCTTTGTGATGTACAAGTAATGAGGACGAAAACTTAATTGCTCATCAAAAAGAACTCCTAGATCTCTTACTATGTCCTTTCTGTTCAACAATTGACCCTGCATATAGTATTCGTTGTGTAGCCTATTTTTCTTTCTTGTAAATGAGATAACACAGCACTTTTGCACATTAAGACTCATTTTGTTGGCTAAGCACCAGTCAGAAATAATTCTTAGGTCATTTTGAAGTGCCAAGCGCTGAGCTAAGTTCTTGACATCAGCAAAAACTTTGAGATCGTCTGCGTACAGAAGAGAGGTACAGGATAAGCGGCTGACCAAGTCATTTATAAAAACGACAAACAGAAGTGGACCAAGATGGGACCCCTGCGGAACGCCTGAATAAACATGAACAGACGACGATGAAAAACCCTTGACTGTAACAAGCTGAGTCCGGTTACTCAAATAAGAAATAATCCACCTAAGCAGACACCCATGAATGCCATAGTGTTCAAGTTTAAGACTGAGCAGACAATGATTGACCTTGTCAAAAGCCTTACTGAAGTCCAGATAAATTGCATCGACCTGACCTCCAGCAGCAAATACTTGACACAGGTAGTTTTTAAACTCTAAAAGGTTACTTAACGTAGATCTTTTTCTGACGAATCCGTGTTGCTTGTCTGATATAAAACTACTTAAGTGATGATAAAGTGAAGTATAAGTAAGAGATTCAAATAGCTTAGCGATACAAGATAAAATACTAATTGGCCGATAGTTAGTACATGATGCTTTGTCCCCAGATTTGAATATCGGGATAATATGAGCAATCTTCCAACGCAAAGGAAAAATGCCGGACGCTAAAGACTTGTTGAACAGGATAGCTAACGGGATAGATAGCTCTTCTGAGCAATTTTTTATAAATTTCGGTGGGATCTCGTCAGGACCTGGACCCTTCCGCACGTCTAACCGTTTTATTTTAAGGTAAATTTGGTTGCTGGTTGCTAGCTCGGGGCATATTGCTTATCTTGAGAGATTGAGGGCTAGAAGGCAGATCAAAAACTGATCCAAAGTATTCAGAAAAAAGTTCGCAAACGCTTTGACCATCTGAGTAAGTTTTATTATTAAAAATAAATATGCATTAAATAAAAGGATATTTCATCTGCTTGCTGAGCTTAGACTTTCTAATATGAACACAATAACACACGGAGTGAACGGGCCATTACAGCTGCGGCCAAATGATGGTTGGTGGGTTTTAAGACTGCCAGCTGGTGATAACAACCGGAACCAACAGCTTCGTGCCTTCCGAAGCTCAGGAAGAGCTCAACATATAATAACTTGGTCACCTAGTCAGTAATTCAACATTGCAAAAGTTGCTTGATTTGCAAGATTGCCATCCGAACGCACTAGCTGCTGCGCCATAGGGCTCCTCTGGATCGATCTCCTGAGTTATTGGATTTTATGCAAAAATATTTTATTTATTGTAGTGAGGGTGGGTGCATGTGCCAGCATGACACCTTTGTATTTTATTATTTACTGTGGAAAACTCATAGGAAATTGTTAGTGAATAATAAAACTTTCTAGATATTTTTAAATGTTCAGTTATCGTTTTATCGAGTATGTAACGAATACCTACCGTACCTACAAAGGAAAATAGCAGTAATTTTTTGTGGTAATGTCATGTAATGTCATGTAATGTCATGTAATGTCATGTAATGTCATGTAATGTCATGTAATGTCATGTAATGTCATGTAATGTCATGTAATGTCATGTAATGTCATGTAATGTCATGTCATGTAATGTCATGGAATGTCTTTTCAATTGCGCATGACCTGGGTATACAGGTAATAATTTGTTGTCGTCTGCTCAGCTGCCGATGTTGACTCATATCTATTTACACTGACTTATTTTTCATGTCAAGGGCTTAAGGTATCAATGACAAATAAATATGGCTTTTACTATAAACCTTTTACAAACATTATCAATTGTACTTGAACATAGGATCTGCACTTAGACTTTGGTAACAAAATAACAAATAATCATCTGCCCACTGATCAAAAGCCTCAGAAACTTAAGCTGTTTTAAAATTAAATTAAAGAGATGGCTTATAGGTAAGGCGTTCTACAGTTTGACTGAATATTTCGGTACAAAAACAGCATAGTGGCTGTTTCTATGTAACACGTACCTACCTACTAAAAATTGCATGCCCGACTAGGGTAAATTGTTTGTTCCCCATTATAATATGCTTAACACCTGCTATGTATTTACACAATTTTATGGCAACAAAAATCATCTTATCTTATCTTATTACTCATACGTACGTTACGACGGCATTATTTTATTGGCAAACAAAGAACTTGAACTTGATCATGTTTTTAAGCCATTTCTTTTTTGTTTTGCGCTGAAATGCGCACTCGGATGAAATCGACGATTTTGGCTTTTGGTATTTTGTCCATATTATTTACAACCAGCCATCTACAGGTAAGTACCCACTAAGAGATGACACCAACATCCTCAATTTCCAAAGTAGAGAACCTTTCAAAAATACAGAGAAAGTTACCAACATTAGGTTTAATGTAGAATGGGATCTGTACAACCTAGACAAACCTTTGATGTTTAAATTGGGCAAGGCAATGTGTACGAGTACCCAGATTAAATTAATTATTTCTCATCAAAAATAATTCTAAGAGCTCCTTAACAGTGCACATCGTTATTCTCTTTATTAGTGTGTGATCGATTCGTGCGCATCATACCTTTATAACGTCATTAGTACCGAACACAATGTTTCATTTATGTCTCTGCCAATAAATAAGTATGAAGATTACAGTTCCTCGAATTAGTAAAATAAACAGTTATATTTATATTGGTAAGGTGATGTCACTCGTGTTGCACAGGAGTCATTTAACAATAAACAGTGTGCCTTGCTAGAGCGCGTCGCCCACAGAGCAAGTGATGTCATTTATTTTGATCAAATTCAATTTGCCTCGTGCCATCGAAAATCCGCTAATAAATAACTCACAATTACACGCAACGACGCGCGACGTAGGCGTCGTCGCTGCCACAAGGATAACGCATTTTATGACACGAATAAGAACTGCACCTAATTGCACTTGTTCAGATTGTAACAGGTAGGTGATAAAACAATGACATTCATTTAACTATTATTATAACTCACGAATGTGGTAAATACTCGTAGTTGGTAGAAAATATCTCAAATCATACTAAAGAAAGCGAATAAGTCAGTTGCATTTAGTATTAGGAGAGTTTCTGGAGTTATTGTTAGTTAACAAACATGGCGAGTGTAACAAAACTTGCACCTAAAACTTTTACAAAAATTACGGCCTGTTGTAGTATCAGTTCCGATATATGCAAGTGTTAGATAGCCTATCAAGAAGTTTTGCCAAATATTATATAAAAATAAGCCGTAGTGTAAGATTTTGAAGTTGACCAAGCCCACGAACCCGTCTGATTTCTCAGTTAAAACGTCCATCGCAACTTCGTATCGGCGTTATATAAATATTAATTTACGTATAATTTTAGTAAAACAAAGATTATTATTTACCATAGTAAAAAGTAATATAAACAAGCAATCTAAAAGTAAGAGAAAATCTTTAAGAGCATTCTCGAATCAATAGTCCTGAACTGAATTTCAAATTCCGCACGCACTTTAGAAAGGAAAATTTTGCGATGTGCAAATTTTGTAACCATATCACGTTTATATTATATCCAGAACAAGTATATCCCTGCAAGAAGCTAGTAATTCAAGTAAATCTAACAAGGCACAAGCAGTCCGCATTGTGCGGGGCAGGTTGGTCGGCCGCGGCGCGTGAAGGCTGCCGGCTATTCTCCGCGGCTGGCAGCGCGACGGCCGGCCTGCGCTTGCGCACTGAAAGAGGCTGGTGGGTGCCTATCGCTGCACCCGGCGTTAGCCACCAGGGCAGGATCACTCTCCGATAACTGTGCAATGCTGACTAGGTGTCATCTAACTGTAGCAAACGGACGCAAAAAAATTAGCGATACCTACGCCTCATTCTAGGGAAGAATTAGGGTTTAACAAAAGTGGTCAATAAATATAGGTTCATTAAATTGAAGATAGTAATTGTAACATAAACAACAAATAGCTTAATTTTTTGGGTGATTTTTGGGTATAATGTATGTCGTTGATGTCTTTTATGGGGCTCAAATTTATGAAACTCAATATCAAAAATATTTTCGATTAAAACATTGTAATTCCTTTTGCAAGTTAAAACAAACACCGTCAATGTTTAATAAAAGTGGAAAAGCACCAATGTTAATTTCACACACGCTTTAAACCCGTATTGTATGCTTGAGAACCGTACTGGTTGTGTTCGGAGACATTGCGTTTCCGCACGTATTTCGTTTCTCTAAACATATTCCTATCATGTTTGACATTATGCGATACGTGTTTCTCCAACGAAATTCAAACATTCGAGTAGTTGTAGCTTTGCGTTGGGCGAGTGTTTGGGAACTATAACAACGCCGGGATCGGGTTTCGACCGTTCACACACCCAAACTAAGCCACCCGAAAATAGCTCTCAAGTTCACTTCGCTAAGGCTTGAAGCTCGGAACTGTCTGCATGCAAAATCTTTGCAACTGCGGTTTGTCACTTCACTTACTTGAAAATAGATCTCAAAAAAGTGTCTGTAGGATTCAAGAGAACTGCAATAAAATGTCTAGAATTCTACGATATCATTTGTTTACGTGGAATTCTGAGAATGTTCTGTTGTAAACATGAATAGGTACCGTGTTAGTCTCTAAGTCTTGATTTTCGGAGTCTATTTGAAAATGGATGTAGGTGTTTACCGTAAAAGGATGTTTGACCAAACTATTTGCAAACTTTAAAAAAATATTTTGCGTTAAATTTTTAAGTAAAATTATTTTGGAATTGGTTTTGTTTTATAGGTATTTCTTTTAAGTATTAATGTCCTATTTCCTGTCGGCACAGTGTTTAATGTCATTATATTTGTTATTTATCCAAGATAAATTTATCTAGATTCTTCAAGTACTTTAAAATATTTTCCATTTAAATAATGTGGTAATATGTGACACAGCTAGTTTATTAGGCGGTAATAGGTCATTTAGTTATGTAGGTATATTAGATAGATCACTTCAATATTATTTTATATAATATTGCAATATTTAGTCCTATTAATATTATAAACGCGAAAGTTTGTAAGTATGGATGGATGTTTGTTACTCTTTCACGTAAAAACTATTGAATGGATTTGGATGAAAATCGGCATACAGATAGTTTATAACCTAGATTAACACATAGGATACTTTTTATCTCGATATTCCCACGGGAACGGGAACCACGCGGGTGAAACTGCGAGCGGCCGCTAGTATATACTAATGATGACTTGATTTTAATAATGGAGTCCTTTTCCCAGCTGTGGGACAGTTATAGGCTATTTACTTTACTTTTATTTTAGATAGAAGTTATGTATTAAAAAGTAGCTGCTTCATTTTGTATTCAAAAGCAAGTTTATTGTTTGCGATTTCGAGATTTCATTAGTAACATTATTTAAGAAACCTGTTGGATTTAAAGCTTTGTTCAATATATTTGAGTTCAATAAAAATATATAAAACAATTAGTTTATTATGAATTAATAAATAATAAGTTTGGAACGATTTGGTCTATGACGCGCGTACAATTAAAACCACAGGTTTTATTCGTATATAGTATTTAAACGAGCAAACAAAGCATTACAGACCTTGTACCGGCAAAGAAGCGTTGTATAAGATTATTACACCCATTACATTGGTTTGGTTATTTTGATATTAGCACTGACTGGGTCATACAGTACGTAGGTTTATTATGTCAATAATGATCATTATTTTATTTTTATATACTTTAGGTACGTTAGTTTAGTGATCATTGCTTTATAAACATAATCTGCGCGTACGCATAATGTGTATGAAGTCGTGCGCCAACGCCGCCAACCGATTCGCGGCGCATCCCGCCTCGCTGCCATAACCAGTTCCGCGCCGCGCTGCACCGACACATAGTACGTATAGGAGGCTGCAGCGCGAACGCCGCCCATTAATGCTCGAGAAATTCATTCCGCCACAAGTAACTACCATCATAATAGTACAACAACTAAAGCTCCGTCTGCGCTCCTCAAAGTTATTTTTAAGCTTTGTTGTTCGCAATCTGTAGGGCGGCTGGCTGTTATCAATATTATAATTGAGTAAATTGTACATAATGGCTAGCACCACTATCGGTGATTTTAAGTTTTTAAAAAAGTCGTAAGTGCATAATACTAGCTTTAAAATATAAGTTTTTTGTACTTCTTTCACAATGAAGGTATTTACTACTTCTTTAATCGAAGACTTCGTTTTTATGACGTCTTGTATAAAAATATATTGCATTTATCTCTGCAGAATATTTTTTACGGCGCTTAGATCATTTCTAAGTTAAGCATTTGTGGACAGATCTCCATGAATCAAAAATCAAAAACAAGTATTCTGCGTCTGTGAGCCCGCCGCCCGGCCGCCAACAATTTTCCTTATATGCTAAGATCCATTTAGCGGCCGCCTGTTATAGTCATTCAGCTCAAGCCTACTTCCCAAAACGGCAGTTGACAACTACTTCAAGCTTCAAAGATAATATTATAACACCAAAATTCACGGATAAACCTTACTTGTTTAAAAGTGTTTGAAAATAGAGTATTTGTTCATGTGCTTTTTCAGAATAGTATATAATAGTTTACCAAATTAATATCTCAAATATATTTTGATCTCAACTTAACGTATATTTCACTAGTGCTGTGTTCAGCGTTTATTACGACGACGCGGACGATGGATGCTAAGGTCGCTGTGATGCAAGCCAATCGATTTGTTTACTCTGGATTCGTTTAGTTTTGTGGCTTATTAATCGCGGCGCCGCGTCGGACGCGTGCATCATCGTTTTATTATGAGTAGTGACATCCGCAAACAATCGGAGGCCGCCGCGGTGGGTGTGAGCCCACGGCCTGCGAATATATTTGATAAAGATATCTCGACAGATGTTGATTTTTTCAATAAAGAAATCACAAAAGCAATCGAAGCGTTAAATAATATTAGTTGGCAAAACCTGTAACAGTCTGCGCGTGTGACATCATGAGCCAAACGGTCCTTCGTCAGCCTGCCTACACGCGCCGGCCCACCGCCGGCCGGACGAGCCGTCATGCGACGGATCGCTGGAAATGAGCTGTAGGTTATGTCACCCTTGGATACATCAGATTGAAACTAAACGAAACTCTTATTCAGAGAAAATGTTATAGAACGAGAATGCCGAAAGATAATATTTATTTGTTACATTAGGTAAGCAAATAAATTACAAATAAAATATATCGAATACATGCTATTATGTATTATATTCCGGCCACAGTATCATAAACCTTTTCTGACTTTAATTCCATTACACAGTATACAGCGAGGTACACTGCACATATAAATACTCGGACCTGGTTCACAGGCGGCTATATCAGGAACAGATTACGTGCCTGGGCGCTATGCCCTTTTCTTGGGCTCACCTACCTAGGACCTAGCACTTGGAGGCGTCTACTGTTCTCCGCTGTCGTTACACGGCTCGGAGATTTTGGAGAGTCTAGTAAAATATGGGAACACTCCATGAATTCCCGCCTCTTAGAACACCTCCAGGGTTATGACCACAAGTGCTTGGCCATCCACCAAGATATAATTTCGGCACAGTCTCTTTCACAGCACTCTCTCTCAATTTCTGTGGCAAATCAAAAATGTTCCTTGAATATCATTATTTAAAATTTTCGCCATAAAAAGAAAAACCGCTTATATATTTAGAAATGACGTCCCTCGTTAGTAAAAGTGACCTAGGTGTGGTAGAAGGCATCTACCCCAAAGGGTTCGAGTCTCGGTAGGAGCATTGCGTTTACGTGGTGTGTGTGTGTGATAATATCAGCACAAATGCAATGTCACAAAGGACTGTTGGATGCAGTTTGTTACTTATATACTTATAGCCGTGAGCTTGACCCACACTGCTGTGCTTAGCTCCGGGCTGAACAATGAATATATATTTATTTGTTTTATTGATCTAAATATATTTAGTAAATGTCTTGTCACGAATCACGTCCCGTTTAATAGTGTAATATTGGATCTTGTACGTACTCGGGCGAGAGTATGATTCACGATCGACAAAATCTATTAGAATGCAATTAACGCGAGGAGTTGCTTTTCCTAGATCCGGTGCCGCAGCGCCATGTTTCCGCAAAACTGCGGAATTATTCAGCAGCGAGCGCGCCCTGAATGTGCAGGCGCCGAGCCACGGAGACGACCGTGCGGGCAGCGGCTGGAATACTAATTACGTTTATAGCCTTACTTTGAGAGTGAAAGCACTTTTACTTATCTACCTCAAAATGTATAGTTAAGGTAGTTTATAGACAGGGAATCGAGAATTCGGTACGAATCACTCCCAACCCTGAAGTTTCTATATAACCACAGAGTAATCAAAGGAAAAATGGTTGGTTGGAGTCACTTGGAGCATTTTGCTGAAGATTTATAATAAAGATCTAAACATAGAGAGATGAAGACATTGAACGGTATACTTGTATTATAATTCCTATGGACGTGTCGTGTTGACAAATTGAATCTATTAGTTTATATGTTTTCTATAATGAAGCAGGCTACTTCTATGTAGATTGCTCTTAGCCGCAGGTAACACGCGTCGCTGTTGTGTGGTCGCGGCCGGCGCGGCGGCGGTGCGGCGCCTGGTTCATTATGATAATTAGTTGTTTTTATTCCGAGTGGCATTAATATTAGCCAAAGGCAACCCGCCACCTCCGACGTGATTCTTCTATCTACATTTTTGGATAGGAACTAGATTAGTCTTTAATTGGTTGCTTATTTATATTCTGTTTTTACAGCTACTAATTTAAAACATTTCGTTTTTAAAAACCAATTTTTATTAACAAAACCAGTGAAGATTATCATCATTTCAAATGCTGCATATGTTTTTGTTCTGAGTTATTGATGTTTTGAATTTAATAGGTTGGGGAAAAAGTTTCTTCGCATTTTTTAAGAAAATTCAAAACATGTTTTAATAAAGTTTATTTACATTTAACTAAAGTATGTAGGTGCCATTTTGTTCGTTAACTTTTTGCCATCTCGTAGGTGGGGATTGGCTTGACCAGTTGAAACAAAAATAAGGCTTGGCAAATCGAAACAAAATTGGGACTTGACTAATTAGTACTTTTGCATTGCTTGACAAATCAGAACAAAAACACGCGGTAAAAACACACTTGACCAATTGGAACTCTCTTTCTTTGGGCGAATTAGTTCCTAAACACTTTTTTGTAGTAAAATTTTAAAATGTATCGAATTTCTCAATTAGATTCACAGAAAAACAAATGAAAATCACACATTTTCCTAATTTGAATTTGGAATTATCTTCTTTAAAATTTAAACTTTTAATGATACCAAAACCAGTCAGATACAAATAGTATAGCCAAAGATATTTTATTACAAGGTCATACATACTATATGCGAAAAGACTTTTTCCCCAACCTAATACCTATATTTGTTGTTGTAATCATACGAATTTCTTTCTTACGCACCAACCCATATTGGGCGTTGGTGGGTAGTCCAATCTAGCTATTGTTAATTATTTAAAAGTTCATGACTAGTTTAAAAACTGTTACACAAAATTAATTCTAAAGTATAATGGAAATCGGCCACCACTACACAGCTACACCTCGCAATAATAATACGCCTTTTTGTCTGAAGTTTTAATACTTCTGCTTTTATTACATGTGATTTTAGTGGATCTACTAGATTTAGTACCTTCAAACCGAACAGGAATACAAAACAATGCTATTTAGCGACTGAAATAATTAGGAATAGCTATTAGGGTCGGTACGCCATTCAGTCGGCCTTTGTACAAAATCATATCACCAGGCTTTTTGATCCTTTGTGGTGCCGGGGATAAAGAATTGCACCAACCCATCTCAACCCGTGGGTCTCGTAATAGGCGACTAAGGGATCATTCCAGAGAATGGGCAGCAGCATCTCTCTGAGGTTACCCTCAACCTACTGCGATCGCCAACCCGCCTGCCAAGCGTGGCGATTACGGCAAATACCCCCCATGATCCTTGGGGGAGGCCTTTGTCCAGCAGTGGACGTCTTATTGCTGAGATGATGATGATGATGAAATAGTTTTTGGCGGAATCCTACTACTAGGCATCTCGGCCACCTATCACCCTACCATACTACACACTACCATCAACTCTATTTATAAAAAATAACTTTTATATAGCACCAGTGTGGCCCGCTCGCGTCTTCGTCCGCTTAAGAACACCCGTATTACATGATGGACCCCTATTGCAGCGCCACCTACCGGGTCCAATTGTAAATCTAAACCATTCTCGAATCCACTTGAACACACACAAAAAATTTCATCAAAATCGGTCCAGCCGTTTAGAAGGACTTCAATTACAAACACACGCACAGAAGATTTATAATATATAAAGATTAAAATTAAATTGAATTACACTTCTTAAACAAAAGTGCTTCGTCAGTCATCCTAGTTGATCTAATAAAGCTATCATCAATTCCATTGCTAATCATGACGCTGCGCTGCTGACGCGGGCGCGGGCGGCCGGTGCGGGCTGCGCTGGCGGCGCGGCGGCGGCGTGGCAGCCGGGGGGCGGGCGCCGCACGCGCTGCGCCGCCTGACTGATACGTTTGTGATCGCTTTGCTATCTAATTGGTGGTTAACGACTCTAATATAAGATTTTGTCTAGACAGTCCTCAATATTCTACTTTCAGTTAATTATTAAACAGGCTATAGTTAGCGCCTGATTCTGATGCTATGTCAAACACTATATCAAACCCAAGTTCTGCAGCGAGATTAATAATAATGTTACGACATTGCAGGTAATAAAAAATCAGAATTTAATCTTTAAAGTAAAAGGCGTTTAGCTTCTATATGTGGCCTCTCTTTCTAGTGCCGATAAGAAACTGGGCAAGGGCTATTTTTTCTCGCCTAGTCTAATTAATAAACAAAAATTCTACATTTAGATAAAATACAAACTGAGCAGAATTTATTCAAGAAAAAAAATACTCCCGACTTATTCCGATTATTGTTACGGTTATCAATATCATGGGATCATGTCAGTTTCAAAGTTGACTTCTTTATGTGGAAAAGATTCGTTCTTTAGGTGCTCACCGATCGATGTGCATCAAAAAAGGCATCACCGCGAGGGCTGGCCGGCCGTCATTGTCCGCCGATGAGTCCGCGTGACGTGAGTCAGGCGGCGGCCGGCACCTCTGGTTGCCCTGCACGTCACCGACATTGCTTTCTTTGTATTTTTAATTATAACCGCAGAATCATGTTGCATTCTTTAAATAGCATGCATAGCGTCGCATTTGCATGAAAAAATATTTAATTATACTTTGTATTGATAAAGTTTTTAGTTTTAGTATCAAATATTCAATATGGTTTAAAAAACCATAAGGGCACGGTTAGCAGGTCGGTTGTGAACCCTCCCCCGCGTCGTCGTCGTCACGAGTGCAGCGTAGCGCCCGTCTTCTTTACCAAGAACGATATTTTTACTTATTAGAAATACCTCGCCTTGGCAATACGCCCATGCGGTCCCTAAACGTCGGTCACGGGTTCAATTCCCTGATTGAGCCAAAAATATGGGATTTTTCGATGCATGTTTGTCACAGACGGTCAGACCCAAACGAAGCGTGACAAATTGCGGTTACATTTCAATTATCAAACTACCCAATACAGGCGTTGTTTCAAGTACACTGCTGCAAAAATATAGAATGATCTGCCTCCTCCTTTAAGAAAGAAAACTAGTGGACGACATTTCAAAAATAAATATAAAATGGCTCTATTAAAATGACAACCTGCTGCAGAAAACTTGAAACACGCTTGTTGGAAAGAGTTACCTGTTATAACACACAAACACACACACACACACACTCACACAGAGTTTTTAAAATATTGTTCTGCTCCTGTCCAATATTTCCCGTTCTTCATCTCAGGGAAATGAGGAACGGCTAAAAACCAGCGCTGAGAAAATCTCAGTGAAAGCTGAGCCATTCATTCCCTTTTGCCTCTGACCTTGTGTTACTTTTGTATGTGTTTTTTTTATTGAAATTTCTTGAGACAATAAATTATTTCATTATTATTTCATTATTTCATTAATTGTACCTGTGTCTCGATTTCAATGATCTAGGTATTTGCCCAGCAATGGGGCAGTATATAGGCTAATTACAACTGTTTCACAAGTACTGATCCAAATGATGATCATGCACTTATAAATAATCCTAAAAAATAGTCTAATACATTCACCCCCTTCCAATAACTATGTATTAAATGTACTATAATATACTCATTTATCCGACGACATGTTTTGTTTGTTATAGTTTGTTGACAAAGAACTTCTTAGTTTGTTGAGTTGCAACTTGTATTGTTACTGAACAGCGTCTATTTGTGTGTTAATGGGTCTCGTTTGACCACATCAATAGTGTCATACGACAAAGGAACGCTGGCTTATCATTAAACAAATGTTTGTCGATCATCGAACAGTAACAGCCACAGCTACAAAAGTCTAATCAAGCGTACGAGTAGATAATTACTTACAAACTTAAGTATGTAATTAACTTCTAAAGTTATTGATACAGCCACTCCTTCATAAAATACAATCCTTGCGTAAGTTTTGTAAGTGATATCACTTTCTGATTTCTTTCTTATCTTTTAATCCTAACCAAAGGATCGTGGAGTCTCTCATGGGTGGGCTGATAAAAGCGGTGACGTCGCCGATGACGTCACCGGTCGCAGGTAGCAGCTAATGACTTCTGACGAACTTGTCAAAGGCCTACTAACGAGCCAACTAGCCGCTTGTGTTTAACGAAACGATTGTTAGGCAAATGTTTGCTAAACGGTCGTCTGAGGCGGGGTCCAAACAATGAGGCGGGTTGATTTACATGTGGAAGGTCTGATGTTACAGTTAAGGCCCGATAATATCAATTAGAGAATTTACTGCCAATGTCAAAGGTTAAAATCCAAATTTGAGTGACACAATCTGTTCAACTTGCACACCACTTGTACAGTCAACATCAAATCAAAATAATTTGTATCAGATATTTTGTATTTGTTTTTACTTTTAATTTAATTTTTTATGGGTCCAGCTGAAAATCAGCGTTGTGGCTACAAGTTACAACATGAGCTGAGCTGGTCAGCCCTTTCAGTTGTTTCTCACTATACCTTAGATATAAGAAACCTATTGTAATGTTTATGTATTGGAAGCACTGAATAAATGATTACTTACTTACTTACTTACTTACTTAAAAGTAGATGATGTTTACTAGATTTCAAAATTAAGTTTCGATAGTGTAAGTCGGTATTTTCTATATAACTACAGTCAAAGTCTGCAGGTACTAGTGGACATTCGAAGGTTTTTCAATACGCGTTTAAAAAGTATTGATTTTCATACTGATTTCATATTTTGAAACTTGACCAATCATCATTACCTTTGCCGCTGACTGTACAACACACAGCTTTCAACTTGCTTGAGTCATGAGTCATGAATCATGAGTGTTTCACCCTCAGAACAATAACTAAAGGTTTTACCTGTTTAACTTAAGAATGAAATAATACTCTCGACGATTGTTCCATTTTACATATTATTTGATACTGACATTTCAAAACGTCTAACAAATAATTGGTTTTAACTACCTACAGCCCATTTTTTTTTTCAATTTACGCAAAATATGTGTTTCAGAAAGTTGGTCATAATACCAAACCATCTTATATCGATAACAGGGATGTTGTGGATATTTAGGAACTGTAAGTCAATCTCATAAATTAAAATGTGATATTGTTTGAAAACCTATATCGTTTTCTTTTGAAAAGTATTTAAAAACATTTCATTGACCTTACTTTTTAGGGTTCCGTAGCCAAATGGCAAAAAACGGAACCCTTATGGATTCGTCATGTCTGTCTGTCTGTCTGTCCGTCCGTATGTCACAGCCACTTTTTTCCGAAACTATAAGAACTATACTGTTGAATCTTGGTAAGTAGATGTACTCTGTGAACCGCATTAAGATTTTCACACAAAAATAGAAAAAAAAACAATAAATTTTGGGGCTTCCCCATACTTAGAACTGAAACTCAAAATTTTCTTTTTATCTAACCCATACGCGTGTAGTATCTATGGATAGGTCTTCAAAAATGATATTGAGGTTTTAAATACAAATACAAATACAAATACTTTATTTGCTATTAAATAGGGTGGTTACAATGAGGATGTTATCAAGATATTATGTAGAGTAGCTTATAACCTATTTAGTCATATATATAATGACATGCAAATTAATGTAACATTTTCATTTATTACATTATTATATTATTATTATACTAATAATAATATAATAATGTAATAAATAAATAAATAATAAATTAATAAAAAAAAATCTATTCTATTCTATTCTATACATTACACATATTATTATACATTTTCATTTTCATGTTTATTAAATTACAATACCTTTTTATTTGTAATATCATTATTGAATTAAATTAAACCGGACTACGTATAAACTAATAAATAAATAATAAATCACTAAATAAAAACTAATAAATGCATCGATTTCATTAAAATTATATTCATATTTCCCTCATTTATAGGTCAAAAATTCATTAATAGAATAGAATGCTTTGTCAAGTAGCCATCTACGCAATGATTTGTAGAATATGTTAACTGGGAGTTCTTTAATGTTATCTGGTATTTTATTATATATTGTCTTACACATAGCATAACTATTCTTCAAAAAACGCTTGGTTTTTGGAACAGCATCTAGGATAAGTTTGTTAGGGTGTCTAAGACTTCGGGCTGTTATTTGTTTTGCTTGTAGAAACAAGTGTCCGTTGCTTCTAACGAATTTCCCAATCTCAAGTATATAGATACAAGTAAGAGTCAATATTTTAAGAGTTTTAAAGTAAGGTTTACATGAGATATCTGGCGCTATGCCACATAAGGCTCGTATGCATCTCTTTTGAGCAACAGAAACTTTGTGGATGTCCGTGGCATTTCCCCAGATTATCAAACCGTATCTGAGTACTGACTCCACGTATGCGTAATAAGCAGTTAAAGCAGTGCCTTTATTTGCAACCTTTGTTAATTTGTATAACGCGAATGCAAAACTGTTAACTTTATTACAAACTCTATCTGTGTGTTCTTTCCAGTCAAGTTTGGAATTAATGTCTAGGCCTAAAAATGTTACTTTATCCGGATTCATTAGGATTTCTCCGTTGTATTCAATGACTATGTTTTTATTTTTAAAATTATTAAAGTTTAGTATATTAGTTTCTAATATCATTTTTTTCTAAACTGAATAGTTTGCGCGAGAGACACTTCCAAAGTTGTAAAATGTGTGTCCCCCCCCCCCCCCCTGTAACTTCTAAAATACACTGGACAGCAAAAATAACGGGTCATTTAGAAAAACCGCGATATCTCCCAAAGTTATTTACATAGATCCCTCGTATAAATAATATGTTATAGGCAGATTTGTGACGCTTATAATACATATCAAAAGAGGTTGCATTTGAACAAGTTACAGCTTCAAAAAAAGAAATTCCGATTTTTGAAAAATATCAAAAATCAAATTTTTGAAATAGAAAATCTGTCATCATAAACAGTTTTTTTGGCTGGTCACAGTATTTTGTGCATCAACCATGCACCAACATGTCGTTATCTACTGAAGAATGTACACGAATTATCACCATGGTACAAGAACGACAGAGTCAGCGGAGTACTGCTAGAACAGTAGGTGTATCTTTATCCACGGTCCAAAGAGTACTCCAGCGATTTCAAGACACCGGCATGAACATCAGGAGACCAGGGAATGGCAGGCCAAGGTGTACAACTACACGAGAAGACCGATTCATCGTGAGCACTATGTTAAGAAATCGACATCTCACGGCTGTTCAGGTCCGAAGTAGCCTTCAAGAAATTCACCACAACAATGTAAGCTCTGACACGATCCGGCGGCGACTTCGGGAAGCTGATATAAAGCCTTATAGGCCAGCAAATGGCCCTAAATTGCTCAGAGAACATCGAGTTGCCAGGTTGCGGTTTGCTCGAGAACACGTCCGATGGACAGATGAAGATTGGTCCAGGGTTATGTTTTCCGATGGGTCAAGATTTTGTTTATTCGCACACGATGGGAGGCGAAGAGTATATAGGCGACCAAATGAACGTTATCGTCAAGCGTGTTTTGAGGAAAAGGTGCCATTCGGTGGAGGATCAATAATGGTTTGGGCTGGGATATCTTCAGAGGATCGTACGGAGTTAGTAATTATAGAAAACGGTTCTCTGACAGCTCCCAGATATGTAGAGGAGGTTTTAAATGAGCATGCTGGTCCTTTCTTGGTGAATATGGGCGCAAATTCCATTTTTATGGACGATAATGCGCGACCACATACAGCACATTTGGTCAACGCGTATATTCAAGACGTCGGTGTCACCCGCATGGAGTGGCCAGCTCGCAGCCCAGACTTAAATCCCATAGAGCATTTATGGGACAAGCTCGGGAGATGAGTTAAACAACGCTCTCCAGCTGCAGCTAACTTACGTGAGTTAAGAAGTGCGCTAGTAGAAGAATGGTCAAACATAGACCAAAACTGTATTAGAAATTTGATTTACAGCATGCCACATCGTCTTAATGAAGTGATACGGGCTCGTGGAGGAAATACAAGATATTAAATTTACAGAAAAGCTTTCATTTTGCAGATTAACTGTGTTGTATATTTTTGTTGTCAAAAGCTAGAAGTGTTTTTTTTTGTATTTTTTAATACTTAAATAAAATTATAGAGTTTACAAACGTGTTATGTATTTTCTTTTATGTATAAGTCAGTCATCTATAACATACTACAGTTTCACTAGTTTGTGTTGTGTAGTTAAGAAACTATCACACTTTTTATAAGCGACCCGGAATTTTTGCGGCCCAGTGTATAATGATAAAACTAAAAAATATATGATGTACATTACCATGCAAACTTCCACCGGAAATTGGTTTGAACGAGATCTAGTAAGTAGTTTTTTTTAATACGTCATAAATTGTAAACCGCAATTTACTACAAGAACTTTTATATTATGTTATTTGCTGCTACGGAACCCTTCATGGGCGAGTCTGACTCGCACTTGGCCGCTTTTTTTTACTCTTTAAATTCTGAATGCACATTATGCAGTCGAACTGTGTCAGATCGCTGATGAAGGTCCTTTCATCATGCGTTATGATGATTATACACTCGTATCGTAAATAAGTAACGTCAAGTTGTCCACCGTAGCAGGGAGTTGTCATTGGTCATGACGTCACCGCCGCCGCCCGCGCCGCGCCGGCCGCCGGAGTGAGGTCGCGTCGTTTAGTGTTTTTGTTAACGCTCGTTAAGTGGCCGTAAGTGCAGCTGAAGCGTCTGACGCAACGCCGCGATACCCTATCAGGGGCAACAGGCACTCTAGGACATAGTTACGTAACAGTTCCACCCAAAGTTCTATGCAAAGCTACAAAGTAAACAGTACACAATATCGTGATGAGCCAAGGTGAAGTTTGATCAGAGTAACAGCATTTATGGTCGTTCCATCAGTTTTTGTTATCATTAACATCAGTTTTCCCTGTAATTATTGTATCGAGAACAGCTCAATAAAATACTTGGTCGTAACTGCAAAAAGAGCCAGTCCATATAAGGGTGGTGTCGAGTGGGGCAAGGGCGCCCGCCGTCGTCGGTCGTCGCGCCCCCGCCGGGGCGGGCGCGCGGGTTCGGTATGGCGATGGCGCGCCGCGGGGCTGCAGGGCGCTCGCATCTGATTTACTGGTAATTAATCACATTGAGGACACTCTTTAGCATAAGCGATGGAATGTCAGTAGCGTATTGAGCTTTAGGGATATTTAATTGGTTCTAGAAATATCTAAAAAAATATGCGGCAGTTTTTTATCAAGACTTGTTTGAACAGTTTCTCAGTGATCACTCTTGCCATTTTATGGTAATTTTATCTTATAATGTTGATAATGTGTAGTTGTTAGCTGTTCCAAATAAAGTGAAAAAAAAACACTATGGTGAGGTAAAGCTTAGTTGTTTGCATTATTAGATCTAGAAGTTCGTTTTAAAGGGTTATTCCACATTCGTCTTAGTAGAATCTCGTCACATCTAAAAATGATTCGACGGCCATTATTGGCCTTAGATTAATTCCCTCATCACGCAGGGTAGTGCGTGTACGGACTATACAGTATAAGGAACACAAGTTTTACTTTCCTATTTGTATTTGTTTTAGGTAATAAATCTCTTGTAAACTGTAGCCAAGCCCACAACGAAGCCAACTTCACGTGTACTTGACCTCATAATAACACAGCACAGGGTGTGTTCACAGACTTGTGTAAACATCAACGAACTCACTTTTGTGTTAAGAAAGTAAACAAAAATATACTACTACTACTAGTATTTCCTATGTTTTGGGTTGTCATTAAAACTACCAATTTAAAAGTTGTATGGTAATACAACTTTTAAATTGGTAGTTTTTGAATTGTATGTACTCGTATCTCATCGGCATCGGCATATAAAATATATACATATACATAAATACATATATAAATATTTTATATGCCAGTACATACATAATAAGGTAGCGCCTTCTACCGCTACAAAAATTTAGCTATAAACTATATCAAATCTTGGTATATATATTTTTTCTATTGAATTCAATTGCGTATGTACCTGCTTATACTCGTATAGGTACAGTACCTAGGCGTATAAATTCGGTAAAATTAATTGGCAAATTTATCACATTCCGGTTAGAGTTCTACTGATCATTACCGCTGTTGTGGATGTGGATGTGTATTGAACACATGCGATCAGTTGTCGCATCGAAGGTCGGTCTGACCGTCCGTCGTCGTCGGTCGCCCGCCGCGGCCGCCGCACATAAATCGCGCAATCGATGCGTAATTGCACATTGCCGGAGTCAACGTGTTTATTGACGACGTTGGCACGTGCGTCTACGTCACAGCTAGTTTTCATCTTATTATTTCATACTATATAGTAACTACAGGAGGAAATTTCAGTAAAATTAACAAATGTTCAAATTTAAATTCAAATTAAAATTCAAAAATCATTCATTCAGTTTAGGCTACAAGTAGCTCTTGTGAATGTCGCTATGCCATCCGTTCGTAAGTCTACTCTGGGCGGGAGATCTTGCACTGAGAAGAACCGCCAAGAAACTCAGCTAGTGTCCAGCTCTTTTCTCCCTTACAGCATCAAAAATATTGGATAATGCCTAATCATAGCGGGACACTTTCTATTACAAATACACATAAAAATATAGAAGGCAACCACAACATGTAAAAAAAAACAAAATAAAAAATCTAAGTTATCAAATTTACATCAGAGCGATGTTATCCTGTAATAAAAATATAATAAGTACAGATTAAAAAGTATTTATTTACAAACAAAGACAAAACAAGATAATAATAAAACTACTTAAAATTAAACTTACCAAAAACTATAAAGTATATCTACTATTAACTATAAATAAAAAATTTGCCCCAAATCATCCCCATCAGGCAGAGTGCCCAGTAAGCTAGCAGCATTGCCATGTTGGATAGCTATGCTTATACGCTGGCCCAAGTAGCTGCTAGCTCTGGGGTCCCAGGTGGCTTCTACTAGTTTAATAGAAATATCTTTAAAGAGTTTGTGAGCACCCGGGCCCCATGGACCTAAAGTCTCTACCCCAAACGGCTCAAATATGAGATCCCCAGTCAGATTCTCATACTTTCGCCGTTTGAGGTTCTCTGCATGATTTACAGCCGCGCCAGCGCTAACAGAAGTGCTTGGAATGTGGGACGGTGCAAGCGTATCGACACAAGTTGCATCTCATACGAGAGCCCATTCCACCTTCCAAGGAACTAGGGTCATGCCGTCCGGTCTTGTGCCAGACCAGAGGGTTCGAGTACTGCTGGTGCTCCAGCAGTGACAAGAGCCCGTCGAATAACGTCATTCAGGCTATGATGACGAGCAATGCGACCAACACTTCTAGCACAGGACAGCCCGTGGTGACCGAGGCTGCTCACTGGCGCGCCGCAACGACATTGATGAGGGACGATACTGGGGGCGCCAAGACGCAAAGCAGTGGCAAGGCGAAAAGTACTGCGGTCCAACAGAGTACCCGTATTAGGAGATGGTAACGCTTGCAACCAAAGACCTGACTCCCATTTCCCTACAGCTAAGAGGCGAGCGCACTCTGCAGGGCTAGAAGACGTGTTGATAAGGTTATTACGCAACAGTCCGCAGAGAGGCTCGTCCCAAAGCCTTTGGGAAGAGGTGTTTGTGGGATATTAGGAATTCGGGCAAGCTGCACTCCAGGCGGCCTTGGCCTCGTCCAAGTGAGAAACCAGAGGGGAACACGATGTGTGTTCCAGTATCTTGTTGATAAGATGTTGAGTAGCATGGACCGAAGACAAGAACGCCGGAAAGGACACATCCGTAGTTTTTCGGATACCCAGGCCACCGAACCTAATAGGGAGTGTTGCTAGGGTCCAAGAGCGGTCACTAAGGTTGATGTTCAAAATGTATTCCAGAAAACATGTAACTCCGTCGGGCAGGAAATTGTACATCGTGACAAGTAGAAGTTCACTCAGACGAAGCCGCGGGCGGGATCCTCAATAAATATTCTTAAGGCGAAGCGTTTGCGCCCCGTACCATAAGAAAAAATGTTTTTTTTCTTTCCAATTAAAACTACAATTAAGTTTAAAAAATGAACTAGCATTTTGAAGAGTGTGTTCAGATTAATCTACTAAGAAAATCGATCTGGTTTGCCTGTAAAATGCAAATCTATGTTTTAAAAATGGTTACTTTGATATTTTTTTCTCTGTTATAAAAGTTGACAAATCGTGTTTCTGCAACTAGCAAAATGAAGTCAATTAAATGAAAAATCATGTCATCAAATATCACTTTCATATGTTTTGTAATTGTTGGGAAAAATCAAGATCCCCGCCACATAAATTTCCAATTATGTCGCCTTAAAAGAAATCTATTGAAAAAACCATTTTCGCATAGTTGAAATGAACGTTCACTTAAGTTTTACACATGTAATGAGAATTGAGCTTATCACTGGCTTGACTCAATCGGAATTGCTTAGGTTTCTGCTGGTGGTGACCCTTGGTCTTGATACGACAGGAGCTTCCCGAAAATAGTTAACGTGACAAATGTACTGACGGCGTGTTTGTTTGTCCGCAGCATGTCGGAGGGAGACGTGTCGCTCATCCGCGACGAGGACGTGCTGCGCCGCATGGTGAGAGCCCGCCAAGCCACGACACAGTACACTCCATCCATCATCAGCGTCATCAGCCTATGTTCCATTCAGACAACAGTACTCTCCAAGGACATATTAATGTTACACGCAATTTAGTAAAGTGCTTGATCATCTCAAGCTAGAGGAAGTGGGTTCAATTCCCAGCGGTCACATATTGGGCTCGGTGTGGTTGCTGGTGTACTTTACTAATTACACTTACATACCTTCCATCTTATTTATGAATTTCGGAATAGCTGCATTATTATTTAGCTACAGTTTATAAGATACACAGTGGTTCAAGATGGCGGGTGAAGTGCGCTTCCATCTGCGGCCTTATCTACACTTACCATTAGGTGAAACAAATACACTGTCTAGTTGTATAATCGATTTTGGTTTTTTCTATTATATTTTTAAATAGTTAGGACCATTACCATTGCCATTACTTATTCATTCTACATAGGTATGACCACAGATATATTCCGTGGGTAGGTATGACTCCTATGGTAAAGTTGCGAGCAAGTGTACAGAAATACTCATTCGTGTTATTCTTGGACTTTGTGTAAATGCAGTTCGATTACCAGCAGCGTACGTAACAACATAATGGCAGGGCTTGTACTATTGTAATAATTAATAACATATATTATTTGATACCTAAATTTAACATTGATGTGATTAAACCTACCTTTTAAATCCAAAAAATATTAATATACTAAATAAAAGAAGTTTAGAATGCTGATAGCTGGTTGCAACTCAGTTTCTTCTATTTAATTAACAGTTCATACATGTTTGAACTCAGTATATTCCATAATCGAGGTTAATAGACTGTGTCATGGTGTTTCAGTGGCAGCAGACGGAGGACTTCTCGCGCAAGAAGGAGATCCGCGCGCACATGTACCGCCTGCGAGAGGAGCGCCTGCGCAACCTGTACTCGCCCGAGCCGCCCGCCGGCAAAGGGAAAGGTACTTTTATTAATTATATACTTTAGTACTTGTAATGGTAACTGTATATGTTACAGTGACAATAATGCAATATCTATCTATACTAATATTATAAAGCTGAAGAGTTTGTTTGTTTGTTTGTTTGTTTGTTTGAACGCGCTAATCTCAGGAACTACTGGTTCGAATTGAATAATTATTTTTGTGTTAGATAGTCCATTTATCGAGGAAGGCTTTAGGCTATATAACATCACGCTGCGACCAATAGGAGCGAAGCATCAGTGAAAAATGTTGCAAAAACGGGAAAAGAGCCTAAAAAATTAAAAATGCTGCCGAAAGTCACTATTCCACGCGGACGAAGTCGCGAGCACAGCTAGTCTGCAATATGCCAACTTCACAATCATTGAATCACAAGTTGAAATCTGTAAATCTATTTAAAGAGAGGAGTTTAAACTGAAGAACAATAAACATTGCACAGCCCAATCCGTTGAACTCATATCGCTGTTGCAGACAGATCCCCTGGAGATCACGAGATACTGGTGTAGTTACGTGGACGTAGTCGCGGGCAGTTGCTAGTAAAGTTTTAAGATTACTAGAGAGAAATATGTATAACTAAAAAACGTACGCTTATTTCTCTTGTTCGTGTGTAATTGCAGAACATAAATGATGATGGGCTATATGTAGTACTATTTACTAGTACATACTATCAAACATTCACTATACCTACTTAAGATTAGTTATAAGTCGACAAAAGTTTTTGTATTTTATATAGTTAGGGGGGTTTTCAATGTAACGAAGAAGTATACATATTGTTCAGTAGATTCTTACTTTTTTCTGCAGTTTGTTCCCTAATCTAAGTAGTATTTTGTAAGAAGTAGTAAGTATTTTAACGCTTTCGTCATTCTAATTAGCTAATTAGAATGACGAACATTTGTAAGCTTACAACTACACTGTGTGCTCAATGTTTAGTAAATGACACATTAGTTTTACGCGTACGCTTCCTAAGAGCCCTGCTTGTGTTTCCTTAATAGCTCCTTCTTTCAAAGTAAGCGAAACAGCACATAAATAATTAGTATTTTGGCATGAATATAATGGATTGTATGGTATTTATAAGGTGATTACTACTCGATACCATGGATGGTCTATATTTTATTAGTCCATGGTGTTGCCTTTAGAATACCATTTCATAAATACTTGTATTTTTAATCCGCTTTAATTAACAAATTTTACACTGACATAGAGTTGAAAAAAATACGACGAGAGACGAGGATTTCTAGTCCTTTACCGAATCCTCGTATAATATTTTTCTTCTTTTGCCTGATTCACTAGCGTTAGTTGTTTTGTGCCTAAATTCAACAGGTTGTGAGTTCACGTCAGCCCAGGGCCACGTGAAGTCGTTCGCCGACCAGACCTTCCAGTCCATGAAGAGCAAGGAGGTGCGCGACGCGGGCTCCCCGCCCAAGGAGTTCACGTACCGCGGCCAAGGTGCCTACCTCTACCGACTCAGAATAACCTTAACCGCACTAACGCTTCTTAACCGGTTACAGAAGCCACATAGCCCTTACGTGATATTAAAATTTGCCTAACTTTTTGCAGATTTGAAGGAGCTCTCCAACGCTGGATGGAATGTTGAGTCCGAGAACAAAACGACAGATGACGGGCACACCCATGTAAAGTCCGTGCAAGCCAACATCGAAGGAAGTTACGACGTGGAAGGTGGGCACGGTCAGTTCTCCGCGCGCGATCAGCACACACGCGCTGCCACCGAGTATCACGATGACAACTCCAGCCTCAAGCGCGACCAAAGCTCCTCCAACACTGCCGCGCACGAGCACGTGGTGCGACAAACCGACGATGGAACACATTTCTCGTCGACCACCAGCTCCTCTATTTCCGCTTCCAAAGTACAGCAGGTATCCTCGACGAAACACGAAACAGTGCCATATGTAGCTAATGATGACTATGACCTATCACAGCAGACGAGTTACGATACTAACCAAAATGAACAAGTGACGAGGAAAGAAAACACGAATGAGTATGAACATAAAATGAGGAAGAACGACTTGCAACAAGGAGAGTTGATATCCAGGAAAGTAGACTACCCCGATGACAATACTAAAATCATTGTTGAGACAAGATGTCTCCCGGACGGCACTCGCATTACGAGTACTCGCCGAGAATTTCGCGCGCCTGTGGTGCAGTGCAGCCGTTCCGAGCAATATTCTCAGCAAAATAAAAGTGAACGTAAGTCCCATCAAACTTCCTCACAACAAAAATCTGACACCAGAGAATATACTTCAAAAATAACTCAAAAAAATACTGATAATCAATCCACTAATATTATGAATTATCAAAAAACTGCTGATAAAAATGATTTTAAACAGGAGCAGGAAATACATAATGCGTCTGAAGATGACACTTACGATTCAAAACACAAAATTGACCACAATCACTTTGTGACCACCTCAGAACAAGTAAATAAATGCGAAGTAATTTCAGAGGATTTTCAGAAACAAAACATAAAGGAGGATAATATATCTCGAAACGTTACTGAGCGCGTTTACCATACAACGGGAGATAGAGAAACGGAAGAAGTTGTAGAAAGAAAAGCTACTAGTGATCAGTATCAGACTACCTACAATAGTGATTACACCCAAAAGAAAGTTAGTAATGATTGGAGCCCAACACATCAAGCTTGGGCTAGTACTCTTCGGGCGGATACCCCTACATCCACGCGTCCTTCAACAAGAGCTTCCTCGCCTGGCGTTCGCAACTTCCAATCAAGCACATCTTCACTGAGAAGCAGCGTAAGTCCTGATAAAGCATGCAGGAAACCACCTAGCCGCGGAAATAGTCCCAGCAAGGTGGACAGACAGTCACCAACACGAGGTGCCCATTCTTTTTATTCGGCTACTGAAACTATAACAACTCGATACACTAGTCCGGAAAGAAAACCACCACATGGAAGATCTCCAATCAGATATAGCCAGACTCCTGAAAAAACGCCACAAAGAAAAAGTGTAAGCCCAGATAAAAAATCGCAGACGTCGTATGAAACGGTTCCGGCTGACAACTATGCTGGTAAACCTGAAATTCAACATACACGTAACCGAAGTCCTGACCGAAAAACCGCATCCAATATTCAAACCAACAATTACTCCAGAAACACTTCTCCTACAAAACCCCAAGACCGCGACACTGTTAGTACTATGCGCTTAAATCAAAGTCCTACAAGAAAACCAGATCACTCAACCAGAACTGAACCGTATCCTAAATCAAGTCAGCCGAATGTGTCTTCTAATCGTTCAAGTATTAGTCCAGAGAAATATCAACCAGGCAGTCTTTTCAGGGACGTGTCGCCAACTAAAACTTCTCTTAAAAGAAGTAATACACCAAGTACTGAAAGACCAACAGGCAGACATCCAAGCCCTTCTTCTACTGTTTCTAATTATGCTAAAAACAGACATAGTGCAAGTCCCGATCGAAAAACCGTTTGTCAACCTGATTCAAAACCTTCAGAAATGCAACAAGATGAAAAAAATTACGAGTTCGATAAAAATCCAGGCTACATGAGACCGACTGCGACTAGCAAAACCTCCACTTCAGACATTCCTAAAAATGTGCCTGTGAAGGCATTCGCTACTCCTGATAGAAAATCTCCTTTAAAAAGTACTGCTTCAGAGGCACTTGTGAGTAAAATTACAGAAGTGAAAAAAGACCACTATACATTTATTGATGAAGAAACTAAAATGTATTCCCGCACTGATGACAAAAACTTAGCAGAATGTTTAACCACTGAGTCTGAAAATGTTATTGACAGACATAATAACATACATCCATCCAAAAGTCCATCCCCTAAAAGAAATAATACTTCAGTAGACAAACCAGACTATCCTTATCGTGATTCACCAAGACCTACATTGAGAAAGGATTCAAGGTCGCCGTCTCCTAGCAAGGGCCCTGTCACTTTTAATGAAGATCATAATAGTGATACAAAGAAATCATCGACCATTGAAACACTTCAAATGGATGTGAAATATCATTCAAAGACAACTGACGACGTAACAAAACGTCTAACTACCTCGAAGGATAAGAATTCTTTTGCAACAAAGAAAACACCAACTCTAATAAAAGACTCCACAAAAAAACTGGAAGAGTCAAGTAATGAACCAGAAACTGCAATCAGTGACGAAAAGATCAATTCATCGACACGTCGAGATAAATCTCCTAAGAAAGGAACAGATTCATTTACGAGGAAAACTTCACGTGAGAGCCTTTCACCTGTTAAGCGTACCAGTAAAGACACACATTATAAAAAGACTACAGACTTCATCACTAGTGAAAAGACTACGGAAGAGTTGAACAAAAAGTCAGTTTTAAAAGACCACCCTCGGCAGCTTGTTACTCCATCTACTAGTCCTACTAGAAAACCTAAAGCAGAGGATAAAGCTCCTTCAACAGGACAAAGTTCACCCACAACTTCTGTCAGTGGATTTGTTTACTATGGTTCTCCTAGTACTAAAAAAACAATTGTTACCGATCTAGACGAACAAGAATCATACACAGAAAATAATGATTCTATAGACTACGGATCTATTTATAAAAGACCAGATAGTCTGAACATTCAACGCTCTCCCTCTCCTTCCAAAATTCCATGCAGATCTCCTTCTCAAGAAAAACGAACTTCTCCCACAACCGAGAACCTACCTAGAAAGAGTTCTTTAAAAAAATCTTCTTTTACTAATCAAATAACTCCAACTGAAAAACCACCTTCTAGTTTTCGTATTTCGCCAACTACAGAAAACCAAGAGCATTCAGATCATAACATTGTAAAAAAGGATAACCCGGATAAGCCAGCTCCAAATGCAATAACCAAATCCAAACCACCACTGGAGAGACGAGAAACCTACGAGGAGCGTTGTCGAAAGATACTTGGCATGATGGATGATGATAAGAAAAAATCAGAAGCACTTCAAAATAAAGAACCCATTTCTAATTTAAGCTCGCCCAGTGTTTCTCCTGGCCACAGTTATATCACTGAAGAAAACTTGTCTTTAGAATGTAAAAATAAAAAGGAAACGATAAAAACTCACTCTAACGTAACAGATTTTATAACGCGCGAACAAGAAGAAATCTCTGAACAACGAGAAAAGTCTCCCACACCTAACAAAACAATACCTTGCAGAGATAGCTCTCCGACAAAACTACAAGACATAATTTCATCATATACAGAGGTTAAGCTATCTATCGTGACCTCCAATAGTAATCGGGATGAAGAAAAATTTTTGCATTCAAAACGCGAAGAAGATCATGTCTCTCGTAGAGACAGCTCGGAAAGGACACCACATCAGCCACCTGTTACTAAACCCTCTCGATCTACTGCCAGCCCTGAAAAGAAGCTTGTAAAAAAACTTCCAAAGCAAAAAAATCAGAGTCCAGACAAAAGACCAGAACACCTTGAAAGTAGAGAAGATATTATTACTGCCTCACAAACTAAAGCGCAGCCGAAGCAAACTTTTAATGCCGATCGAAAACAAATATCGGATAATCAAGAGGTTATTCATCAAAAGTCTATTACCGAGAAGCACATTGATAAAAGTAAGTCATCGACAATGACAAGACAAGAAACGTATGATGTTGAAGAGAGTCAAGTACTAAATAAATCGACACTTCCATGTGAACCAAAATTAATATCTCCAAGTCGTTCAGTTGCTAAAACCCCTTCGCCATCACAACTTGCAGAGACGATTTGTTCCACTTTAAACAAAACAAAGACAGTAATTGAAAAAACTGAAGAATTAATAGTATCAGAAAGAGAACAAGATATATTAGATAGAGTGCAAAAGTCTCTTCGAAAGTTGTCCCCAGATCGTAGTGAGAAATTGCTTAATCGTGGAAAGAGTCCAACAAAGTCTACCTCTGGCTTGCAAGATATAAATATTTCAACAAATGAGTATGAAGAGGCCTTAGACGTGGAACACTCTAAAGATATAACTGACTATTCTAATAATATAGTTGAACAGCATTTAGATAAACTAAAACACAAGAAGCCTTGTGATCTTGGCGATTACAAAACCGGTAGCAAACCGTCCTCTAGGAACACCTCTCCTGTCAAGAAAACGACAATACCAAGTCCAACAAAGAGTCCTGAGTCAGCCAAGAAATCAAGAAGTATATCACCTAAGAAACAAGCTACGGTTGTTGAAAGACCACAGTCTCCACAAGTTTCAAAATTAAGTGGACACAAAGCAAAAGAAATACAACCTCATGTTATCAAAAAACCAACATCACCAATTAAGACTGAAAAATGTATTATCACATCGGATATTAGGAAGAACAACACAAAACAAAACAGTTTTAACAAAACATCGACTAATAAAACTGGAACTAAAACCACTGAAAACACTATTAATAAATTGACAGAAACTGAATCTAAGCGTATACCAACCCCCAAAAGTAATAACAATACTAAAAAAGAGCCAGATTCACGCATAACACGCACAACTAGTGACTTAACAATAAAAACAAAAAAATCATCACCTCAAAGAATAAAGTCTAAGCCTGAGATACAAGTTAATGATTCATCTATACCTAAAAGCTCCAAACAAACTATAAATACTCATAAACTTCAGAAACCTTCAATTGCTATACATCATTCAAAATTACCGAGTAAACCAAAATCGGCAACAGCATTAAACACATCAACAGGTGAGGATGATGTCATAATTGATGTTCAGCAAGCCAAGTCGTCTAGGGAGAATTCTCCAGACAGAATTTGTCCTACTCCAATCAACTTTTCGGATGATATTGGAACACCACGTTACCCTGATGAAGTTAATGAACCTGATGATGAGTTCCGACAACGAACTAATAATACTATTCATGAAGCTGAATCCATTGTAGATGATATTGTAGAAATATGCGAAGATGATGAGCTGTTCGTTAAAAGAAAAGATGAACGCTTTTTAAATGTCCAGGAAAAAGGGTCCAAGTTTACAACACAGCAGTATAAAAATAATGAAAAGCGAGTGCACTCAGATTTGATAGACGACAATTTAAAATCCGATGAGTGTTTATTAACGGTTTCTGAAAAGGTTACCAAGTTTGCTAAAGGTCCACGAGATAAAAAAGATTCAAGGAGTCCATCTCGTAGAATTGTAGATGAATACGATAAAAATACTACTTATCAAGATGATTATACAAAACTCAGCGTAAATGATAAAGCTCATCTGTTTGTCGAAACAGCCGAAAATATGAAGACACAAAAAATTAAACCTGCAGGAAAAGTAGACCGCCCAGACTTGACAGATGTCGACGAATCTTTGAAAAGTGATGATTGTTTGTTAAGTGTATCTGATAAGGTTAATAAATTTGTTAAAACAGCGGAACAGTTTTTGACACAATCTTTGGAAGTGGATGAAAAAGAAAAAAAAATTAAAGAACAACATGATATCATTATGAGAAAAATAGTTGAAAACGTTGATTTTACCAATTCAGATTCAAATAAAGTTTTGATGGAATCCTCAGATGAAGTAGAAGATTCAAATCATGATCGTTATAAGACATTTAACCAACATGACGAAAAGAGAGGTTCCTTCTCAAAAGAAACTGCGTCATCTCACGCAAAAGCCAAAGACTTTCCCAGTCAAAATTTGAAGCCAACCGAGAAGACGCCTACTATAAAAATAACAGCATCACGTAGTAGTGAAGCAGTGAAAAAAGCAAAGGCTCTTTTTGAAAATATCACAATTACACAAAAAATAAAAGATGCAACAAACAAACAAACTACAAAATTGACTGATATAGGAGTGATGAAAAAGTCACCAAAGACGGATTCTACAATAGTTCTCCATCCATCTCTTGAGGACGGCTCTCCTAATATAACGGATGTTGAAAGCGAAATTGACGCTGTGCCCCATAAACTAGACAGTCGTGGTCGTCCACTAAGCAGAACTCCTGTCCGAGGTCAGCACTCCCACGTATATGAGAATAAGCCACGCAGCAGTTCCACTCGGCTTACTACACAGTCACCCGACATTTCTAGAACTAAATCACCGATTCGACAACCTATTGAAACTAATGCAACTTCAAAATCAATCACAATGAGACTACCACTAAGAGCTGAATCGCCTTATTTAGTACAAGCGGAAAACGAAAGCGTTCAAGAAAAAACGCCTGGCTATCAACGTCCAACCAAGACTAGCCAATTAAGAGAAGAAATAAAAACTGTGGAAGAAACAGAAGTAAGCAGTCGTCGTGGCAGCGGTAAATTTGGCGTGGAATTAAAACGGACAAGCGTTGAGAGATCAACGGTCAGCAGCGAGCGCCGCCGCAGTGTCGAGCACCATCAGCCCTGTATAGAAGATATCTTTGACTTAGACCTCCTGGAACAAATGGTCAGTAAACGTACACTTTGCATGCTTATGAGTATAATGTTATCGATTTTTATATTTAACTTGTGTCTTTACTAACTGTTATCTACTTTTCAGTTGGAAAAAGTCGCGGGCTATGAGCAGAGACGACGAATTAGGGCTCAAATCAGAATCGCTAAGAAGAGTGTGGAAACTGACACTTATGTTCACAAGAAAACAACGAAGACCGCAACTGTAATGAAAACAAAATCGCCTGAGCGTAAGTATCAAGCAAAGTCACCTGAACGCCAACAGAAATCCACCCCTCTGAAAACGCTATCACCGGACCGTATAACCCTACAAAAATCTTCACCTGATCACAGTCAGCCTAAAAGTCAATCTATGCTGAACGGGCATGCAAAGGACTTTGTGAAAATTTTGCCCCAGTCCAATCAACGACCACAAAGTCCCGAAAAGCTTGATCCAAAAGTACCTTTTAAATCAAAGAGTCCTGTCCGCCAGCCTAGTCCAGATAAGAAAACCAGAACTGCATCGCCCAATAAAACGCCAACAATGAAACCCAAGACAAATCGTTTTAATGAATATGCTTTTGCCTATTTAAAAAAGGCAGGAATTAACGATGCGGACAAGATAAAGCTTTTGGAAACTAAGGTTAAAAAGTCAACTGATATGGGTGACCGAAAAACTGTGAGTCAAATTGAAGAACGTCTGTCTGAGAATAAATCTACGACAGTATCTAAAAGTTACATCGAGAGGAAGTCATCGAAAGAAACGATTGAAAGGATTCGGACGAATGGCAGAAGAACTCCGTCACCTGAGAAGAAATTGAGTCCTGAGCGCATGGTTGAAAGTCCGACCGAAAGATTGCGCGAAAAGTCTCCAAGTCCAGTGTTGAAGCGACAGATCTCGGATACTGGCAAAAGAGAAACCATAATAAAGACAGTGTACGATATTGACAAGAAAGTTATCCCAAAACATGCGCAGGAGACGGAGAAGCCGTTGTGGGTGACCAATAGGAACCTAAAGAAGATAACGTCGGAAACCCGCTCGTTCAGCAGTAAGAAGATCGAGAGCGAGAAGGCGAAGTATCGCGCGCCGAGTCCCTCGAAGGTGATCGCGCAGCCGCTGGACGTCATCACGTCCAGCTACGGGCCCGGCCCGCGGGACGCCGACGGCAAGCCGCTGTTCGGCATCAAGGCGCTGCGTAACGGCGCCACCAACTATCAAGGTACTCATTTGTCACTTCATAATAATACGCCTGACTCGTAAAGCAAATGTTTGTACAAGTGATATTGCGACGCTTATCTGGAGCAGTCTTGATACTATTTGTCATGAATCCTAACGTTTACTACTTTAGGCAGTAATTATTCAAAGAGAAATTATAATTTTTTCTAAGTTTTGAAAGTAAAACCATTGAAAAGTATTTTATTGGTTTTTAAAAACTTTATTCATTAATAGTAATTGCACAGAAATGATTGAGTGTTTTATCAAAAATTTGTAATTCGCAGTGAAAGGCACGGTAATCCGCCAAGAGTTCCACTCGCGCGACGGCGGGCCGCCAGAGGGCTCGGTGTCGGTGACGGCGTACGCCAGCTCGCCGGAGGAGCTGGCGCGGCTGCTGCAGGCGCAGGGCGAGCGGCCCTCGCGGCTGCACGGGCTCGCCGCCATCACCACCACCAAGAAGTTTGGTGGGGACACCGGCCACGCCTACAAGGACGTACACACGGCAAGTGGTGCTCATTGACTAGCTGATAATAATGACAATGTTATGTTGTTATATTTGCTTTAAATACATATTATGAACACATGTAACCGGTCCCTTTATGTCATCATTACACCAGAATCATTAAGTAATTTTACAAATTTTCTCTTGCTATATTGTTATTCTGTTCATTTTCCCTTTAGCGGGAAGAGCGAGCCGCCCTCGACCAGTTCACCCACAACGATCGGCGCGTGTCGGACAGCCGCGTGGAGATCTGCGACATCACCAACTCCGACAGCAGGCACGAGGAAAGGCGTGAAACTCCGCGCCAGAGGGTAGAGGAGCGCCGGGAACGGTCGGAGCGTCTCGAGCGAAGGGAGGACAGAAAGGCCGAAGAGAGGAGAGAGAGTCCGCGCTGGCCAGTGGAAGAGCGCCGGGAGCGGTCAGAGCGAATCGAGAGGAGGGAGGACCGGAAGGCCGAGGAGAAGAAAGAGAGTCCGCGCCGGCAGGTGGAGGAGCGCCGGGAGCGGTCGGAACGCATCGAGCGGAGGGAGGACAGGAAGACCGTCCGGCAGAACTCCATCAAGTCCCTCACCGAGAAGTACATAAAGAACGCAAGTAAGTACTTACAACACCTAGAAACTTATACAAGTTTTAAATTTCTCGGAAATTAGTGCATTCATTTCATTTAATTTTTTCATACAGGTGATGTTTCATATTTCAGCGTATATTGGTAGCAGGCGTATATTATTCGTATCCGCACTTGAATCCCTGTCACTTTATAATAATATGGAAGCGACAAGCTTCAGATTTGTGTGGTTGTATAAATACTACAAAAAGCTAATTTAAAAATTACTACTGTATTTGTATACACATTTAAACATTCGCGTTCCATTTTAATCAAACGTTTATAATGGGGATTACCGCAAATTAATTTGTATAGATATCATAGACATACCTTTCTCAGCCAACCCGAGACCTTTGATTACAATAATTGTATTATTACCGTTAGAACCAGCGTATCTATATATTAATACGTGAAGCAAAAATTTTGTCCCACATTCTACAAAAATTGCGTGGACGGAGGAGTATGAAATTTCGTACACATATAGTTTATATAGAGAAGGAGAACAGAATGTTAATATTTTTTTTAAATTATGCATAAAAAGTACATTAAAACAATAAAACAAACATTACACACACTACCATGTATTTGACGCACACGCATATTATACTCATTTCAAAAATGGAAGAGGAGCGGCTGAAATCTGTCAATGCCAACCCAAACTCACATTCTATCTTTTTTAATTTTTAATTGCTTATTTATGATAAATTTTGGCCATTGCAATAATAATAAAACTTACATGTCAGCGTTCCATTTTTTTATTTTTTTTTGTCTGGGAAGTAAAGTTAATAGAATAACTATGAATATTAAAAAAAAGGTCATCATACTCCTCCTTGTTACAAATAAAACCTCTTCATAAGTACAGGTACAACGATGATATTGATAACAAACCTCATTGAAGATTTAAAGGTTTTCATGTGTCAAATGGCAGACAACGTAAAAAAAATCACTTCATTCTTTACTTTATAAAAATGTAGAAAGACCATACATTCTAATTAATTTTGGTCACATAATTAAAAATACAAAATTAAATTTATAAAAAGAAAACATGTTATTAATGCAATGGCCACCATTTGCTTAGTCGGAATCGGTAGGTCCTGATCACCGATCAAAAGTGTTCGTGTATTTATGTTAAGGCGACGCACCGCTAAACAATAAATCTCATGCGGAGCGTTTGCGCCCCGTACCATAAGAAAAACTGTTTTTTTCCTACAAATTAAAACTAAAAATTATTTAAAAAAATGAACTACAATATTGAAGTGTGTGTTAAGACTAATCTACTAAGAAAATTTAGATGCTTAAATCGGTCTGGTTAGCCTGTAAAATGCAAATCTGTGTTTTAAAAGAGGTTACTTTGATATTTTTTCTCTGTTCTAAAAGTTGACAAATCGTGTTTCTACAACAAGCAAAATGAAGTCAATTAAATGAAAAATCATGTCATCAAATATCGCTTTCATATGTTTTGTAATTGTTGGGAAAAATCAAGATCCCCGCCACGTAAATGTCCAATGCGTCGCCTCACGCTCGCGACGACGTTGCTAGAGCGCGTTTGTTTATAATTTACCTCCTGCATTGTCCTTATTTCATGGGCCATTGCTCTTTGAATATTAAAAAAGTGAAAACAGCTCTAAAAAGCAACAAATAATATTGAAATCATATTATTAATTACCTAGATACGCATATCAGTTTTAAAGAAGGTCTATTGAAGTCGGGTGGTTGGTGGTCGGCTGGGGGACAATTTTGTTTCATTTAATCTTTTATAGTTGTTCCATTTTCTCTTGTACCCGACTTCAGTAGACATTTTTTTAAACTGATATCTAGGTAATTAATAATATGATTTCAATATTATTTCTTGCTTTTTAGAGCTGTTTTTACTTTTTTAAGTTTCCTGTTTTTGAAGTCAGTTTTTTTTTGTTAAAAAATATTTTATTTTACATTTTTTAGTAATGGGTAGACGTAGACCTAACAAAGATGCTTCTCGGATGACGAAACGACCGCCTAGTAAGTAGTAGTGGTATTCCTATGTAAAACTTCAATCTTAATTAGGTATTATTTTTGCACGAACTAAACATTTTGGCATATTGAACCGTATGAAGTAAGCCCAACAAAAGGTAACTGCTGTAAATGGTTGAGGAATTCCCTCTATTGTCTATGGTCTCCATCATCAGATCTGTAATGGCACTCATTTATTTATTGATCACCAACATAATAAACATCAACTACTACAATTATGGTTTTGGTACAGTTTAGGAAAGCTTAATGTTATTACAATTATAGGCGAAGACCACATTCGTTAAAAAAGCAAACAGTTACATAATTGAATAATAAATTAGAAAATAAAATTACAATATGAATTTTAAAAAAAATAACAATTAAAAAATATAAAATTTACAAATAACAACCAAATCGTACAAAAATAAAATGAGATAAATAATAACTAAAGAAGCGACTTCCTAAACTTGCGAATGCCATCCCTAAAGAGATCCAAATCTTTGGACTTGGTCAAACTGTTAAACTCTCTGATGAGACGGTTTACCGGTGCATGATGTCCGAGATTGGATTTGCTTGAGCAGTTCACAAAAAGGTTGTACCTCGAAGCGCGAGGGAGTTTCAAAGGAGTTGAAAAGGTAAGAGCTTCTAGTAGTTCGGGAGCCTCAAGGATGCCATTCGCCAGCTTGTACAGAAACAATAAGTCGTGTAAGCGTCTTCGATCTGAGAGTGACAAGATACCAAAGTGATTTAGTCTTTCAACATATTTTTCAAGTGACTTGCCCAAATTACAAGAGTAGGCAAGATGCCATAAAAATCTCTTTTGTATGCTTTCCAGTCTTTTATTATAAATATCATAAAACGGATTCCAGACGACACTACAGTATTCCAACCCGCTACGCACCAATGAGTTAAATAAAAGAATCTTTGTTTTGGGTGACTTGAAATTTTTGCAGTTCCGTAGGACAAACCCTAGATTTTTGAAGCCTTTGGTACAGACTTTATCTATGTGTATGTTCATTCTCAACTTACCATCCAGCCACACTCCAAGATCTCTAACTGTGTCAACATCAATCAAGGTATCGCCGTTAATGTTGTAATGGTGACAAGTATTATTTCTTTTCCTAGAAAAGTGCATGCAGGAACATTTGGAAACATTAAGGTCCATTCGATTTTTCTCGCACCATTCGATGAGTCTAATTAAGTCGGCTTGTAAAAGACTAGCATCGACAGCCGATTCCACAACTCTAAAAAACTTTAAATCATCTGCAAACAATAAATAGTCTGAATTTACGAAACATTTACCTATGTCATTATAATAACCCATAGGCAAAGATCAAAGTGCAAAGTTCTTATCAATAGAAAATAATTAAGACTAAACACAAGGTAGCTACTGTAAAACGTTGAGGAGTTCCCTTGACTGTCCTTCGTCTTCATCATCAGACCCCTAATGACAGTCACAACCCATCTAGGTGTAAAGTTCTCATCATTACAAATTAATCAAGCCCAAACACCATGTAATTGCTGTAAATCGTTGAGGAGTTCCCTCAACTGTCTTTCGGCTCCATCATCAAATCGACTCCAAAACTTTATTAAATAGTAGTGCTTTAAAATACTTAATGAAAACATTAACAAACGCACTAGTCGCCACTACGATTTTCGAAGGTTTCCCTCGATTTCTCTGAGATGCCATCACCAGATCCTGGTTTCCTTATCATGGTACTACCCTTAGGATATCTCCTTTCTAACAAAAAAAGAATCATCAAAATCGGTTCATAAACGACGAAGTTATCCGCGAACACACATAAAATATATATATATATATATATCCAAGGAGGTCGTCAAACACAGACTAGCATTAACACTTTTTAACCGACTTCAAAAAAGGAGGAGGTTTCTCAATTCGACTCGTATATATATAGATATATAAAAAAATTAGTTTTAAAAAATGTCTACTGAAATCAGGTGGGGCTTTTACAATAAAAAAGTGGAGATAATGGAACAACTATAAAAGTTTAAATGAAACAAAATTGTCCCCCAGCCGACCACCAACCACCCGACTTCAATAGACCTTCTTTAAAACTGATATGCGTATCTAGGTAATTAATAATATGATTTCAATATTATTTATTGCTTTTTAAAGCTGTTTTTATTTTTTTTAGTTTCCTGTTTTTTGAAGTCGGTTTTTTATTCCATTTATCGAGTTTCATAAGGAAGCCTTTCTTGGGGCTAGATAATTGGTGTGAGTGTGGGAAACATTGGAAACATTTATTTATTTATTTTATTTATGTGTTACTGACACGGACACACGGACATACAAAACCGGAAGTACTAAAACATCCAGAACACCTACTCGTTTTATCCATGGGCACATGTGATAGTTCGTAGGCACAGCACTGACACCAAATCAGATCAGTCGATCATCAAATTTTATACAAGTAGATTAGTAGATTACACAATTAAAGTATACCTACCTACAAAACGGTCGTGTTTCGTGTGACGTTGCAAATTTCCGTTATCCATCGTTTCGAATCGGCAGAAATCACGAAAGTGAAGTAACAATTGGCGCGAACAATTAACTGTTTTCGGTGATTGCGGCCGGTCGCGCAACCGGCGCGCCGCGGCGCCGGCGGCGGAGCGGCTGCCGGCCCCGCGCTTACATAAGCCACTTTCTTACCGCCGCCGATGCCGGTGAGTCGCGGCGAGCCGGTGAGTCGCCACCAGTCGCGCCAACGCCAGCCAGCTCGCCGGCCGCGGCCGCGTCGAACAATACCGACTGTCCAGCGGCACCCATTGTTCACGACACACTTTCCTATTGCTAATTCAGTGCCTTTGACAGGTCTGCGACTTATTACAGTGTAGTTATAATTGTTGTCTGATATGAATTGTTGAGTTCTGTGAAGTGCTTTAACTCTATGTACTGCCATGGAGGGTCACTACCTGCGGCTCCGACGCACTACTTTTGGTTTGTTTACGGCTTATGATATCATCACCGTCATCATCAGCCTACACACGTCCACTGCTGGACATAGGCCTCTCCAAGTCCATGCCACTGAGCTCGATCAACGGCTACTCTCATCCGGCTCTTGCCAGCCACCTAATAATATAAAGTTTATTTATTTATTTTTAATATGTTGACTATTTTAAAGTTCAAAGAACTTAACCGATAAGGATAAGGATATTGCTCGTCGAGTAATGTCTTTACTTATCTTTTTAGCATACAACAATTTTTAAACTGTCTGTTTTATTGTTAGGTATCTTGTCCTGTCTCTCATACGCAAATAGAAGTTAATAAAAAAGATAATTAATTTAAAACAAGCTAAGGCTACCCGTACGCGCGTTTTTAAATAAACTTTATTTTTCACTGTTGTGGATACTTTTGTTAATAAATAAACTTGTCTATACGTAATCCAGCTGGTTATTGAACTGTAAAAAAAACAGTAATACTTACGTGTATAACGTAAATTGACCTTAGGTTTTTATATTTGTTGCAACAGCATTGCCTAACTAAGGTAAAGTAGCGAACGAGCAAATAGACGCAAACATTGTAATACATATGGGAAAGCAATAAAGATATAATATAATATAATATAATATAACATAACGTCATGGTTCTGGGTGTTTAGTACTCGCATTGTCTGACGTCTATTACACAAGTGCATATAAAGGGGTTCGAAACTTTTTGAATGGAAGCTGGCATATCGATCCGCCGCCATTTTGATTTTTCTTCGAAATCGCGGCGCACGATGAATGGTGTATGTATGAGTAGAGGACACATAGAGGAATAAAAAATGTCAAGTAACATGGTACCCTAAAGTGTCACGTTACCGAGATATTTGGAGGTAAAGATCGATATATTCCTGTATTTCGAAAAAAAATCAAAATGGCGGCGGGTCGATATGCCAGATTGTCTCAATCCCCTTAGCAGAATTATAGATCAGAGCACAATAAAAGAGTCGTATTCAGTCTTAGAGTAGTGTGGTTGGTGCTTAACTGTCGGTGTGTTTGCAGGCGACACGCCCAAGCCCAGCAGCGCCTACCCCAAGGCGGGGCTGATCCTGCGCACCGCCACCATGAAGGACAGCGTCTCCAGCGACTCCTCCCAACATGCCGGTCAGTACCTTTCACTAGCGCACACAGTCCGGCTTTGTGGGCAAAGGGTTCGATTCCCGGCGGGATGTGTATTGTACCTACTGAAATAGTTGACTCTATTGCTTTTTAAGTCCACGTGGCTGTGTGTTATCTAAGTCTTTTGATATAACATTAATGTTAGCAGCATTGTTGTATTACATTACAGTTATTGTTCATTGGTTGAGGAGTCCAGATAAAGTGCGTTGCCACCTTCGACCTAATCGTCACTTACCGTCAGGTGAGGTGAAGGATAAGCGATTCTCTGTAGTGGAGTAAAAACTCCAGGGCAAAGCTGATCCTGCACTCCCCCACCATTAAGGAAAGCCTTGGAGCTCATCCTAGCAAACAGACCAGACCCCTCATTCACCAGCCCAGCAGCCTTCGCTTTGAACTTCGAACCCTTAAACCCACCATGAACACTTCAAAACCTTTGCCTCAATTTCTTTTTATTTTCACTTTACTGTCTGTTTCCGTACCTACTCCACCACAAAGTTCTCAATATCCTCTAAATTGTTACTTGCTTGACTTTGACCCATTGTGTAGGTTTGGCTCGCACGGACAGCGAGCACAGCTTGGGCTCGGTCGAGGACGTGGTGGTGTCCAGCACCACGGGCCGCGGCGGCCGCGTCACCACCACCACCACCACAACCTCGCGCTCACGCGCTGCCCACGCTCACTCCTCCGCGCCTGCGCACGCCCCCGCGCCCGCTTCCGCCTCCTTCCTCGACAGCTCTAGCAAGGTCACAGGCGTGCAGGACATACTCACAAGGATGAAGAACGCTGACATCGGTGAGTCCAAATTAGAAAGTTACAAAAAAGATAATTTATTGGGAAGTACATTTATGTATTTTTTTCTAAATTTAAACACTTGTGTGTTGAAGACTGTTTACTATTGTGTGTTGGAATTTAATGTTTTGATTATACATCATACAAAGCGAAAACGAGAAAGAACTAACGAAGTACTGGCACAAAAAAAAGATTTTTTATTATCATTAACTGGCTGTTGATGTTTTGACAACTCTATATTATTGGTCACAAAAGATTTAATTTGATCAGTGCCTGTATCTCTCCTCCTAAGTTTGGTCCGTCCCGCAGTGATCCGCGAAGGCGACAGCTCGGAGGACAGCGAGGCGCGCGCGCTGCTCAACAAGTTCCTGGGCGCCACCGTGCTGATGGCCGGCATGCAGAGCTACGTCACCGACCAGCCCGGCACCAAGCGCCCGCTCAAGGTCAGTCTCTTATTTTTATGCACAGCCGGCAAACTACAGTACAGCCCGTCTGGTAGAAAGCGGCCACTGCAGCACATAGACGCTTGTGACACCAAGAGTGTCAAAGTACGCGCGTGTTGCTTGAACTTGAGTTCTATGTTTATATGCCCTGTAATAACACTGAATTTAGGTTTCCATCAAACCAGACCGTTTTACAATAGTAAAACAAGCTGCTTGGCGGCTGATATTGGAGTTGGATTCTCATCAAAAACATACCACCAGCTAACGAAATCTCAGACTCGGCAGTCTTTAGAAGACTTAGGTTCAGAAAAGGAAAATACTTTTTGACTGTTTGGTGTTGAAAAAATCCATAGGCTGCGGTAACCCGTTACCAACAGGCGAGCCACTAAGTTGTCAAAAAAGTCCGCCGCAATTTACCGGAAGTAATTGCATCGCCGCACCGTGTTTAAGGTTCAATATTGTGTTCGTGCGCTTGGTTCAATATCTTTTGGTATCGTGGTGTGGGGCGCCGCACTCAGCTCTTGCTCCATTGGCACGGCACACCACTCTGCTCTCCACCTGACCGAGACATGAAACTTTATCAGGATTTAGGCTGTGATACACGGGACGCATATATACGTCGGGAATCTGCGACTTGAGTCCTTGTGGTCAGCGGCGATAGGACAGAAAATTAAACCGCTGCTGGAAACACTGAAACACTGCCAATCTTTTCTCTAACTATCGAAGAAAGGCAATGGCATTCGGATATATTTAGTTGTATTTTTATTATGTTACCCATACCATCGTCTACGCCCATACCCATGAACTAGAATAACGTCGTAGCTGTCGACATTGAATAGGGCTCCTTTGGCTTAAAAAGTAGATAGTGTTGATTAATTTCGGCGAGTTGGATTGAACCATGATAGCATAGTTAGTAGTGCACCTGCATGTCATGGGGTGCGGGTTCGAATCCCGCTCGTGGAATTTTTCCAACACGTGTCTTTTTTCAATTTGCTACAAAATTTGCGTAAAATAATATAGTAAATAATCATAGAATAACGTAATTTTATAAAGCTTGTTTTTTTCTACGTAAGTACACACTACATCATCATATATTTTTTATTTTCTTGTCTTTTTCTTTTTTCAATTGTTTTTATATTTTTGTATCATGTTACTTTTGAGATCCGACCCTTTATAAGGGAAAGAACACGCTCTTTATTGTGTAATGCTCTGGTATTGTCGCATTTAACTTATGGAGATGTAGTGTACCATCCCTGTTTATATAAAAAAACGCAAAAACGCGTACAAAGGTACAAAATGCATGTATGAGTTTCTGTTGACTGTGTAATACTAATGTAATAATAGAAGAAGTAGAATTACACCACATCTAGTCCAGAGACGTTTACTCAAATGGGCTTATTAATAAACAAAGTGTAAGCTTGGAATAGTTACTCCGTGTTTTGTTTCTTTTACTCTATTAAGAAATGAAGTTTACATGACGGGAACAAAACACGGAGTCACTATTCCAAGCTTACACTTTGTTTATTAATACGGGGGAATATGTCTAACTCTTTCACGCTTAAGTATGCTTGTCTCCTCTACAGATTTCTACATGCTAAATGTTACTAGTGCTAATCTACTTGTTTAACAACTTAGTTGCTAGGAAATGCCTGTCTATGCTTAGGGACAGAGGGCCCACATTATATAAACCTATGTATAGATAGCTGGCTTGAGAGGTTGCTTTAAGTACGCATCCGCTAAAATATGGAACGATTTGCCTCCACCCATTCGTGGAATTCAATTTAATCGTACTCTTTCAACTTTTCGCAAATTTTCTCGTGAATGGCTGCTTATGCAGCAATCTTTTGTGCTGGGTATGGGCTAATTCATTTGATAAGATACATTTTATTGTCATTGTATTGGGCGGTGATGTATATTTGCACTTGTGTTAAGTGATTAATAAGGATAAGTCTCGATGTCCTAAAAACCATAGACTATGTATAATATTGGATATAGATGTGCCCCTCATAGAAAAAAGATGGGAAACTAGATTCCCGGTACAAAAGATGGCGGTAGTAGAAGTTTGCGTGCGCGTTTACGCTTCTTCCCGATAGATGGCGCTAAGAATATATATAATATTTACAAAAAACTGGTTAACTTTTTTTTGTGTAAAATATTAATTGTAAGATTGATAAACATATTAATCAAAAAGTTATTAATTTATTTCCGAAGGCTCGAAACTAGGATCTCTCTATCACTACTATAGCACGATGCGTCGTCGCAGCTGCTCGGCTAATGAGCTCTTTGAGAAGATGATGAAAGTTGTGGTTATAAGAAAGTTACTAGAAAATAACTAAACATAACTTATTAATTTTAAACCAATACTACCGCCATCTAGTGACATTAAATGGATAACCAGTTAGTAACTTGAGGTTCCTCTTACGGAAGATGGCGCAGCCGTATATAAAAAAATTGTAATTATTCAATGTATGGAAGATTCACCCCTCTGTTCTAAACTATCCATACAGGTACTCTATTAGTAAGGTTATGGCAGAATAACAGAGATCGCGGTCCTTCCGCGACCACTGAGTCATAAACCGTTTTGACTTAAGAATGGCCAAGTTCAAGATGTCCTTAAGTCTTATTTCAAAGGTTACAAAATGGCGCCGGAAAGGTTTTACTTTAGATAGAAACACACCTGTTTATGCTTGTTTCTTGGACCTTTCCAAAGCGTTCGACCTGGTTGTGTACGAGATCCTATGGGATAAACTGAAACGGATTGGCTTGCCTTCTGAAACCATATCGCTATTTCGTTTTTGGTATGAGAATCAGCTGAACAGTGTCAGATGGGCGGACGAGTACTCGGACCCCTATAGGCTAGAATGCGGTGTGAGGCAGGGGGGATTGAGCTCCCCCAAGCTTTTCAACCTCTATGTGAACGCGCTGATTGAGGGGCTCAGCAGCATGAAGATTGGGTGTCATATCAATAACGTATGCGTCAACAATATTAGCTACGCGGATGATATGGTCCTGCTGGCCCCCTCAGTCAATGCCATTAGAAAAATGTTAGGTCTCTGTGAAGCATATGCGATCGCCCATGGGTTAGTGTACAATTGCAGAAAGAGCGAGTACATGGTTTTCAGGTCCGGCAACAAACTTCCTGATTTTGTACCCCCCATCAGACTATATGGATCCCCCCTTAATCGAGTTAGGCAGTTTAAATACCTAGGTCACATAGTTACAGAGAACCTAAAAGACGACATTGATATGGAGAGAGAGCGCAGGGCGCTGTCGGTTAGGGCCAACATGTTGGCTCGCAGATTTGCTCGATGCTCAGCACCTGTAAAGGTCACGCTTTTCAAAGCCTACTGTACCTCTTTTTACTCGAGCAGTTTGTGGGTTAACTACACCCAAAAATCGTACAACACCCTGCGCGTACAATACAATAATGCTTTCAGGGCATTGTTGGGGCTGCCGCGATACTGCAGCGCTTCCAGCATGTTTGCGTATACAGAGGTCGACAGTTTCCCGACCATCATTCGTAAAAAAGCAGGCTCACTTTTGAAGCGAGTTCGCGGCAGCAGTAACAACGTCCTGCTAGCAATCGCCGATAGTGGGGACTGTCCATTTATCGAGCACATGTGCCAAATCACGCGCTCAAAATTAAAAATTATTTTTTAAGTACTAACATAGGTGATACTGATAAGTCTCTTTGTTACTAACATTTAATGGACTTTATGTTGTCTGAAAAATAAACATTTTTTTTTTTTTTTTTTTTTTTTTTTATCTTTGGAACCACACCTAAATACTTTATAACATGAAACACGGTCACAAAAATGTAACTTGGGTGTAATAAATTTTAATGTTGTAAAATATAAATTCAATGAGCATTTACAGACAAAAGCGATGTATATGGTTTGGCCTAAGTACTTTAGCTTTTGGACTTAGGATTTTTTTAAGCTGGACTTAGGGATTTTAAACTGGACTTAGGGATTTTAATACATAACATTTTGGACCTAGGGTGCGTCTTAAATTTATTTAAAACAAAAATATATCAAAATATTATTTTAATCGAAAATAGTTTTATTATTACTAAATCAACACTACCGTAATCTCTTACTTTTCCATTGTTCTCCTTACAAATTAAAATGAATAAAAACTAAAACTTATGTATTTTTTAAACAGTTATCACATGAAGTTGTTTTAAACAGTTATCACATGAAGTTGTTTTAAACAGTTATCACATGAAGTTGTTTTAAACAGTTATCACATGAAGTTGCCTAGTTTTCTTTTTATTCTTACTCTCCTACATGCTCTTCGTATTCTTCTTCATCTTCTTCTTCATTTGCTACACCTTCAGCCGCATGTTCACCACATTCTTCATTATAATTTAATAATATTATGGATGGAGTAAAATCATGGACTAAGGGACTTTTGCGAATTCGAATAGGTATCGGGAACAAGCTAGACAGAGCCGCCGCGGCTGCTCTACTTAATAGGTCGTTATTGGTGCCGAACATTTATTCAGAGATCATTTTGGTTTATTTTTAACTGCTTATGTTAACAAAGGTTTAGTCGTGTCATTATTATGATAGTGCTTTCAGTGAACCATCGTCTTTGTGCGAATGAGATGCGCACCATGTTTGCCAAATTACTCACAAACAATGTCAGAGAAGTAAACAAAAACATCCTTAGATCAAGTCTCGGTCCATCGTCGAATGTAGTTGGTATTGGAACAATGGAATAATGAAACTTCAAGCAAATCAAATATGGTGTCAAATAAGAAAATATAAGTCGTAGTGATTTAAAAAGAATAACGCTTTTGTTTTAGTCTTTTGTGTGTTTGCAAAAGTGTTTTTATTAATTAAGTTCGCAATTAGCAATAATAGATGAGCGTGCTCGATTTGGAAGGGCACCAACGGCGCTCCAGCCCCCCGTAGTAAACAAAAGGCGCGCCGTACGCAGCGCGCGCGCCGATTGCCGTTTTAAGACACGCGCGGAAAGCGACGAAAATTGCGGCAAAAATAACACGACGCATCGCCGACATTTCACTGGAAACGCTCGCAGAATAACGTAAATGACAACTCAAAGTAATATAAGACCAACGTTGTTGCTACCGTTTTAAAGTTCAAAGTCGGGAGTGGTTCTCCCGGCGCTATATTTGGCACGGTGACGTCAGAGGCGGCCGCACGCGCAGTCCGTCCCGCACTCCGGCGCAGAACGGTGCGCGCCAAAGCCGATGCAAAATTTATTTTTTTATTAATAAATTATGGCATGATTAGAACTGAACCAAAAACCACCCGTAGATAGTGCAGTCCCGCCAATAGTACGCGGTAGGCAATAGTGACGTTCCCGTTTCAGGATTACAGTTTTTCTCTTATAACCTTTTTTGGTAAGTATTATTTTATGATTTTCTTTGGATTTTTTTTATCCTTTTTATAATTTATGTGTTTGTTCCTGACTGTTAACGTGTATGCTATAGAAATACTAGTAATACACAATTAAAACACCATTGCTTGTAAAATGAAGACTTCATACGGGTCTATTCGCATTCATTCTACAGTAAGTCCACAATTCTAAATTATATTTAATCCTGACATTTCGGATCCTTGGATTCTTTTCGGGTTTCTTGGTCACATTAAGGATTATTTATTGTTAATTACAGTATTATTAAATTAACATTAATAAATAATTTAATAAATTTTCAAAGTTAACTGTTATACACTAAGCTCGGCATAGTGATAATAATGTTGTGTTCATAAAGAAGTTCGAATAAAAGTTTGGAATACCATTTTAGATCTCATTGAGGACTTTTTATCACAAGTACCAACACTAAATCATATCTCTCTTAGTTAAATCTCGTCTCGGTATCCCCGTTGTAATCGATAGCGCACCTGTGGTGAGTCACTCGTCGTGACCTACGTCCCGCATGTCACCTGTCAAGCTTGACATTGCGTCCGTCGCCGCGCCCGCCGCGCCCGCCGCAGCCGCGCCGCAGCCGCGCCGGCGGGTAACAGAGATGCGCCCAACGTATTAAGAAAGCTTAACCTCCACTCGTAAAACTGCGGCGAAAATAAACTACTATTTTCAAGGAAAGAATGTAGAGATGCGCCTGCCGACGACAGACCCCGCGTCCACAAATCGATCTCCGGAGTCTCGTTCGGAGCGGAGCGGTGGAGCTGATGATAGTGGAAAGAGATTCTTAACGTAAACCTCAGCTTTATGACACATGATGATAGTGGAAAGAGATTCTTAGCGTAAAAGTCAGTTTTATGACACGGGAAACATTTTTTTTCATTCGCTCGTCGCGCTTATTTTAGTGTTAGGCTAACTTCAGAGAATTCATCTTATTTCCAGCGTTTCCTATAAAAACATAACGAGCGTTAGTTAGGAAAACATTGCAAATTAACAAAGACAGTTTTTTTGTTTAATTTTCGAAAACATGGTCCTTTTTAGGGTTCCGTAGTCAACAAGGAACCCTATAAAGGTTCCTTGTTGACTACGGTTATGTTTCACCATGTCCGTCTGTCTGTCTATTCCCAGCCTAGCTCATAGACTCTTAGTACTAGAAAGCTGTAATATGGCATGTATATACATATTAATTACGCTGACAAAGTGGTGAAGTAAAATTTTTAATTTTTTTTTTAGTTTACCTCTCCTACACGTGAAGTGAGGATGTAATTTTTTTCTTGTCTACTGGGGTAGAAAATTAAAATAAGTAAAGTAAATTTCTATCTGACGACACCTCACACTATGGGTAGTGTGAGGTGTCGTCAGATAGAAATTTCAAAAATATTGCAGGTTTGTGGAAACAGTTTTTTGATTAAGGCATCCGTTTGTGAACTGTTAAACTTTAAAGTTTAAAGCCGCCATAATAGCCAGCCAGCCAAATGGTTGTTTTTGGATACGTGAAAAAATTCACGGTAGTTGTATATATGACGAAGTTAAAAGGAAAACTATCACAGCTAAGTAGGCTTTGCAAGTTTACGAGTAACAGTCGACCAACTTATAAAATGTACTTGGCGCGGTACAACTTCACCATTGGGAACTACTTAACTACTTAAATAACGTTGTCAGGTATGTGAAACCGGTAGTATCCGCATTATATCGAGATGGGCTACGGAACCCTACACTGCGCGTGGCCCGACACGCACTCGGCCGGTTTTTTTATGCTTCAACAACATAAAACAACAAATGCCCTTCGCTGCGTTTTAATTAATACTTAGGTGCGAGCGATATACGAAAACTCTTTTCAAAGCAAATAAGTCCTACTACCTATAAATTGTTTCAAAATTAGATACAATGTTTTTCTTATCTAGTTTCAATAATATCTACGTTATTAAAACCCCATAAACAAGTAACTATATATTTTTACTAGCCCTTTGAATCTGTCTCTACCAGTATTACGTTAACAACTATATCTGTAGAATCGCTAGAACAATAAATAATTGTCCATTGTCGTTCCACTTGTCATATACCGATCACATCATAGAACGCAGTAAATTACGACTCGCTTAACTTGATGACGACGATCAAGAACAGAGCCTATTACTTATAATAACATTAACTTTCTACGGGCGTGCAGCATAGCTATAAGGGGGCTGTATTTATGCGATGAAAGTACCTACTCGAAATTACTCGAAAATTGCCAACGTGGTGGCTTCGCACGAGGAAATCGACTGCGAACATGATTGCTGCGAGTTACGTGGTGGTCACGACCACGTGTGTAAGTACTTTGGGTAAACTCATTTCATTTCGTTAGCGGATATGTGATCCGGTTGTCCTTCAACTTTAAAGCCGTCCGGCCAACTCAAAGGCTTGGTCGACGGGTACTGCTCTTAAATGACCACGTATTATTTTTTTATTCCTTAAATATTCTTTGCTTGCCTTTATTTTTTTAATGGCCATTCATTACTGTCAATTCTACCCAAATCAATTCATGTAACTACTAGTGTTGGTTTAATGCTCTAAGCTACTAGTGGACCCGGCGGACTTCGTACCGCTTTGACTGTTTCCATCAAGTGATTAAATTCTCTTTGATTTCCATGACAACAAAAGAAACAAATCATTTTGTATTGAAAATTAAATTGTCATTTTTTGTATATTTATAGTGTGATTCCCGTGAGAATATCGGGATAAAAAGTATCCTATGTGTTATTCCAGGTCAACTATCTGTAAGCCGAATTTCATCCAAATCCATCCATCCGTTGTAGCGTGAAGAAGGAACAAATATACGAACATACACACAAACTTTCGCATTTATAATATTATTAGGATTAAAATTAAATTTCGTATCGAAATATCATCGTAATAAAAAAATGTACAAATAGCTCCTAGATTTGCATTAGAAAAGGTTTAATTCAGTACTATTTTATTTTTAATCGAACACAAGATACCCCGTCTTCAATTGGTTCGCTTCTCAACCTTCGTTTTCAAGCCGAGAGCCGGGAATTTGTAAGCTTCGTCGCTGTTTTTAAATAATTAAATTATGCCTTTCACAAGGTTCAATATTAATAACATTATTTTTCTTTAACGATTACACGCAAGCTAGCGCTATCTAGCTTTTTAGCAGATAGATAGAATCCGACTTATAACGCCAATAAAATGATGCAATACAATACGATTTAAGCGATGACGAACGAAAACTAAAGCGACGACCAATTTAGAATATTCTGAAATAGTTGCTATAATTTTAACTCACACTTGGTCCGCTTTTATCTTTTTGTAGTTCATTCAAGGCTTAAAAAAATTTTGAATTTTCAACGCTCATTAACTGACTAGGTTTTAAGCCGTGGTGCTCATATAATTCTTTCAATAGAACTTCAAAGTGATTGGGATCGTTGATTCGCGGGACCTGGCGATGCTCAGGACGGTGCACCGAGCGCAGGAACACCAGACAATAAACGAGTAGTAAATATTCCCGAAATACCACTGACGTTACGTGAGCCACGCAAATAAACACACGAAAAATACCAAACACTCACTACAGCCGAGTTGTACCTAATCGAAATAGAATGAAAATTGATATTCACTTGCACTCGTTGCGCTGCTGAGTTTCGATCGGATCGAGCTTTATTGCGTTGGCCGAGGGCCCTGTTTTGTTTTGCATGTTTTAGATAGATCGATTTATTGGCACCTCGTTGATAGTGTAATTGAATGAGCGGGATTGATTCGTCACCGATGCCAGGCGGGCGCGGGCGGGCGCGGGCGGGCGGCGGCGCCACTGACAGCGGGGAATACGCTTTATTAAGAAAGAATACCTGTACATTAATCTTAACTGTGCATTAACTAATAATAATTTCTAACCATCGAAGTATTTTTAACGTCAAAGTGCCAAGTCCTTAAACTCCATATACGGTATGGGAACGTGGTACCGAGTAGCCGCAAAATTAATTCAGCAATCATTCATTTTTTCTCCGGTTTTGTGTTACAAGTTTACGTTATTAAATAATGCTTGGACTAAATTTGACGATATAGATTTTTTTGAATTGATTTAGAAAAGTTAGCAGTTGTTAAATTCAAATCAAAACAATACAATTATCATCATCGATATATAAACCTCTCACAGCCATGCAGGATGCTCGTCGCTGCCGCAGCAGTTACAAGTTACTTGTTTAATGGCGACGCTCCGTAGTATGGCTGACTAAAAAATATCATCGAGAGATTCGACGTATTTCGCATGTCACTTAAAGCGGTTGATGCCGGTTGTTGTCGTAAGATAGCAGTCGTTAATGAGATATGACCTAATCTTTCCGAAAACAACTGTAAATGTCTACTGCTTGTGCTGAGTTTAAATGGTGGCCATTTTTAACAGAATATATTCGCCATAGGTACTTATCTAGTTATGTAGATATAAATCATCATTTTAGCAATCACGAAACAATTGTCAAAGATCCATTCCTGAATTGTTACAATAGATCATACCGGGAAACGCTGGCAGTGGCACCCCGCGGGTCAATCAAGTGCGCGATGCCGGCGTGCGGGCGTTACCCCCGCTCTAATTATACGTGCGTGCGCCAGCGCCGGCCGAACTGGGTCACTCGCTACCCGGTAAATCAGCCCCTGCCCGGTAATCAGGGTGGAGATCTTCCAACTTCGCGTTGTTCAAAAATTACCCTAGTTTCGGTCCTAATCAGAGTTGTCGTTTGTTCTCACAACAAGATATAAATTTTTGTGTATTAATGGGTTTTTCCTGCTTTCTAACTGCCGTAACAGTAAGGCAGACCGATAGCATAGTGACATTCATAAGAGCTATTGGTAGCCTAAATAAATGACTTTGCATTTTGAATTTTTGAATTTTATAAATTACTTTAGGATTAGGATTACCGCAATGATGGTGATGTTTCACGACAGAGTAAATAAAATGGTGTTTCACCATAATGATGATTGAAAGCTCAGAGACTTTGAAAACTTTGATCTACTTGAAATCATAAAAGATTAATTAATTATAATTACGTAGACGTAGATAAGATTTGTTAATATTAATCTTTTAACTTCAGTATAATTATAATATCAATTAATATTACCTTTTGTTTCTACCGTTTAGTTAATTTCTTTTTTTGGGTTTGGAATCCAGTAAAATAGGATCTTTAATGTCATAGCGAACAAATGTCAACGCTGTGTCAGAACCTTTTACTCGTGGTCAGAACCGGTTAAAAAAACTAGCAGTTCTAAATTCTGTTATGTATGATTTACATATTGATTATCATTTCCAGATGTAAAATAGTGACCATTTTAATAATCCTTACATCATCTTTTTAACATACACATGGCATGATGTTTGTTTTATGGATGTTATATTACAAAAAATAACGTTTGGACTCGGCTTGCTTATTTCTTCTTTATTTCCACTTCATACACATCTTTTGTTTGCTTTTATATTATATTTTTCTGGTGTTTGAAGTGGAGATTTAGTTATTGTGGTCATCGCATAGGTCATCTCAAAAATGAATAGGTTAAATAAATGCGTTCCGTTTTATGCAGCATGAGCTCAGGTACTTTTTTGGCTCGAATTGTAGTGCTGGTGGGATTTAATAGCTTTCTTGAAATTTTTAAGTACTCTTTAACTTAAGTAAATAGAGTATATCTTTATTGTTGTTTAGGCTCTATTGTTGCATGTGGTTGCCTGGAAGAAATAGCTTTTTAGCGATAAGGCCGCCATTATTGTCCACTTTATGTCTTTTGTATGGTGTACAATAAAGTGTATTTTCATGTCATTTAATTGTATGTGGTTTCCTAGACTTTGCTCTTTCTTTGTTTTTACTGTCCAGCTTTTGGGGAGTGTGTTGGTCGGTGAGGCGGGCGCACGTGTGCGCGTTGGCAGCGCTGCCAAGCTGCGCAGCTCGTGGGAGCGAACGACCTTTGCGTCTGCGCCCGGCCGGGAACCGCGCGGCGCCCGCGCACGGGCCCCGGCCTTGTCACACTAGCAAAAGACAAACAATGAAAATGTGTCTCAGTCAAGTACAAAAGTTACAAAAGTGTCTGTACGTTGGTAGGTACAGATTTATTTTTGATCGTTGATGATGTGTTTGGACAATGCAGCAGTAAATACTATTTTCATTCATCTTTCCTTTGTAGGAAAACTTTATGAATGTAATTTAAAGTATTCTTTGTTTCGACTTGAGTCCTCAAGGAGTTGTCAAGTTTCCAAAGATCCAGAGCGACTGTCCTCGCTCACGTCATTAGCTCTGATGCGTGTTGTCAGTTTGCTACGCTTTTTAGTCATGTAGAGTGTGCGCGGAATCACTTAAACCCCAGACTCACGAAAGTATAAAACATTAACACCGATTACAGCTATTAAAAATACGATTAAATGAACGACGTATATTTATTTCTACCAAAAACCATTTATAAGTAGTCAAAGTATTAAAACATAATAGATCATTGATTCGTTATATAGGTAAACAAACATATTAATCTTAAATGTCTGATATAACGGGCCTGCCATACAGTTTTCGAATCATATTGATATTTCAATATCATCGAAGCTGAGTAACTCTCTAAAGTGTCACAAGCATAATGCGTGTTGACATCTAAATTTCACTCGTGCGCTGCGGCCATTTATGCTGCTTCAATGTAAAGAGCGACGGCGTTTGCGTTTACATAATAATAAGTAATATTATCAATTACACTTTGATTTTCAATGATTTTCTAACCCTGAAGTGGTTCATAATTAATAATTTGATTGTCTCATGTCAGGTGTACAGATATTAACTATATAGGTACATTACATACACATACTATATATAGGTACATTATAGGCATGACATGAACCCTGTTAGGGCACTACAATAATTAACATTTATTTTAAATTACTTAATATTACATTTATTTTATATTATATTTATTTTAAATGACATAAGTTATTCCAAAATCACATTAAATAAATCATTAAATTATTACATTTCATTACTCATAATACGATTAGAATTAACATTACAACTATTCTTAAAACATGCATTTTAGTCAAACTGACCTAAACGAAAATTGACTACTTATTATAACCTACAACATACACAAACAAATCAAGACCATGAGGTTGAAATTAAAGCCCGTCACAGACGCAGCTATAATATATATTATAGCGAGACATATTACGATATATATCCATAGTAATCTTCGAGCAACCACAGACGGACCTATAATATATATTTCTATTACGTCACCAAAATATGTGGACAGATATAGCAAGAAATATTAATATTATATTATGGTATATACGACCGCGGACTTAATGAGGGCAAAAATATATATTATAGTATAGCTACCGTGTGTGGTGGATTGCTATAATATAATATGTAGCGCATCATATTAATATATATTTTAGCTAAGTCTGTGACGGTCTTTATAAGCAGTATTTTTCACGAGTTAGATCCGTTACAGTGTTTCATTCCAATGTGTAGTGCTCGCGTAAACCTTAGAAAACAATTTATAAGTAGGTAGATGTACAGATTAAAAGGTATTATTTAGATGCTAATAGATCGATCATTCATAAAATCCTCAACAGTATAGTAACATTTCTTTATTAGTATTTCTTTAATTTTATTTTCAAAAATGGAATCTGATTCTATTGATTTTATAGCAGTTGGAATTTTGTTATAAATTTTTATAGACCTAAAATCAGGGCTTGCTTTAAAAATAGACGATTTAGGGTGGGGTAGCTATAATCTATTTTTGTGCCTTGTATTTAAGTTATGCGTATCTTGGGCTTTTTTAAATAAGTTAGGTATTTTCTAGTAAATTTAGCTACTTCAAAAATGTATATTGAGGGCAATGTTAACATCGAATTTTTACTGAAGTATGGTTTACAGTTCTGTCTTGGCCCGATATTGCTAAGGATTCGTATGCATTTTTTCTGCATTATGAGCAGATCGCCTGCATCTGTACTATGGCCCCATAGTACCACGCCATAGCAGAGCCATGAGTATACATACGCATAATATGCCGATAGTGCCGTTTTAAAATCTGTATTCCTTTTTAATATACCCAGTGCGTAAATGAATTGCAAAATTTTAGATTATTATTATGTGTCCCTTCCAGTTTAAATTTGAGTCAATTGTAATTCCTAATAATGCACTTATACTCTTTAACAAAGGAAATTTTTTCTTTTTCTATTTCTATGCTTTTAAAATAATATGATATTTTTGGGAGTTTAAAAACTACTTTATTTGAAATAGTGTCTCATAGTGATCTACAATTTATGCTGTTTTATTTCTAGAGCAACGACGCCGAGACGGTCTAAGTTTTAAGTTACTACGCAGATAACGTTACATTATCTACAATCAAATAGATACTAACGTAGAGTATGCTATGATCCGTGATGAGCCTGGCTCAAACCGTTACAGATCAAGTAAATATATTTTTGTGAGGTAACATGAAGTTCTAAGCATGTAATGGATTACTTAACTAGTTAAACAAAGCTTACATTTTCTTACGAATTTCTTTCTGCAACTTAATATGGCCAACAAAACTACTATCCCAAGCAGAACATAGTTACTTGAATAGCCTCATTCATTATAAATCTAATATGCCAACAATGCTGGCACCAGGGCAAGCGCTCATCGCTTGCGCCGATTCAATAACCGATCTAGATTGATCTGCCATTCAGATGGCGTCGGTATGCTTCCTCGGATAGTCATTTCGGCCAAAGTGGCGCATGCGTGATGTGGCGCGCCGGTAATCGAACGTTGCACCGCAGATCTGAGATAGCTGCCAGAGGAAAAAGCTGCTCATTAGAAAAAAACGTTACAGAACTGTAACGCGCACGCGCACGGCATTAACTCAAGCAGCTCACCATCTCCTCGTTACTGTGCAATGCATTATTCAATGCAATGCAAAAACATCAATCATTGCATATACACAGTAATAGTAACGAGGAGGAAGAAATTTCGGATCTGTTAGAAATGTGGCATCGTCTTTGTGGTCCAGTGATTACAACACTAGTTTGAGACCCAGAAGTCTGGGGTTCGATTCCCAGTCATGTAAGTGTTAGGGCTTGTGTAACAAACTGTCTTAGTCACCCTCACTAGCTTTTACCATCATAATCATAAGAAAATCAATATTAGTAGTTTGGTTGTTTACGGGCAGTTGGTAATAAGATTTCCTGTTTCTCAATAGCCTTTCGTCTCTTACCATACGGTGAGATGTTTACGTTTAATTCCGTCATGGAATAAACAGCTCTTCGTTCTTTATTTTAGATAAAAAGCGTTAAATAATCTCTACAGTATGATTTGATTATATTTTCGTAGGCATGTTTACGCTACAAGATCAGGCTCGATGGTACAGCGCGCCTGAAATATCCGCCGCGGTCATCCACGCCTGTCTTCGGCGTCGCTCCGCACGAGCATTGATCCCTGCATCCGTAGCCGTTGATAGGCATACAAACTTATACATTATGTATATGTACCCATGCAAAATGTATACATTATTATGTTTGTTTAGAGATTATTGCTAGAGAGTATTGTATAGAGGTCTCACTCTCTTAAGTTTTTGTTGCAGGAAGTAGCGTTCAAAAACAGTCATTAAAGTAGTATATTTTTTTTAAAATTTTAATGCAATACGTCCATTTCTCTGACTAAGCGTGTAGTAGTATAAAATGAAGACAAGCTTTTTTTAAATACCTATGCAATATATTTTTGTAAATAAGGTTCGCACGGCACTAGGTTAGCGTGTCAAAGGGAAGGCTTATCCAGCAATGGGCGCTGACGTGCTGAAATGATTATAATGATGATGCAATATTCTAAGTTGTACTTTTATGAACATTTATACAACAACATTCGATTATGGCTTGGTATTATAAGCAGATAATACAAAAAATATTCTCCTTATAATGAAATGTTGTCATTTGAAAGATAAAATTGCCTGAAGCGCAAAGTGGCCGCGCTCCAAATGTCTGTTTGCGCATTACTCGCGCACACTTCAAACAAAACAGCTGGTTTTGATTTACAATCTATATTATCTTGCAATATTGATATTTTGTTTGCAAACATCATCACTTTTATTTTGGTCCGTTTAAATCACTTCAGCCGTACGTTACACATATAATAGCACTTTAGGAGAAAACATGCGTTCAACTAAACTTTTCCATATCTGATGATGTAGACAATATATAATATATAACAATTTTTATTCCACATCGGGGAAAGCTTTGCCTAAAACTGTTATTGTGGCTGGAGATCTCCTCACAGCTTATGAAACTGGCTGACCCACCCTAATATTGTGCCCTGTTATTCGTTTAAAAGCTGCGTACAACAAACTGCGCCTGCGCCAGGTGACCTGCCAAGCACGCGGCCCACTGATCTTCTCGCGAAGGCGCTATTAATGGACGATACCGGTGCGGGTGCGCACTGGAACGGCTCGGGGAAGGCGGCGCACCGTTGCGTTGCCACATGAGCCTAGTGCGAGTTCTATCTGCCATTCATCACGAAACCGTGATTGTCATGTCATTTGTGACAACCGAGGAGAATCGAAATTATGCCATATTACAAGTTCTCATTTTCGTAGCGTGATAAATTACGAGTAGAAGTATAGGATAGAAGCTACATTTTTAACTGTAGGTAGCACTATATTAACAAATTTTTAAAATTTTGAAGACAAGATAAAAAAAATGTAGTAAAATTTTATCTTTTAACTATATTAGCGTGTTCAAAGCTCATTATTTTATAATATTTTAAATGTTTAACCGCTATAATCCATACTACAAATTAGTTACCTATTTTTTGCTTTCTTTTCCTAGTTTTATAGGGAGAGAAAAACACATTTGTCTATGTAAAAATATTAGTATTCGCTTTGAACACATGTGCACTAATAATTCCGCGTGCAATTTTAAAATAGCGACTTGATACTAAAAATATTGGCGATCGTGCAGCTGACCGACCGGCGCGCGCGCTACTCCGCGGCTATTTATGAACGGTCGCTCGCCGCCTGCGGGCTCTATGTTGGAGTACGCGTTTTCAAATTGAAAACCGTTAAAAAGTGTCCTGGAGCTATCTTGATATTACGTATTTTTTACGTATTTTATTACGTATTTTTTATACCTATACCTTGTGATGAGAAATAAATAAATTTTGATTTGATTTGATTTGATTTGATATCTTCGTTAGAGTATAATTTTACAGTATAAGTACGTACGTTAGATAAAAATGTGATATTAAGAAAAAAATAATAACGACGTCATCCAAAAACACTTTAACAGAATTATTAAATAAGTTTTGCCAAAAAGAGTTGAAATGATGTGAAGCTAATCAAAAGTTTCATAAAGGTTTTTAGAGAAACTGTTACGCCTAAACAACTATTCCTTTTGAGATGTTGATGATGTACCAATACTGTTAAGTAGGTACTGCCGACCTTCAAACCCGCGCGAGCTGTCGGCGCGCCTTCCGCACGGCCCGCAACGTAAACAGGGGAACTCGCCAGCACTCGCATTAACTCTAAAATTATGGCGTGACGCCGAAAGCCACTCTCCAATATCTGCTCATAGCCTGGCCCTTCCTAGCTTTTTAGGAAACGTTATACACGTTACCTTAGGAATGCCATAAAAGCGAACAACAGAGCTTGTGGTACACTGGATTTCAAGAACTCGATGGAAAAACGACCAGCACGTTCTAGTACCTATACATTTTTACTTAATCAGTTGCGAAGGTTATTTTTTTTGGTCAGACTCTTCTCAGTCTTCTCCTATTTCGACTGGATAGCGTTCACTGTTTTATTTTTTATTTTATTGAAATTTTACGATGACAACTGGGAGCATGTGGTATGTATTCAATGGTCACTGAAGGCAGAAACCAGTTGCTGACTCACCCTTATTTCTAATGATGAAAGGTAAAAAGTGTCGACCAGTGACTCCTGTTGACCAGCCAGTGGTCCCCCCCACCTGTTCGTGTCCCTGCTGCCCGGAGCATTGTGTTGCATTGCTGTGTTAAACTTTCAAGGGTACTAGTACCACTATAATTACAAAGATTAGAAAAGAACCGGAGTTTCAGAAAAATATCAGATATTCACATACAACAAATACATGGTAATCATATAAAACATCGGCAGTACGCGTTTAGTGTTACAAGCGTTTATATGCTGCGATGACCGCTTTTCATCAAGCTAGTCATACGTTTTGAGTAATATAAAAATAAATGATGTTTACTGAAAGACTTGCCCGTAGTTAGCGGTTGAATAGCAGCCAGCGTGTCACGGGGCTGCGCGGAAGCTGCACCGACGCTCAAATTAAGCGGCACTCGGCACGGCCATGTAAAGGCAATCCGACGAAGACAGAAATAACAGCTGTCTGCTTTATCTAGCCCGCCGAGTGATGTGCACTAACACACGTCATTCGCGAGAGCTGCGTCGTAGCATCACTTGCCTGATGATAACAGAATGTTTGCTTTACCATTCTGTAGCCAAAATATCAAATGACAGAAGACTCGAGTATCATTAAAACACATAACTACAACTAAATATTTGAAACAATTAAGTATGTTCCCATAGCAGGAATAAAACCACTTCGTATGTCAGCGCACTCTACTATGTGGTGTCATATTAAAATCGTGTGTCTTCTTTATAACATAACAATTACACATATGTTTAATGACGACCTCCGTAGCCGAGTGGCTTGCATGGCGGACTTTGGGCGGCGCTAACTCTGAGGTCCCAGGTTCGATTCCCGGTCGGGTCGATGTCGAAAACGAACTTTTCGATATTGTGTCGGGTCTGGGTGGTTGTGGTACCGTCGTTGTTTCTGATTTCCAAAAAACGAGTGCTTTAGCTACTTACCTTGGGATCAGAACAATGATGTATGTGATGTTGTCACATGTTTATTTATTTATTATTTATTTATGTTTAATTGATATAAAAATAAAGGAAGTGAAGTTTTAAATCAATTTTGAAATATTACTAACACAAAATATTAATTTTTATGAAAGAAAGGCCGTTAACGACTCTCTCTATCTCTATAAAGCCAAGTGCGAGTCGCCGCGTCCCACGAGGGGACGTCCGTCGTCCACGTCCCGCCCGCCTCACTTTCTCTCGGCCGCATGACACTAATCATAATCTATCACAGAATATTTTGTACAAGTGTTGTCAACCTACAACGCAACAACCTTTTTGCCTGAATTCTATTTTATTATATATGTTTAAAAAAAATGTGCGTTCTTCAAACCATTCTAGTTTTATTTAGCCATCAACTACACTCGGTTCAGACGCGACAAGCGAGTGATATCTATCACAACACAACTCAATGTTCACGGATTTAGAAAAAAAACTACATCACACCCTGGTTTGCTTCTAAAAATGATGATTAAATCAAATGGAAAATGTAATTTTTTCAATTGGGAAACTTCGTTCGTTCCGCCCAGAACGAACCCGGAACAAGCGCTCACTACACCATTCGCTCTTGTCCACTTAAATTACGAGTTACGAATAGATAAAGAGGTAGTGCAAAGCTGTCGGCTTTTGCTATGCCCTCACGGGCGCTACTTTGCGTTGTTTTAATGTGTTTCTTTAGTGCCGCTTTGCTTTACCGGTAAAACTACTACAACAATGTTAGCATGCATTAAATAATTTGAATTTTCTCAACATTTGCGTGTCGACTTCTACCTTTTCGTAATTATCTAATATAGATACTATTGTAAATAAATGTAAATGCTTGTAATTTTCAGTACATTCGGATAACTCGTTGTTTGTCTGACGGGTATCACCCGTGGCTTCCAATAAGGGCCCGTGCGTCTGCGGCTAATCGCGGACAGGAATCTGCGCGGACAGGGCTGCAATGCAACAAAACATGTGTCAGGTCCTTGCCGGCTGCGTCATCCGCCGTGCTTCGTGTTTAATTATAAGACAAAGAGAGTATTTTAACATCTCATTTCTTGAATAAAAAAATATTATGGTTTAGCTTAGGAATTGGCCGCCTGGTTAAAAACATACGAAGTTATTTCGCGACGTATATTTTTGAAACGATTTCTAGACACACAAGCGATGCGATAACGTAAGATAAATAATGTTTGGTACCTCATTGTGGTCATTATTTGATTTAATTACCAAGCAAGTTGTTAGATATTTGTCCAGCTAATGTATCGGCAAATAGGTAGGTAAGTGCGGGCCGGGTGGACTTAATGGCTGCTCATTCACGGTCGTCATTCACGAGTGCTGTGGGCGGCTCAATTGCTTATGTGCTTCAACTGATATCGCTTTCGTTTTAGTATTTTTTTTGGAATTTGATGGGGATGTTAATTAATTTATTATAGTTCTGTTAATTCCTCCAGAAAGCTAATATGCTTTTGCTAGAATGCGTGCTTGACTGTGTTTTGCGTGAATAAACTCATTTACGTCATTCAACCTGAATATCTCCTCATTCAGCTTACAGTTGCTAAAGCTATACATTTCTATGTGTAATAAAATTGCTACTACATTTTTAAGCATTCGTAAAAAAATTCAAAGTCAAACATTTTTCTTCATCTTCCAACTTTGAAATTGTTATGAAATACAAGGAAATATCAGAAGTAGAATATGTAAAATAAAATAATGAGCCTCAAATAGCGTAGCTGCATTTTGCGAAAAAAAAAAACAAACGCAAAACAAAGTGTGTGAACGAGGTTGCTGAAACCACTGTAATGCTAGATACTTAGAGACATACATTAAATTCGCATAAAGAGAACAAAATAATGAGTCTGATGACACGCTCCGCTGGCAGCGCCCGCGAGCGGCCCGCGCGGCGGGGGGAGGGGGGGGGACATACACGGACCTACACATTTCGCAGAACACTCAGCGAGGAACTAGAAACAACGATTCCAGGAAATAGACATGGAATTAAATTAGGAAATACTTTTAGCTACCAAAGATAAATAACCAATGTATAGGCGGCTTGCAAGTTTTAAAAGGTCAAGAGGCAGGCGACAACCTGGATAGTGACTGTGGGCTCTCGTGCCGAGACTGAGAAAATTATAGGAACGTGGGTTAATAACATACAACCGGCGGCGTCAAGCATAGGCGCATTATTAAAAAGTCTTAATACGGAACACCTGGACCACCACGTGAACGAGCAATGCAACAACTTAACTATCTCAAATGATTTATATCAAATACTCATTTTTATTAGCATAATTTTAAAATTAGAAATAACACGTAATTCTGAAGCTGCCATGCTTATCTAAAGGCTGACTTAGGGCGGGATCATTCAAAAATTCAAGATCAATTCAAAGTTAAAAAGCGGCCACCCATTTCCATTGTTTAAGCACAGTTACGTTAAATCTAATATGATAGTGTTTTGTAACCACAACAACGTAGGCAAGTGCTGTTTGGCTGAAATTATTTTATCAAAATGTAGTACAGTAGTTAAAAGGGAACTGGGTCGCTATGGTTCCGGGTTGGAAGCGCGCCGAGCTCTGCGAGCTACGGCTGCTGGCGACGACGTGCTGGAGTCTTGCTCTTGAACCACACTCCAAAGCTTGGTGTTATTAATACGACGAGTAACGTCTTTAGTCAGTCAAACTATTTCTTTTAAGTGTTAAGTTTTTGTTACACTCAGTCTTTCGTCAGCTCTATGATTTTCCACACAAATGCAGTTGCGTGTGCCGCTGTTGAATAAAAACAAAAATAACGGAAAGATTGTACTAAAACCCTATCAATAAATAGCAAGACTGCACGGAAAATTTATGTACGCCCATAAAAATTGATTTACACGATACTAAAAGGAACTTTAAATGCCTGTATCAAATCGTATCTCGCAATCGTGACGCGCGAATTTATTCGCGAGAGCATTCAAATGTTACAACTAGGATGTTGTACGGGTAGTATGTCCGCGCCAGGCCGGCGGCCGCTATTAGATTTACAGCATGTTGTGGCTTCCACCACCACTCCAGCGTTCTCTCCCAGCTGCCGGCTGTCCGTTACAGCGACATAGTGAATATCTTTGCGTAATCAATGAATTTAAATTGACATTGACCTTGGCTGTTCGGGCTGTTGGAAACGTTCGCGAGAAGGCGGCCATTGTCACTGAATACATTTTAGAGTAGCGATTGCGTAAAGTGACAATAAATGTGTTTTATGAATAGTCTCTTGTTCTGTTCAACTCTATTTGTTGTAGTGTAAACATTTTTTACACTATACTTGTTTTCAAAACATACCTACCTATTATGAGCTTTTTCGCCTTTAGCAACAGATCGATATACCAACTATGGATTTTATTACACAGATCCAGTCAATGATATAGTTTTCTTAAGTAATTGCCTGACAATCTATCAATCGACTATTGATAGTTTGTCAGTGGTAGCGTATCAACGGCTGAAACCTAATAACTGTATCGCATGCCGCCGGCCGCGGCCTCGCCGCCGCGCCGCCGCGCCGCAACCGCACACCGCGGCTGTTGGTTCTACTAACGTAAATTCAAACGAAAATACTTGTTGCAAAATCTACGTCATTGCAGAACTTAAAAAGATAATGTAAAAGTTAGTGTAAAAGTTCGCATTTGGTTTGAAATAACAGCGTGAGATCTTCCTGGACACGTGTGAGCACTCTGCTATGATACACTCACTACACTTTCAAGATGTTTACAGAGCGAGAAACTGTTAAATAAAAATAGAGCCGTCAGTTGGAAGGGCGGCCATCTGTTACTCGCGAGGTCTTCCCCACTACGAACTACGATAGATTTTTACTAATAATAGAGCATATCACGGATCGCCGCGATTTAGCAACATATATTTGGGTGCAGATAGATTTATAAAGGGATATTTGAGGAATTCTACTGAATTTTACCACGATACAAATAAAATTTGACTATGAAAGAATTATTATAAATATCTATTCATTTACATAAACTTTATTTTCTCCTTTATGACTACAATAGTGTGTGACTAACTGTTTGATGTCTGTTGCCTGCAGGAACCGGTCCGCACCAGCAGCGGCCAGGTCACCAGCAACGTCGAGGACGTCGACCTCGAGCAGTGCTGGGACGAGCGGCTCCTCAGGAAGCTCGTGAGTACCATCAGCGTTTCCCGGTACTCTCATGGCTTGCTTACTTGAGAAGAAGTCGCTTCTACGGCCGTGCATTTCGCGTCCGTACCATCATCGGTGCTGCCGATAGGTAATGCTCATGATGGCTCGCAGCGAGCTACTCAGGTGGGCAATACTGTTTCTGTCTTTCACATTATATTTTGCCTAGGTGTCCAGTTTTCGACGTGTCTGCAATTCAAATAAATGCGTATGTTTGAGGGACCAGCAGCAATCTTGTGTCGATATATTTTTTTTATTCTATGGCCTATAGGTAATTCTAAATTGTGATGCAAAAAAGGAATGAAAGGATTCTTGACAAAGAAAAGACGGTCGAATACTTTCTATTAGTTCATCATTTAACTTCTTTAAAGTAGTCTCTGTGTTTAAATAATCGTGATCCAATATTTTCATAGAAATTGTCGTTATCATTGGCTGCATTTCATTTCATTGTTTGTGTTGCCGAAACTAAAATTACTTTATCTTGTGTGTCCACAACTTTGCTCCCGCAACAAACACATTTTTATTTCGTCCATTAAAAACAAGTGAAAGTGACTCACCGTCGTGTTTTTGTGTTGGTTTACGTAAACCGAACTTTGTCAACACAAACTTTTTTTATTCAGATTTAGTTGTGCTTACGTTACACAACATTAGGAAATAGAGCAATTCAACCTTCGATCACTATAGAATGCAACGAACCATCTCTATCTAAGTCTCTATCATATTGAATCCTTATTTTTGGTTGTGGCTACGTTCTTTGAACTGTCATGCTAAAGTGGGTACAAACCTCTACGAACCTTTGAAGCAATATCATTCTCGTGGTTACGTGTCATCGCGTTTCCGACAGTCATCGGAGAAACTAACTGGAGCCGTGTGTGGCGAGCGCTGCCGTACCAACTGCATACTTAGAGATTGCGTCTCGATTATCCAATTAAAACTCTCTTTTAAAATGATCATGTAAGCAATGTGTTATAGAAATTGCATCTGTATACTTGTAATATACCCATAATAGCACACCATCAAATGAAACGGTGAATCATTAGCCGGTTTGCACCTTAGCACTTCTGGTGAACAGGATGCAAATAAAATTATAATTTATGCGAGTCATCTTGCGGTGACTGGTTACAATATCGCTCGCTGAGCTTGGCTAGACCACAATCAATCAAGGCACCTTAATAGGTTGACCGCCGACAGACCCAGACACAATAGAAATTTAATTGTTTGTCGGACATATGGCGTTTAAGGTGTTAAGTGGTTCCTAAAGCCGTGTTCGCGGCTCATTCCCGGAGTGGCGACCGCAAGCGCCCCGTGAAACCTGTAGTCACCGCCGGCTCCGGTCGCGCGACAAATTGATACAGCACCTGTTCAGGACGGGCGGTCCAAGTAACGAAACGACTATCGGGAACACATTCAACATGCACACATTAAAATCTAATATTTGGTCATAGAAATCTTTTTCTCATATAAATAATTAATTAATCATACAATTTAATTTGTGTGAATTATTAAACATAGAAGCAAAAAGGATCAATAAAACTATTTCACTAAATATTATATTCATTCATTCAACACAAAAATCTCAATTCTAAAGCTAATAGCTAAAATAACATTGTTAGAAAAATGTTGATTTAAGTTTCAAGAGTAAGTAATGGACATGTGTAAAAACGTTAACTAAACGCTTCTGGCTTTCACCGCGCCTACGCCGGTGCGGCGGGCGGCCGGCGTGGGAACCGCCACTGCAACATAACGAGCCAAGCTTCATTTCCTGCGCCAAGAAAGTTCAAAACGCGATTATTTTACCTATAAGCTTATGTAAAACATCGAAGCAATTCAATACTATATTTGAAATCAGTATCAATTGTTAGGTATATTCATTCGATTACATAGCAATAATTTGGTAGAGGTAATCCTATTCATATCATATCATAGTTTGGCAAAAAGAAAAAGAAATATAACATGCATACAATCATACACACTGTCACGTCCTTCTCCCGAAAAAGAGTAAACGGAGCATCGAAATCACCGATTTTGAGTAAACTTGCCGTTACTTTGACTATGCACGTTTAGCATAATCAAAGTAGGGCTCGGTGGTGAATAGATACCATCAGCTCCTGGTTGCAGCCGACCGCCTGTGTGCGAGCACCTTGGAGCCCTCGTCCCTCAGCCGGCCCTCACGACACGCGCGGGGAGTTAGGCAACTGGTACATTATTTTCACCTTCAGACCAGCAAAAAATATAAACTAAGCCAAAATGCGTCCATTGACTTTACTATTATGTGAATCGAGAGCAGGTCAGCCAGATGACAAAGTATGTAGGGCTGCGTCGCTTCCGCGGCCACTTTCGGGACGCCGCGCCGGGCCGGCACAATAGGTACAGGTGAAACAGTTGTGCCCATTCCGGTAAATGGACGTTTGTAACGTTATTGACGATTATTTACAATTTTTTTTAATTGCACATCTAATATATAAAATTCTCGTGTCACAGTTTTCGTTGCCATACTCCTCCGAAACCGCTTGACCGATTTTGATGAAATTTTTTGTGCTTATCCGGTATCTATGAGAATCGGCCAACATCTATTTTTCATCCCAGTAAATGTTAGGGGTAGTCCACCCCTAAATTTTTATTTTTATTTTTTAGACAAAATTTTTAATTTCTATTTTTTTATGATACAAAATACAAAAATACATACAATCCTCAATTTTCACCCTTCTACGATCAACCCTTATTTGTGGTACGAAGTCCGCCGGGTCAGCTAGTATTATATGAAATTAAAATAAATATTAATAAATTATATACATTTTCATATAAGTAACATATTAACCACAACGTGGAAATAGAAAAGTATTTATATAACACTAATTTATGTGTTACAGTTGGACGAGTGCACCGATACCGAGCAGCGTCGTCTACTGCGCGCGCGCATTCGCTCCCTCATGGCCGAGCAAGAAGGTAACGACCGCCTAGATCGTGTAGCTCTTTTTTGTATTATTCTTACAATGTTTTAACAATGGTCGCAACGCGTTGCAGCATGCGCGACCGCCGTGACGGAGGCGTTGGCGGCGGCGGGCGAGGCCGTGGACGGCGGCGACGGCGGCGTACGCGGTGAGTCTCTACTCCTCCCGCTGCTACAGGGGCTGCTGGGCGGCGGCGGCGAGCACCTGCTGGCCGGGCTGGGCGCGGCCGGCGCCGACGTCGTGGCCGACGTGCGCCGCTCCCTCGCGCGCCTGCGGGCCGCGCTAGCGCCGCCCACCGACCACCCGCAGGCGCGCGCGCTGCTCTCCCTCGCCGACCGCCTGGAGGACGCGCTGGCGGCCGCCGACCGCCTGGACGGCTGCCGGCGCCGCCCGCGCCGCCGCAGCCGCGCCGCGCGGCACACCGTCGGCGTTACGCACGAGGAGCTAGCGCAGGCACGCCGCCTCGTCGATCGCGACCAGCTGACGCTCGATTCAGACTTGCCCGCGGGCTCCGGCGCAGCCTCCACCGCCTCCACAGCCAGCGTTGAGGATACGCCGACTCCCGAGCGTAAACAGAGCGTTGACGAGGAACCCGTTAGTTTTCACGGTGCGGTGGCATCGCGCCAGAAGCCTGCTCCAATAGCACATTCGGCGAGCTTCGTGGATGCGCCCAGGGTGAACAGGGACGCCTGCGTGGTGGAGAAAAGGGCGCCGGCGGCGCGCAAACCGGTCTTCTTTCGTCATTCTATAGCGGACGCGGGCCCGACGCAGCTTCTCCAGACACAACATTCTCAAGAACAACAACCCCAAGCACAACAACCACAAGCACAACAATCCCAAGCACGACAACCCCAAGCACGACAACCCCAAGCACAAGAACCCCAATCGCCGCAGTCACAGCAGCCACTGCAACCACCTATTCGGCGGCCTCACGTCGATCAGTTCCAGCCTCAGCAGACCCAACTGGTGCCTTCGTTCCGCCGACCGTCTGAAACGAAAAGCGGTATTGCGAAGATAGCTAATAAGTTCGACAACCAAAGTAAGGAGATTGTGCCGTCGTACCCCAGACGAGCTGCCGTCGAGCGGCGACGTTCACCACCCCCGGTCTCGGCACCCACGGTCACCCCGACTGCGGTTCCACGAGAAGACCCGAAACGTGCACCTCTATTCAAACCTCTTCCACCAACTTATAATTTCGCAGCTCCTCCTATAGCGGAAGACTTTTCAAAACCGCTTAATCGGTTCGGCAACAACAAACGCGCCCGCATGAAACGGGCCAACACCATTGACATAGGCAAGCCCCTCGGTGGGTATAAAATGGATAGCGACACCGATGAAGACTCTCGTGGACCCGCGGTTCCTGTATTTCAACCGCAGACTGATAATGACAGAAAGTTTGTTGCATTTATGCGGAAAAATGAGGAGAATCAAGTTGCCGTCAACGGCCACGCGAATTGGAGCAATCGATTTGGTAACATCAAGAACACGTTCGAGAGCCGCGAGCGCGAGGAGCAGAGCCGCTCCTCCAGCGGCTCGTCCGCGCGCCGCTTCTGGCGGGCGGCAGACGAGTCCCCTTCACCCTCCGCGCCCTCCGCAGCCCGCCCGAGGAAGTTCTTTAACGATGTCAATTCTAATGTCATCAAGCCCCCGTGGGTCGGAGAACGTAGGGAATCGCGATCTCACATAGCACCGCAGGTTCAAATCCCTCCACCAGCTCCGATCTTACCACCAAGTTATCCACCGCCGGTGCCGCAGTCACCGACTAGACCTATTGTGGTAAAACCGTTTGTCGCAAAACCTATTCCGGTAAACCAGTTTTCTCATGCCCCCATGTCAGCGTTTAAGCCGCCTACAAAGGTTACCTCGCCGATAAATGCGCACTCACACGTGTGGAGCCCGCCGTCGCTGAGCGCAACTGTATCCCCAACGGTGGAATCATCTCAGCCGATTTACAATGCTATTACGGAATCGACAGTGACCAGCTCACCGGTTCACAATGCTTCCTGGTTTGCGAACAATAAACCGAGAAAAGCGTTCGGTCTTGCATCATCTAAATTTGACGCTCCAGTATCAGCTGCGGTTCTTCCACCGGCGTATAAAGAACGTCTCTTGCCCAATTCCCCCACGCCACCGACTCACGCACCCCTTCTAATACAAAATTATCCAGTTAAGGCTATTCCGAATCAGAACGGCTTAGCAGCTCCTGAATTAGTTAAAAAAGTCGATGACGCAAAACCGTATGCAGGATCCGTGCCGAGTATTCCAAAAGTAGATGCTCAAAAACTGCAAATTGAATTTTATGAAAAACAAATTCGTGGAAGGCCTCGCTTCGAGCCACTAACAAACGGCCACAGCGACCCTACAGAACCACCTCAACGTAAAACAGTCGCGCCTCCAGCTTACACCGTCACGGATTATACTCCTAACAACGTTGTGTCCACGTTCGTTCCTCTGCAGCAGACTCCAGACATTGAAAAAGCACGAGCGCACAAAGTCGATTACTTACCAGATGTCGTCATGAACGAGAGCGAGCGGAATGATTTTTCACGTTCTCCGGTTTCACAATTTAATCAACAATCTCGTGGAGACCAAAGTCCTTACTCCACTAATAAAGCAACCAATATTCATCAAAATGGTGATACAGTCGTCATCAAAGACGACGCGCTGGCGACCGAGCACGGCAGCGTGCAGACCCGCGTGATGCGCGGCCCCGTGCGTGGAGCAGCCACCATCACCACCGGCGTGCGTACGCGCAACGACGAGTTTCGTCGTGGCGGCGCTGCTGACAGCCTGAAGGGCGTGCTAGATAAAGTATCCTCCCCAAAGCACGATGTGATCGCCCAGATAGAGAGGAAAAAGCGAGAAACTACAAGAAGCCAGGTACGGGTCCCTGTACAGAACGGTCTATCTCCCCTGCACGCGTCCCCGAGCCCCCGCCCGCACCCCAGTGTCGAGTATGGCAGCGCCCCCCACTCCCCGGCTGGCCCGCGCAGCCCCGCGCTCGCCGCGTCCCGTGAGTCGGTGCTGTCCAGTGAGTCGCCAGCCAGCGCGGGCTCGAGCCCCCTCAGCAGGTCCGGCTCTTGGCACCAGCTCGCTGATAGGACGCAAAAGTCCTTGTCACCACGAAAGGTGGTCGCACGCGCCAAATCCATGCACTTGCTAGCCGTGCCCAAACTGTTCGAAGGCGGCATCGCCCGCGAAGAACTTACCGAGAAGAAAAAGACGGTGGAAGCCTACTTTTCCGGGCAAGCATCGCCGGCGGCGCGGACGCACGCGTCGGCCGTGCGCGCGCGCGCCGCCCGCTCGCAGGCGCAGTACTCGCTAGGTCGCAGCCGCACCATGCCCACGGTGGCCGAGCTGCAGTTCCTCGACGAGAGCAACGCCGACGACGCATTCGAGGACCTGGTGTCGGCGCTCGCGTAGCGCCGCGCGCACATTCCACTAGTTAGGAGCGGGAGACGAGCGAGACGCGCGTGAGTCGTGTGTGTGTGGGCTGCCTAACGCTTGTGTCGCGCCCCGTCCGTGCCCGCATGCCCCTCGCCCCGCGCCCCCTGCGGCTCTCACCCCTCACGTCGTTGTACATACTGTTGTGTAACATCTGTATTCATTTCACCGACTCCTATAACTGTGTTAGTTTGACTAAAAGCTTTTAAGCATCATTTTTTGTACATTTGCTGTTGTTTTCCAAGTGTTCATCGTTAGTGTTACCTTGTTAGTCGACGCTCTAAACATCGGCTCGTTCAAAGACATGACTCATTTAATTTTCAGAGGATGAAGAAGTAACCACTGTGACATCGAGCGTGAGGAGGAACTCGTCGGAAAAAACTATTAGCAGTAGCACTACCACTAAGACTTCAAAAGGTACGGCGTCAGTTTGACTGCACGATTTCTCACATGATTCGATATAGTTATAGCTTAAGTGATCCATAATCGTATTTTGACAGTGATCGAGAGCATGACCCCGGCCGGCACCGAAGCCTGTGTCGCCTTTCGCCAAGTTCCGGCAGCTCGAGAAACAAAACTCAACCAACAGTCCCAAGTAAGCCGCCCCGCCCCGCAAACACTGGAGGCGGAATAGCATAAGTCAATAAATCAAAAAAAACTTTAAAAAAATCTGTACTTCTAAAACGGAATTTGACTAAACATTAATGAAGTATCAGATAAAACAAATAATGTGCAAAGATTATATTTATTTATTAAAAATTTTAGATAAATTATAGGTACCTACATCAAATCTTTCCGCTTTATATATTTTTAATACATTATATTTATTTATTTTTGGCAGCGATATCTATGGATGCAAATGAGGAATATAATACAAGTAAACTATTACAAATTCATATTATTTTTATTACACATCTATAACAATTATTTGAGTCGCTTCATTGCGGTTTGTACGCGAACATAAAAACAAAATAATTTCATTGAGTAAACCATCTTTGCAGAATAAGTATAAGCGCTGAATTTATTTATTTCTGAAATCAACATACCTACTTGCATCTCATTCTGAAATAAATATATTTCAACCGTGCTTAGTTCTGCAGACTGTAATACTTACCCTATTCGAGGTCAATGAACAGTCTATCTAGTCTTAAACATGCATAACTAATGTTTATCGGCATAACGAAAGCGTGTAGTTACTTTCAAGTAATACTGACATCAAAATCTACTGTTTTCATTTTTTTACATGAATTTTCTTTAATATTTTCGCCTATACTTAGTCCTTGTGTTGTTCAAAAGCGATATTTAAGAGCGTTCATATTAAACTACCCGGCTGGAGCGTCCGAGTACATATCATGGAAGCACGCGATATCTTGTAAATAACCAGTGACATAATCGTCCGTCATAACTTGCACTCTCGTCAAGCACTCGACATTGGCGGCACCTTATACTAATCGCGTCTCTAAATCCCCTACACGAGGGCTGCCGACTTTTGTTACTGACTCAAATCATCGAAACATTTGAACGTGTCAAACTTTTGCCATGACAAAAAACTCTTTGAATGCGGAGAGCAAAGCCAGTCGAAGCCGGAGAGTGGGCAGCCCTATCAACTAACTCGGCGAGTTGGCTGCGAGCCGCGTGACTAACTTGAGCCCCGGTTGTAGCTCGCCCAAGTCGCCGCAGAGCCCGGGCTCTCCGTCGCAGCCGCTCTTCAAGTTCACGGACCCCGCGCTGCAAGCCAGCGCTCTCACTATTAAAGAACGATTGCTGCAGTGGTGTCGCGACAAGACCCGGGACTACGAGGTACACTTCACGGCACCGCCCACCGAATGCCCCACTATGCTTTATAACAAAGTACATTTTGCGTGGGTTTTTAAAGACCCAAACTTGTTATTAGAATGACATCCACAATTATCGGTTCGAAGAAGATTGCTCATCTTTGTAGAAGATTACGCCCATTGTTTCCCAGGAATGAAAATACCTGTGCGGGATTCCTGGCAATTTTTTTTTACCATCAGTGCACAATTTTCTGGAGCGACTCAGAATCGGTAAGTAAATATTTTTCTCATAGTAACAAGGGTCGAAATAAAACAAAAACTTGATTAGCCTGATTTGTATGAAGAGTCTCAAAATTTTTGACATTTGTTCTGTGTTTCAACCCCATGTTACTATGTGAAAATTGTTAACTTACCGATTCTGTGTCGCTCCAGAAAATTTGTGCACAGGTAAAAAGAAATCCTGTATAACTCTGTGCCAAATGCTTTTGAAATCTTTAAGAGTTATTTAGATAGATATTACTTTTAGGGTGGAATCCGTTGACGTATTTTTAGGGATTTTGAAGCCTATTATGGTCCTCTAACTACACTCAGTTTTGTGTTAATGGAGTTTTAATTTGCACAAATATTTTATTATCAAATAAAATGTAAATGAAGATTTGTTATGTGGGATACAGGCACACGTCATTTACTTCAACTGTTCGCCTGGGTGACTTAAAACAATAATGGTTTTAGTTCTAACATCTTGACTTTAACCCTTATGAGCACAAAAGTTGATTATCTTAGTTGATGTAGATATTAACAGTAAGTAAACCCAAACTAAACGTCAAAAGATCACACTTTAAAAAATAATATCATAATTAAACAACACTTTAAAAAATAATATTAGGCATAGAGTAATAGCTTGGCGCCATGAATCCAGCGCCCCTGCGCTTCCATTTTCTGGGGCAACAATTGGACCGAAGCTGAGCAATCTTCTTTGTATGGGTTGCATTCCAATAACGGTATGCCTCAGCATGCCTCTTTTATGAAACATAGTAATAATACTTTTGAAATCATATTGAAACTTATTGGGGTGTTATAAATATACAAATATACTGATGTATGTTTTTCGAATCTACGACATTCTGTAAATATCTTAGCTATCGACACGGTGTGAATCTATTGAAAAAACATGTATTGGTAGTTGTTGGGCGCTCGGACGTGTCGGATGTTGTTGCGTCGCCGGCGCCGCACGCCGCACGCCGGCGCCGGCGCACCCGCCTTAACACGCAGGACAAACACCACTCACGTATTACGCTTCTCCTGACGCTTCATTTGAATCCGCTTATTCTTGTATATATTCTAAATGCGTTATTATATAGTTATTTAGCTTTTTATGTATTTCTCCATATTCACCACTACGTCACCAAATATATATACGAGTATATATATATATATATATCTAAATGTTTTTAATAACAACAATGTTTAAGTTTGACTCATCACGTCAAATTAATATTACCATTACCTGTACATTCTGCCACTTATAAAACAATTTTAAAGAATTAATATTTATAAAAAAATACAATCATGCAATGATAATTTCTGATTTTTTTGATAATAAAATAACTAACATGCGCGTAACTGCGTTTATTTCGTTTAAGCATGCATTAAAATGAAATGTGGTTTTAAAAACACGTGACGAGAAGTGTGAAAAATCAAAATAATATACAATGCATGAGAATCCTGTGTTAAAAACTAGAAGAGGTGTTTGAAAACGGATCAAATGTGTGTAAATAGCTCATAACTTATGTTTTTCCCACCCACATATTAAATGTTCAGATGTTTACAACAGGAATATCCTGGTGATTCTAGGTAGATGGTACAAGCACTACAGCACATCTTACTGCTAGATAATAAGTATATAAAAACAGCCACACGTAAAATAGCATCCATGTATATTGGTCACTTAAAATAATCTTTAATGATGAATCAATTGAAAATGTCTTGTTCAATCACGTGCACATCTACGTACGTTCACAAACATCTTTCTTGATATCTGTCTCGGTGTATCAAACTAAATAGATACGCTTACATTGAGAGGGGTGGAACTAAAGGACGAAGACACACTATTTATTGAATTTGACAGTGTAATGCTAAAAATAAGAGCTCAACTCAAATAAGATCAAGAAACTTTAAGACTAAGTCCGTTCTTAGACGTCGCTACTCAAATAAAATTAGTTACAAACTGTAATTAATACTTTAGTAACTCGTAGTGCTGTGAATTTCTAGATATTCATCGGTAATTACAGTTTGTTACTAATTTGTGTTGAGTCGTGTCGCGTAAGAAGGAATTAAAACCGTATTATTGAGGTAGGATATGAAATAGTTTGTCGAGCCTTTGGCTGCGCCCCGTGCGAAGTGCCTTGATGACTAGCTTTCGGTGTGGTGTTGCCAGAATGTGAAGCTGGAGAACTTCTCGACGAGCTGGGCGGACGGGCTGGCGTTCTGCGCGCTGGTGCACCACTTCCTGCCCGACGCCTTCGACTACGCGCGCCTCACGCCCGACAAGCGCCGCCACAACTTCACGCTCGCCTTCAAAGTAGCTGAGTAAGACACCGTTCCCGCAACTTCCAAATTTACACCAAACTTCTTAATCGTCATCATTTTCAGTCTAATATTTCGTCCTGCAGAGTGCAGATAGGCTCAAGCCAAGGCACATGGAGAGGCGGGGCTATAAGCCACCCCGCTAGACCAATGCGGGTTGGTTGATTTAAACGAATGAAATCTTACGACAACAACCGGATTCACCGGACCAACGGCTTAAAGTTCCTTTGAAAGCAATGAGGCGGTCTTACATTACGTAAATGTATTGGAGAGAACAAAAACATATCTTTTACGCTTTACAAATAAAGACAGAAATGGTTTTTGCAATTTATAAACTTATCCTACTTATAGTTTGGTGTATGGATTGTAACATATTTGGAACTTTAACAAACCAAGGTAGTCCTATAAAATATAGCAGCGTTCCTCTGTGACTAACCTAATATCTAGGTTCTCTCAAAAGCAGAGATGTGTAACACGGTTTCTGTTTCAGTGAGAAGGCGGGCATCTACCCCCTGCTAGACGTGGACGACATGGTGGCGATGCGCAAGCCCGACTGGAAGTGCGTGTTCACGTACGTGCAGTCCATCCACCGCCGGTTCAAGGACCAGGTCTAGCGGCGCTCCGGCACGCAACCAGGGAGCCTGTTACGGAAATCCAGGAATCTAACTTCGATGGCACTCAATTAAAGCAGCTATTTAAGGGAAGCTTGGATTTCCGTGAGTCTCGCTGGCCGCGGCCGCCGCCGCCGCCGCCGCCGCCGCGTCTCCACAGCTGTCGGCGCGTCAGTTTGCGATAGTCGAACGCTAAAGTCACAAAAATTATTTTATCGTATGTTATACCTGGAGTATACAATGTTAAGTCCAAAGAGCGTATGTTGTTGATTTGTTTGTTTGTTTGTCAGATGTTTATTATCACAGTCCGCCCGACTCGTTGTTTCTCCAAGCGCTGTCTCGTATACAGTCCTCCTATTTATTATATAATCTCAAGATGTATGTGATTTTTTATACTAGCTTGTAAGTTTAACTAACAGTCGTACGATCGACACTTTACTTTAGTAGGTCATAGTCTGTAAATTTTAATACGTGTATTGCACTACCGATTCAGTTGTTAGAACACGCGCAGAGATCGCTTTTACTTATTCGCATAAGGAAGTAGTATCCGCGCACCGACTCCGTACAGCTCGTACCGAGACGTTCAACATAGAGTTTAACAATCGCCACTAGCGACCTATTACATTTTGACATTAACAACGGAGGCATTAAATAAAGCCCGATTTTATGAAACCAATATTATTTTAATGTTAATTTATATTGATAAAATGATGTAATAAATATGATTAACAAAGCTATCGGCGTTTCATTGGTTACTCGAGAGTCGTCTGAACGTGAGCATGGAGATCAAGAGCAGGCAGCAGGCGGCCGTGCTTAGCGCGAAGCACACGACGGTGACAGACATGCGGAATCGGGGGTCGAGAATCAGGAGTCAGGGGTCGGGCAGGGGGAAGGGCAGCGCCACCATGAAGGGGTCGGCGACGTTGGTGCTGCGGTCGATGCGGCCGGCCACGACGGTGGCGGCGGACGCGCGCGGCGTCGGCGGCTCGTCGGCCAGCGACACGTGCACGTGCAGCGTGGAGTCGCGCCACGCCTGCCACGACAGCTGGTGCTCCTGGATCTTCAGCAGCATCCACGTTGTCAGCAGACCGTTCAGCGCGCCTGCGGTCAGACAGACTAAACTGGACTGATAAATTTAATTTGTTGCCGTTTTTGACTGTCCCAAATGGATAATGTTCGTCTGCCTGGTTGAGGTCTGGCCAGGCTTCAATTTCGTGCACAGCGAGCGGGTCCGAGTAGCGGTCCGGAGGGGACCTGAAGCGAAAGGATCTGCGGGGCACGTGAGTTGTCCATAGTTGGTTGTTCTGCTCGGTGGTTTTCATTGAGTAGGCTTCCAACATCTCCGGCACTAGTCTGTTTTTTTACTTTTGTTGTCTCTCAAAATTTGGACCTCCCATGTCATTTCTGCACCACCCTATGGTTGACTGGTAGAGAATGCCTTAGGCATTCAGTCCGCTATGTAATATTTTGTTGCAAAAGTTTAAAATAAATAAATAAATAGAGGCGCCCGCTGGATGCAATGTCTCCGGTTGAATCAGCCGCGTAGGATTTTTGAACTGATGAGGTGCCTGGATGGGTACTGAGAAGTGAGTGGGCTTACAACTACGCCACCAAAGAGGACATTTGGTAGTCGACTTTAGAGTTGACGACCCGAGCAGTGGAATCTGCGAGTTGTACTCTTAGTGCAACGAGAAATGAGCGAGCTTACAGCTCCGGTAACCTATCTGAATATTAGGTAATGGACTATACGTGTCCACGGGGCAACTAGCTCGAGACACTAGTCTTAAAAGTACCAGATGATGGATGCGTACCGGCGTGATCTGATCTGGCGTTATGACCTGACGTAGATGGTCCCTTGTGCTTGCGCAAGGATGTCTGACACCTAACTTTATAACCGTAGGGTTGGTGGGGAGTGTCAGTATAAACTTTAAAGTCGTGTGTAGCGGGTGTCCCAAATGGATGACTTAATGTATTATTAGGTGGAATAATCACTAGTTTGCATCTAAACTAACCGAAGCAACTATGCAGACTGAGAAACTGAGTAAATCTTCGAAGATTTGAGAATTATAATAAATTTTGATGTTATCATTACGATTAAATTATTTCCGTTAAGTTACAAATAAGCCCGAGTTATACCTATATTGTCCAACTCACAGAAGCAGTTCAATAAATAATATACAAAACAATTACAATTACACTAACTGAAAGTAAATAAAGAAAGCTTGACTTCGAATCAGATAAACGCGCGTTGATGTCTTTCCCTCTGCGAGTACAAAAAACCAGCAACTTGCTTAAACAATTACTTATCTTTATCCGCCGTTTTGGGCAAGTAATTAGGTCAGGTTTACGTCTCGGTTTAAACTTCCAGCAAATTGGTACATTTATGGAGTTACTCAGTTTGGTTGATGAAATGGAATGGATGTTTCCAGTTCATAATTTTGTCTAAGTCTGGAGCTGATGACGGATGACTACAATTTGTTTAGTTTCTTAAATTCCGGAATCCTCAAGTACAGAGGTAGTTGAGGATTCCGGGCGATGCGCTTTTTCTCCTTGAGCCTTACGTCCCTTTCTATCAGGTGGGACAAAAGTCAAGGCATTTCCCCGTTGCGAAATACTATTTTTTTTTGTGATTTGAAGAAAGTTATTGAAAAAACCTTTTTTTGTTTTTTTTTGTACAAAATATTATAATATAATTGTTTTAAAAAAACCATATAGTTAGTACAGGAATAGATGGTAAAATCAAAATCATTTAGACCACCACGCGGGTGGACCAAATGTGGTTTCATTGACTTTAATTAAACAACAACCGTGACTAACAAAGCACAGAGGATTATTTATTCGGTCACTCGGTATACTAAAGTCGCTTAACTTGTAAGACCCGAATAAAATTGCCGGTAATTTATAGAACTCCTTACCTATTCATTGAGTAACATCGAAGAGAGTAAATAGCCTATATCTGTCACTTCGTTAGCTAAAATCTTTTATCTTTGAAATCGAGCCATCGCAACAATCGATGGATATTAACTTCATCACCGCGCTCGTCAAAGAAGGTCGGTGATCAGAAACCTCCATTTATAAAAAAAAGTAGTCGGCCCCGAGTCGGCTTAAAAAGGGCCAAAAAATCAATGCAAGGGACTGACCAATGATGCCGATGAGTAGCGAGGAGAAGAGGTTGGCGGCGAGAGCGGCGCCGCCGCCGCGGCGCGCGCCCGCCTGCAGCACGGCGTCGCACGCGTGCAGCGCGCGCGCCGTGCCCAGCACGCTGGCCGCGCCCAGCGCCGCGCCGCGCCACACGTCCGCCGCCAGCGCGCGCCCGCGACCCGACCACGCCCACTCCGCCATCGACCGCATCCACGACCATCTGGCGTGCACCACACGACTCACCTTACCGACCTCACCGACCACCGACCACCGACCGGCAGCGCAGGTCGCTACAGCGAAGCCTGCATCCGACCGTTTTAAGCGTAGAGCGCAGCGTCTCTCTTTTATACGTGCACTTAACTCGTTTTGGGGATTATGTTTCCGCCGGAGCGAGGCACCTAGTGTTTAACGATCGGAGGTATCCGCTCGAGCACAGAGCCAGTGACGCTCTACGCTTTATTTCAAACACGTTTTCGTATTAAACGACAGTGTATTCGTTCAAAAAAATAAGGCTTCGTAGATGATAGAGGTCTTCCTAAAATAAAATAAAATAAAACAAAATAAATATAGATCATCCAAATAGCAATAAAAGCCATAATATGATTATAATGCAATTTTGAGCATGGGCTTAATAATTATAAGAAGTAAAACATAGCAAGCATACACAAAGTAGCTGTACACCTAGTTTAGCCATAAATAGCAAAGCACAAACTTGTGGCTCCTGGTGACGACGTAGTGGTGCCGGCACAGCTCGCAGTAGGAGGTGGCGGCCTGCAGCAGCCAGCTCTCGAGGCAGGAGCGGTGCACGGCGGCGATGGTGCCGCGGCACGAGCACGGCCGCACCAGCCGCTCCGCCGACTCGCCGCCGAAGCAGATGCGGCAGATGTTGTCCGACTGCCGGCTGCCGGTGAAGCTCGACACCTCCTTGGGACCTACTGACGAGCCCTACGAATCATGCCGTACATTATCATTTACAACGTAAAAGGTTCTCTGAGTAGGATCCTTCATCTGCAATGAAATGGCTACGTCTAGAGTTAGTTTTGGATACACCATTTTCAAAACCACAATGCAAACACACACATTATGCGTTAAATCTTAAGGACCAAGTAATTTCTTTAAAAAAAAATCGATTTTTTTGAATTAAAAATTGGTTTTCAAGAGTTTCATGTGGGTCGTACATAAGGTTGCCAGATGTCCGGGATTTCCGGGATTGTCCCGGAATTTTACGTATTGTCCCGTGTCCAGTAATTCGATCTATTGTCCCGGATTCCGAAAATAAAAAAAGCAAATAACAACAGTTCTCAATTTATATCATTTATCTGGACTACAAACAGTATACATTTGAAAAATAAAATGTATTTTCCTAATAAATACAAATTTAAAATTAAATATTCCGTAATTTATATTTATATTTTTTTTTTTTTACCTTAGAGTAAGATTTTTACATATTCATAGCCACGGCCCGACATGGAATTGTCCCGGACTCGGTAAGTTCTGATCTGGTAACCTTAGTCGTACACGATACGAGATGATACTCTTGAAAACCTTTTTAAAACGTTATCAGAGAAGCAACACAGCTTCTTTTACTTCAAATCCATGAAAATAATGAAAACAATTTCTACAATTAACATCATCATTGAATCGAATTGTTAACGACTGCTAATGCAGCCGGGACCAACGGCTTTACGTGCCTTCCGAAGCACGGAGGAGCTCGAGATGATACATTTTTGGTCACCCATCCCATGACCGGCCTTTGTGAAAGTTGCTTAACCTCAGCACTCGCAGACCGGGCGCGTTAACCATTGCGCCATTGAGCTCCATAATTAACGTTAGGAAGTAAATATGGATTTTATGGTCCTTCGAGACCTGCTTGTGGAGCAGCAGTGCGCAAACCGAGCCGAGGATGGACATGGAGCGGCCGGCGGGCTGCAGCAGCGAGGACGCGGGCGACGAGAACGTCAGCGAGTCCGCCATGCGCGCGCGCGCCTGCCGCTCCTCCTCGCACACGCTCACCGTCACTGCACGGACAGCGCACACTACAACTTAAACAAACTTAATTAAAAAATATCTATAGTACTCCGGCCAAATTCGATGTGGAATGTTTGTAAACAAAGTTGTTACAATTATCTTAAATAAATATAACAGTTACAGCCAGATGTTTTCCGTTTCGTAAGAGAGAATCACCATTATTTGTGGTTTTCATGCAACTCTCTCTTAAAACCTGTAAAACTATCTGGCAGTAGATACAGAGTGAACGAGAGTGCGGCAACTTAATACAAGCGCTCCAAAGCGCACGCACACAAGCTCGTACATGACGTAAAGGAGTACGCGACGGCGACGCGACGCGAGCTGTCCCCGCAAACGCGAATCGGGCAGCGTATGTTGTATGTAACGGAGAATAACAAGTAGACTGAGCGCTGATCTGTAAAGTTTTTTCTCTCTCGCATTATGATTGGTTTTAATTAGTTAGTCAAATGTTCAGCCTTGAAATATTACATTCGGTCACAGGAAACTGTTCATAATTTTAGTGCGGAACCTCGGTACACAAGATACAGAAGTTATTCTACAGATAACTTAAACACTATTGTGATAATACCTCCCGATGATTTTGTACACTTAGTTAAAAAAAATGGAAGAAATATTCAGAAATTATTTTACCATAGAAAACTGTACTACCGGCAAAATAGCCAAAACTATTTTTGATAAAATATATATGTACATGCTTTCCAATTAAATATAATAACGCAGCTTTCAAAACTGGCCGAGCGAGGCGTCAATATTTTGCTGTGTCCAATTTGTAAATTAATATCGACAACGACGATATATTATATAATTTATAACTTATATGACACCCAATTTCACACAATAATAAATTAACTATGTATGGCTAAACCCTAGCCGGTAGGTACAGCTCGGTACGTCTCGCGTCGATTCAAGTTCACGGCACTGTTGCCGCACTCTCGTTCACTCTGGTAGATATTTGCATAAAAAATAGTGACTACCTAATTGATTTGCAATCATTCTTATCTATATCAAATGTGTCCTGAGTACCTACCTACAGACTTTATCGAACTTTTGAAAAGACGTAGCAAGAAGCGAAAAGAGAGTTAGTACATTAAAAAAATATTTAAAATTACTGAACTATTACTACTGTCTGTTTGGGGCGTTATCAAATATAATATTGGTTGGTTTTCTCAGTACATTGCGTTTTTTTCTACAACACTTCTATAGTTTGACGCACAATAGTCTAAAAATTCGCTTTCCGCATCACAAGACGCCCGTGCTCGTGGGCGAGGCCCAAATATAGCTTAAATGTTGTAACTTAATATAGTGTAAGTACCAGGCGAAGCAATCCCCGGCGACCGGCAGCTGATGTCTGTCTGCTGCGCCGTAGAGCGGATCTCGCGGTCGCGGTTGCTGTTCTGGGCGCTGGGCTACAGTGCAATATCAAATACTGTAAACTACTGTTAAGGTTTGGTCCGTTTTAATTCCTAAAAGTGAAATAAAAATGTAAAGGCTTTTTAAACTCATTTTCTTTCATACACTGCGCAAGTGATAATTTACTTTTGTAATCTGCGGGTGCCTAGTGCGCGTTTAATTTGCAATTCGATCGAGTTTTTGTTGACTTTAACTGTTGAACGTATGGCGGGTCACTGAATAACAAAACAAATTCTCATGATCATTATAGCCACTTGACAAATCGTACCATTTACAATTAAATTACCTGCAGTTCTAACATTATTTTCTCAAAAGCCGCTACGAATGCTTGAAGTACCTACATATATACTAATTATGGCGTAGGTAATATTTAAGCATACTTGATACACCTTGATAGATAAACTGACAAACAAATATGTTTAAAACTTAGAATAATGTTTAAAAAGAGAACGGCTCACCATCAAGTGCGTGGAGGAGCAGCTGGAAGCCGACATAACGGTGAATCGGCTCTCGGACCGGTTGCAACCCCAGAACATAAGCAGCGTCTCACCCTCGCCCACGTCACATTCCTGCAGGGCCACACCAGCTTCGTCACATTACAAGTAGGTATTCAAAGTACAAAGTATAAACTACTCTCAAAAGATAGATCCATTTCGCCTTAAGTTGGTCATATTGTTCAAAGAAAACAATGGTACGTACTATCTACCTAAATCCCGGCAACAGGTTGTACCTATTGCCATTTAAAGAAATAAGTGGGTAGTCAAGGCTCCGCAATGTTTCAAGAGCGCAGCGGTTTCAAGTTCTGTATGGGGTTTTTGCGCGTTTAAGCTGGTAACTCTATATGCGATCACACGCTGGCTGCAAACCAAACCGCTCTAATAGATAGGTTTCGCGAAATTATGTTAGATATCGCAGCACCAAGTTATAATTATTTAATCTTAGTATTTTATTAGGTAGGTGTGTTATCAAAAAAGTTTTCGAAGTAGGTAATTCGTCATATTACCCGTATCAAGTCGGAATAGCTGCAGGTTCGATGATATCTGAAGTTGATACTTTGCAACGCTTGCTGAATGTTTGGCTTGTAGATATCCGGGAAGAGGATGGCGTGCCTCAGATTTTGGATCGCATCACTAGGGAACGTTTCGATCTCGCTCGAGTCCACTAAACAGTTTAACGTTACAAATTTGCGCATTTTTCATTGCGACTGTAAGGACATACTGAACTATTTTAGACAACATGTAAAGTTGAATCGGATTAAAATTTTATTGGTATTTACGTCATTGTCACTACAACCTATTGCGTGTTGTCTAATTCTATGATTGTAATATTGTATTTTGTACGTTAGTATCTCTACCTAGTTTGTGGATTGTAATATAAAAATCTATAGAAAAGATAGACTATAATATTAGGAGCAAAGTACTATAATACCGAAACTTTTTATATATGGATCTAGTTTAAATTAACGAACATGGTATAACATAAAGTGTACTGTATACTGTATACAGTTGTGATAATTATGGTTGATGCTGGCTGCGTGCAGCACCAAACCGTCGTTGTGAGATCCTTGGGGGAAACCTTTGTCCAGTAGTGGAGTCGACGTCTCTTGGATGACGCGACTTGGACGCGAGCAACCGGTATAGAGCTACTTAAATACTTACATCCGTGAAATGCGTCGAACGTGAACATTCGCAAATGGTAAAAAAATCTATATTTCTCTGGCTTAGAATCAATGTGATCATAAAATAAAATAGTTTTTAAATAAAATAAAACAAAATGTTAATGCAGTGTCACTTAGTATTTTGCGTCATCATCATCATCATCATCATCATCATCAGCCTACACTGCAGTATCAGTATTTTGCGTATTGCAATAATATTAAAAGTACAAAAAATTTAAACACATTGTCACAGAATAACTGTTTGTTTTTGTCACCGGACAACGGCCCTTTTTTTCGCCGGATTTGCGGTGGTGTATGGTTTACAACGTATGTGTGTAAGTAAGTACATGCACCGGATATAGATCCGGCGAACTAATTTTGCCGGATGCACCGCCGCCTACCCTCGGCGTAACGGACAACGGTCCGGCGTAAAAAGGAGCGGTCACCTATGCCAGTGTATTGGCGCTTGTCGACGCTGCTGGACGTATAGCCGGTTTTCAGTAAATTGAGTGCAGTCTACTTACGTTTTTAATTAAAATGGATGATATTGGCATGGACATTCCAAAACTCCTTAATTTCTTTTTAAGTTTATAATAAAACATTTCACTACTTACTAATGTTTTTTTAAGGGGGACTACAGGTAATTGGCACTCTCGCTTAGTTTTTCGCTTCTAGCTTCTTAATAGTGATCGATCGTATTGCAATAATATTCCCCTTACCTTACCTGTAGTTACCCTCTAAATTTAATACATACCTTAGCGTAACGGCTAATCTCTCTGCTGGAGAAATAGATTTGCGCATGTTGGTATCCTGGTGTTTTATTTTATCTTAAATCGTTATTAATAACACTTCAAAGGTTTCTTTCTTCATCCGAAAATATCTGTAAAATTTTACTTCATCTTCTTCCAACATCGCTTAAAGAGTATGGAATGCACCATATTCTTCCCTTTCGTTGTCCGGTGAAAAAAAACGGATGTGTACAAGCGGCCTTAGTACCAGACATTGTTTAAAAAGGAACGTTTCGATAAATAACCTGTGCAAGTGTCAAAGAAACGTCATAACGACTGTCAAGTCAATGCGTAGTCAACTGTCAATGTCATAATTAAATTCCGATTTTGTCGCTCGTTGGTTGGATATTCGCTCGGTTAGTCAAGTCACTCAAGTCTGTGGTGTGTTTTTCATTTTCTTGTGAAACATTTTGAAATATCAGTTTTCTGAAAGTATCAAAATCATGGCGGTTCGTGTACAATTCGAAAATAATAATGAAGTGGGAGTATTTAGTAAGCTAACAAATTCTTACTGCCTCGTCGCGATCGGCGGATCCGAAAATTTCTACAGCGTGTTCGAGGCCGAACTGGCGGATACGATCCCCGTGGTGCACGCGAGCATCGCCGGGTGCCGCATCATCGGCCGCATGACCGTCGCTAACAAAAACGGGCTGCTCGTGCCTGCCTCCACCACCGACACGGAGCTGCAGCACATCCGCAACAGCCTGCCCGACACCGTGAAGGTGCAGCGCGTGGAGGAGCGGTTGAGCGCGCTCGGCAACGTCGTCACGTGCAACGACTACGTCGCGCTCGTGCACCCCGACCTGGACCGCGACACCGAGGAGATCCTCGCCGACACGCTCGATGTCGAGGTTTTCCGGCAGACCGTGGCGGGTAACGTGCTCGTCGGCACCTACGCCGCGCTCAGCAACAGAGGGGGCCTCGTGCACCCCAAGACGACTATCCAAGACCAAGACGAACTGTCATCACTCCTTCAAGTACCGCTAGTGGCAGGAACAGTAAACAGAGGCAGCGAAGTCATTGCGGCCGGACTGGTAGTTAACGACTGGTGCGCATTCTGCGGCATGGACACTACATCTACTGAAATATCTGTTATAGAAAGTGTATTTAAATTGAATGATGCCAAGCCAACAGCAATCACATCAACAATGAGAGCTTCGCTCATCGATAGTATGTCATAACGTTGAATGTTTTATGATGAATTTACCAACTTATATTGTGATATTGTTGAATTGCAAATCTTTTAATACTTTCAAAATAAGTTGAAATTTTAGTGTAAATCTGCCCAGATTGCACAACCTTAACCGTATGTGTAAGTTATATTAAACATGTAAAAATGTATGGACAAGTTTTATTCCTGTATTAGTTTCCTAGTTTAATGTTCAGATGCTTACTGATTAGGTTATGTATGACTCAACCAATCTTGTTATCTGGTCAACACTTTAGGAAAAGTTACTGGTAGTAAAAGTTCTAATTCTTACATTACAATTTATTAATATAAACATTTACATAAACACAAAAGTTCCCTTCCTATATACAGTTGCCACACAAATTTCACTGGAAGTACAATCTCACCAACCGACATACTATATGAACAGAATTTGATAATGTGAATCTACTTTAACATAATAATTTATATTTTCACTAAAATATGATCCTAACAATGAATTTAAATGTAACAAAGAATCTAATCAGAATTAATTTAGATAATTTGTGCCAGTACAGCTGGCTAATGAATGTCATTCATCAAAAACATAATATTTAAAGATTTAACTTTTTATAGTTTTGTCAGTAATGAATTTCATATAAGTGCATATGGTTTGTAAAACAACATTTTGACACTTTGTGCCTCACTTATATTTAACAAATAACCACATCTTAGAGTTATGTGTTATGCAGTGACCTACTTCCTATTCAGCTAGTACTGTTCAATTAATATTCTACAAAAATATAATAAAACTAAAATATCATTTGTCAATAGTTCAATAAAATGTGTTGTTCAGAATTTTTCAAGTTGTATATTCTTATACTAGGTTACAATTACAGAATTTTGTAAAAGAAGCAAATGATTTTTTTTCTAATCTAATAGTCCTGTAATGGTCCTGTTCTTCTGATACAGATTGAAATAAAATAATCACATTCTCCTCCTAAGTAACAAACACTCCTGTCACAGCATAATGGCACTCCGTTTCAGTCGCAAATAGGTGCAAGGAAAATAAATGCATTAAACATTGTTCATAAAACTAAGTAATCATGTGCTTCAGATATGTAAGTGTCATAAAATGCAATAGAAAATACAGTCATTATTGATAGAACTACAAGGGATGTAAAATATGATTTGATTATGCATGTACATTTTGCTCATTTATTTTGATGACAATTTCTTATGTTTTATAATCTAGCTAGTCACAAGAATGAGGTCCAAAATATTTACAAGTTCCCTATACTGATTCATACTGCATAACAGTACACAGCATTATAATAACGGACAAACTTTATAAGTTTATAGAATGTAATTTTAATTCCAATACTTACAACAAAGCTTAATGCTATAGTCATTCAATAAAAATGTTTCGATGCATTACTTTGAAGCACAGCCATGCAACCCAGTCATTTTTTAATGATTTCTTCATAATACCTTTTATAATTCATTCATTATTGGTTTTCGAAAGTTAGCAATCAAAAAGTTGCACATAAAATTCGAATTACAAGTGCTCCAATCGGTTTTTATATACTTATTAAGATTTTCTGTTTTTAAAGACTAACAGAAACTAGCTTGTCTTTATATTTAGCCTTCAAGTAATCAGTACAAGGTAGGACTAGAAGTGAACACACAATTTTTGTAATTAAGTATAGTAATAATAGAAATGTAAAAAGATTTTATGAAAACATTGTGATGTATAGTGTACTTTCCTGTTGCCTGCAACTTACAAAAGAAGTGATGACCACACAATTATTCGTTTTTTGGACTCTGTCATGTTAACAGGAACATGTGGATTCAAATGCAGGGTGCATACACTCATAGAAACGATTGACCTAGTCTTCATAGGAACAGGGACTTAATAAATATTGGTTAGTGTATTTTCTCTTTCGTTTTTTTGTTATGAGTTTGAAGTCTTCTTCTGTCTGTCTGTCAGATGCTATGCCAACTTTCAAACGAATGGTGAATTTTTTAAGCCTCTGTTTAGCATCTTAGCACCTTGCGTATGGAGAATTAGGAGTTCATTGACAATCAATCTCACGTCTTATACATCGACAGCAAAGAGTCGAGACAAGTGAGTATTTAACTCTCTCAGCGAGATTTCAACCGCAATACGTATATTTCGTCGGAGTCCTTCACAACACCACACTCGTATTTCTGTAAACGGCGACTTCGGCGTGTGGCTTCGTATGTAAACATCGTGGCGCTCGCGGTGGGGCGGTGGGTCTACACGTGGTGCGCGGGCGCAGGGTGCGCGGCGAGGGCCAGCGCGGGCGCGGCGGCGCGCTCGTAGAACAGCAGGTACGCGGCGCAGCGGAGCACCTCCTGCAGCGACACCTCGTGCACCAGCGTGTCCGACGTGTACCACCATCTGGGAAACAATTACTCCACTACTTTAGCCGAAAACTAGGTCATAAACAGACTACCTGATACATTAACAAGCAATATAACTGACAATGTTTATTAAAAAATTTAGCTATTTATTTGACAAACACTTGTGAATACTGCATACCCCTGTTCTTTGTAATTATAGCTTGCACTTTTTACTTTTACTGCAACACTTTTGTGTAGCATTAAAAAAAATAGTTTACATGGTTGTTGTCTCGACATAGCCTAGATACGTTCTATAAAATTTTGTATAGGAGATACAAAGAAAACGAAAAGCTCCCATGCACAAAATAAATATTATTTGTCTCGCTCATAGTATATATACCTCCACTTATGATTGGATGTATACTATGTGTACACATGTGCAGGTATATATTTTCTGTAGTAAATATTTAAGAGAAAATAAAAAAAAATTGTCAACGTCACCTCTTAGCCTCGAACCCGTTCCCGCGGCGGTAGGTGGCGAAGTGGCCCGAGCGCGGGCCGCCCACGTGCACCACCACCGCCACCAGCCGGTACAGCGCGCGCTCCGCCCCCGCCTCCGCCCCCGGCCCCGCCCCCGCCCCCACCCCCGCGCCCGCGCCCGCCCCCGTCTCGGCGTTCAACGCGGACAGGCTGCTGCGCAAGCGGCGCTGCTCACCAATCAGCGACACGAGGTCAACCTACCGGACAAACATTCAAAAAATTTTTATTTATTTATTCAACAATTTTTCAATAGCATTTAACTAAACACAAGGTACAGAAGATGTTACTTGAACATAAGCCAATTTTATGCTACTAAAAAATGTTGATATAATGAATGAACGCAGGTAGGTAGCCTAAAAAGAAAAAATAGTTAAGTTTCATCTACTGTAGATGAAATTTTGTCGAATGATAACATACAGAATATGTGTGAATCTAATTGTATTGTGTCGATGTGTATAAGTGCGTGTGAGTGTAATATTGTGGTTGGTTTACATGGACGCTCGAATTGATTATGATAAATACAATTAACTCGCTATGAACACAAAAATAAAATGTAGTTTTAAAAACTTTAGTGCATATTTTATAACTGAACTAACATTCATTAGAAGTGTTCAAACTGTTTCATGATTCGAAGCGCACCAACAACGTCGACTAGTCCGTAGTCGTCCGAAAACAGCTTTAAAGAAGTCACATCTCTCTCCTACACGAGCTTTGAATTTAAGAAGTCGTACGAATACGTACATCGAATCGGCGTCCAACGCGGAGCTACAATAGTCACCGTGAGGCGAGTCACACGCCACATGAATTGTTTGCACTAAAAAATTTTCGATAACTTCGATAAATAATTCCAGCGATCATATTGCATACTCAGCCAATTTTTAAAGAACCATCTTCGAATGCATTCGACGACTTCCATATCTTAGAACGACCTTATTTTAATTAATAACTATCTTAACGAAAGCCCCGTAAGTGAAATTATTTATAAGCATGAGTTGGACACCCTTCAAAAAGTTCAAAATTATTTACCCGACTCGAAGGACCAACCGGTAATGAGGGACAGAAATGGTGCGTAGTGCGTACCTTGGGCGGCTGCAGCTGCGCGTAGGGCGCCATGGAGAGCGTCTCGGGGAACGCCACGAACTCGCCGCGCTTGCTGAGGGCGCCGCCCGCCCACTCCACGCGTCCCACGTGCAGGCACAGGCAGCACGGCAGCTGCGCGCGCGCAATCACACATTATTTACAATCGTATCACGCTACACATATCTAAATATTTGCTAATCAAATGCAGAAGTGATTGCAGGCACCAGATTTTTAAAATGTTAAAGTCTACATTCACCTCCAAACTGTTTAGCCGAACACCATAAAAGACGACGAAATGATGCTGTGAATGAGGCCCGGAAGTTTCAGTTTCGATTTCCCGCGGGGTGGATACAAATTATTGGACTCTGCTAGCTATCACATCTAAATCAGTCGGAACACAATAATGCTACTAAAATTGTTGTTATATAAGATAACCGTTTCTCAGCAGTTCCGGGTAAAGGGCGCTTCCACCATCGGTCGTATCGTCGCTTACTATAAAAAGATAGGGACCAAGCGCTTCCCATTGTAGAGCAGAAGGGGGATGGTCGCCCTTGTAACTGGTTGAGCATCAGAGCTCTACCAGGTTGCCGCCGTACCTTGCCGAAGCTGACGGTGCGTATGTGCTTGGTGGGGTGCAGCGGCTCATCGGGGGCGCACTTGCCGCAGCGCACGCCCTTCACCAGCTCGGGCGCCGTGAACGCGCGCAGCAGCCCTGAGGCACACACAACTTATAGCACCACGCCACTAAGGTTACCTATGCTATGCAAAAGCTACAATATAAGGAATGCCATTTCAGCATATTAAAATAGTACTATTTGAGTGATAAATTTTTCTTTACAATCTTCATTTTAAATAGATAATAATATGTAGAGGCGTTAAACGTCAAGTTCAAAAAATGATCATTGCAAACTTTTTCTGGAATAAAAATGCCTTATAGGGGAAAGTATGCTAATTGGACCGGCAACTAAATTGGACCACCCTCATATTACGAAAAATATTTATTTTATTTCTGTGTTGGCAACACCTAGCGATACGCAGCTAACTTCATTGCATATAGGCCATACACTTTTTTCTGTGACATTGAACGTTTATGTTTTGTTTTGAAAAATCGTTTTTTGTTGCTTTTGATTTACGTTCTACGATTCATGCTAAGTGTGTAATACAGTTGAAGGTAAGCATAGAATGAATTTCTAATTTATAATTTGGAAGCGTAAATTAGTGAGCAATAATACCGGCAAACACTACATGTTTGCCGGTATTTTTGGGTTATTTTTTCTGTTAGTTTTTTAGCTAAATATTCACCTTAAAACGAACCACCTAAAGTTAGATAAAATGAACTGGTTCAATTTACCGCACCTATTTTTATTTGTTACAGGTGACTGATTAAAAGTATTATAAATGGGCGTAAGATGATTTGAAAAATGCAAAACGTGATTAAAGGAATGAGGGTATTGGTTTCAAAAAATGTGCAAGGTTACATAAGATTCCTAATGCTACTTTATTTATTTAATTTTTTTATTTAATGTCTGTATTAAGCGAAAACAGATTAAAAATTCATGCATACTGACGAAGAAAAGTTTCAAAAATACGTGCGACGATGTGCGACTACAAAAATAGATACCTGGCTTAGAAGAATGCTTCTCAAACATATAAAGATTAATGCACTCTAATCAGTATAGGTTATTTGACTGTATGCCAGTCAGCCTGTAACGCGACTGGATTCAACTCGGTCGAAACGTCGGCTATTTATTTATTTTATTTAAACGCACCAATAAACAATTCATTTGAGTTAATAAGGTAAAGTTAAAACTAGAGAATCGATACATTTAAAGGAGCGTACAACACTTTTTATGAAAATATGACAGTTTTATTATAATCATTGTAGTTTGCTTAGAACAAAAAAAACAAAAAGAATACTCGGCAGAAAAGCTACCAAATACAAAATACCTAACAACTGTACATGAATAATAATAATCGGCTGTCATCGTGCCGAATGTTGTTACGGCCAACGGCCTGATGGCCAAGAGCCTCGATCAACATCTCATGAGGCTCTCGTTAGGCGGCTGGATCAAGGGCCTGATTCAGAAGGCAGTTCTCCTCGATACGGCACGCATTGTGAGGAGGTTCCTGTCTCTGGAGCCCTAATCACCGGTAGTTTGGACCCTGGTCCCGATGCCGGTGGACCCCTATTTTTTATATTTTTAAATGTTTGTTTTGTTTTTTAGAAAATATTTAAAAATGTAAATTAATATGTAAAAAAATAAATAGAGAGATAATAATAATAAATCTTTATTAAATAACTTATTTTACAATATAACCAGAATACTAAACATACTATATAATCTCAAAAATACACAAGTGCCTGAACTAGGATTATCCTGTTTTCCAGGCAAAAGTAAAGGACTTACTAAAATCTTAAATTAGCAAAATACATTTTCATTCTTAGTGACTAAATAAAAATAAAAACAAAACTATATTAATTTATAAACTTATCTTCCTAATGTATATAAATTAAATATTATATTAGCAAATATTGACACATTAGTTAGCTGCAAACCGTATTTTAAACTATATAAAATTTTAACTGTAACTTCATTATATATATTAGAATCATGCAAATTAGTGAGAAAAAATATTGACTTGTTTCCTCTGAAAACAAAAGCGTAAGACTCAGACAAAAAAATAAGCTACTTCTACCTAAAACTAATTTATCTATAGTGAGATCAGGACCTTATTCCATGGCAGTACAATTATATAATTCATTACCAAACACAATAAGAGAAATAGAAGATAATAAAAAAATTATAAAATCCTTAAATAATTATTTATTAGATAAATGCTTTTATAAACTAAATGAATAATATACTAACGTGTCATAAGTAATACCTAAATAAGAAATTTTTGTTTTTACTTTGTTTAACTGTATATTATATATCTAAGTTGTTATACCCTTGCAGGGTTCATGTGTTGATCTTTACCTATTTTTTTTAACACCTCTTATGTACCACATGCGTAAGCAATAAAGAATTATTACTTATTACTTACTTATATTATTTATACTTACTACTTTGAAGAGACATTTAAATAAAGGTGATGTGCTGAATTAAAAAAAGGAAGACCGGCCGATCGTTTAGCGATGACTTTGAAGATATTTAAGTAAATCATATTTTGAAGTTAGAACAGCACATGTTTGGCCAAAATTAGAATCACGAATCTTGTAGGTACTTAAAACTCTGACATTTGTGATAGGTAATTGTCTTAGGTGAAGGGCTAAAATTTTGAAGATTAAATTAAGATTCGTGTGATTCAACTATATATATATTTCATTTTTTACATAATTTGTAAGTTTGTCACGTATCATGATATTGTCTTGAAGTTTTTTTAAGTTAGAATCTATTGAAGTACAATTCAGCAACCCTGTGGTCCCAATTACAAAACGAGTTGGCTAAATTGGAACAAAACTCGGATCTCATATTTTAATGATTTTTTTATAAAGATATAATAATTATGTTGATTAATGCTTAATAATTTTTGTTTCATTTTATTACGGAATGTCAGAGGCCCGCGACCGGGCAGTATGGTTTGCTAAACTTCTCGCTCGGTGCACGCGTACGACTTCTGACGGATCGTTCGCCTCGGTATAGATCGCGTTATTTTGTTACCAACTGGAATTCAAACTCAAACTCAAACTTTTATTTGCAAACTAAGTGGTATATAGATGGTGTTTACATTGATAGTGTCCTTATTACTTAGTCACCTTGTACAGGTATAACAAATAATACTTTTACTATAATATGTAATACAATATGTTATAAAAATATATACCTATATTTATATTAAATTGCTATTATAGCTTAAATTATATTGTGAATTGAATTGTATAATAAATCAATAAATTGTATTAAATTGTATTATATTATATTATATAACCCAGACCGCCAAACGTAATCACAAATCATCATATCGCATGGTTAAATATTCCTCTACAGTGTAAAAACATTTATTAATCAAAAACTTTTTTAATTTTGTTTTAAAAACTTTGTAGTTTGGTTCAGTTCGTAATTCGATCGGTAATTTGTTATATATTTTTACAGCCATATGATGTGGGCTATGATTTAACATTTTTATTCGTGAGGGTGGCAAATGTAGCCTTCCTTTGTGGCGAATGTTAATGTTATGGGTGTTCTGTACTTGTATAAATTTTCCGCTATTGCTTTTAACAAACAGGCAAATATCGTGTATATGTAGTGACGGTAGCGTAAGCATATTAAATTTTATAAAATAGGGCTTACAGCTCTGCGTGTTGTCGATTTGGGAGAGAATTCTGACACATTTCTTTTGCTATATAAATAGTTGGCTAGCATTTACGCTGTAACCCCAAAGCATCACTCCATATTTGAGCCACAAATGTGCATACGCGTAATAGGCGGTTAATGCCGTTTCTGCGCTTGTACTACATTTAATTTCAAAAAGTGCATACGTAAATTTTGACAATTTTGATTTTATGAGTTCGATATGACTTTTCCAGTTAATATTAGTATCTATATTTAGGCCAAGTAAATTAAACGACTCTACTGATTCTATTTTGATGTTTTGTAAATTAATATTTAGTTCTAGAGGTGCTTTTTTGTACGATCGGAATTGAATTACTTTTGTTTTATTATAATTTATCTCAAGATTATGCTCTAATAGCCAGTCTGATATGATATTAAGTGTGTTACAGATATCTATGCAAGGGTTATAATTTTTATCATTTGTATAATTTTTTACAAGAATGGATCCGATCAAGAATGGATCCGATCCATAGAGCTTTAATAATAGAATATGATGTGAAACTTTATCATATGCTTTTGTCATATCTAACAAAATGCCTGCTGTATGTTTATTGTCATTTATTTGTTGTAGCGCCGTTTGGATGTATTGGAATACAGTCAATGTGGTTGATCTAGACTTCCTAAAACCATTTTGACTATCATCAAGTATGTGGTATTTTTCTAAGAATGTATTAAGTTGGACACACATTGCTTTCTCAAATATTTTTGAAAATGTTGGTAAAAGTGCTATCGGTCTATAGTTGTTAGGTGAAGTTTTATCACCTTTTTTATGTATAAGTTTAACCAAAGACATTTTAAAAGACTCCGGAAAAGTACCTTCTATGAAGCTTTGATTTATTAAAACCGTCAGAGGTATGGAAAGTTCCTCTGCACATTTTTTTAATAATATCGCTGGAATATCATCTATGCCGAAACTGTGCTTATTTTTAATTTTTCTAATAATTTTGAGTGTTTCTTATTGATTTATAGGGCGGAGATACATTGATTGTGTTGGGGGATTGATCACAGGCCGTCCAATTTTTTGTATAGGACTTAAATTGTTTTCTCCTATTTTAGCAAAGTATTCATTTAATTCGTTCGCTATTGTCAAAGGACACGATGTAATTTTGTTATTAATGTTTAACTCCAGATTTTTGTATTGTTTTTTTTATTATTTTATTATTTTTTGTATTTATAATTCTCCACATAGTTTTAACTTTATTATCGGAGTTTTCCATTTGCCTTGTATATTCCAATTTTTTAGCTATTTTAACACTGCGTTTTAAAATGTTACTAAATGCATTGTAGTATTTTTTAATTATTTCGCTTCTCGTTTTATTAAGTATTATTCGTAAGATTCTTTTATGTATGCATGATTTTTTTAAACCATTTGTTAACCAACTCTTTTTATTCTTATTTTTTATTGCTATTGTTGTAAATGGTATACATTTATTTAGGATATTTGTTATTGTGATTAGAAATTCATTGTAGTTATAATTTATATTTTTATGTTCCTTAATAATATATTCCCAATGTATTTCTTTTAATAAACTTTTAAAGCTGTCCAAATTTTTATCTGTAATACTCTTTTATTTATATACCATATTTTGTTATTAATTAATAAATTGTTTTTTCTTATTTCTATACTAATCGCACTATGATCAGAAATGCCATAATCTGTTACATGTTTTTTTTATAAGTGGGGCATGGTTTGTAAATGCTAAGTCGATGCAAGTTGATGTATTATCTGTTATTCTTGTTGGCTCGCTAATTAATTGTTTAAAGTTATGATTTCATTATATTTAGAAAATCTATAGTGGTGGGATTTTTTTTATCTAATACGTGTATATTAAAGTCGCCTATGATAATTATGTTTTTATTTTTATCTTTCGTATTTAGCCTATTTAAAATGTTTGTGATTTGCTCATAAAATATATTTATTTGGCGATGTGGTCTATATACACCGATAATTATACAGTTTTCTTTAAGAATTTCTATTGCACAAAATTCTGCTATAAACTCTTTGGACAAAGAAACAATGTCTTTCCTTTCTTTGTATTCTAACTCTTCCCTAGTTATTAAGCCCACTCCTCCACCGATGTGTTGTTCGCGACAGAAAGTTGATGCCATCTTATATCCCGGTAATGATACACTATTGCAGTAGTGTTGGTTCTTCCATAATTCTGACAAGCAAAGTATATCCATTCTTGAGTCTATTAATAATTGCTCTAGTAAGTGTTGTTTATTTCCTATGCTTTGGATGTTTTGGGCAGTAATTATTAAATTATCAACGAAATGTCTGGCATTGATCAGGAATTTCATTATTACTATTCTGTGTATTTCGTGCATTCGAGACGGGGGACTGACTTTTTGTTGCTGCGCTATAAGAACAAGAATATACAGTTTCATTTTGCAAGCTATCATTATTATTTGAGACAGATTTCCGGAATTCCGTTGAATGTTGGTACTTCTTACCGTCTATAAACAAATAATTATTTTTATAGATGGCTCTTTGGCCATTTCGTTTAGCTTCAATGTAAGCTAGTCTTTGTTCCCTTCGACGTTGTAGGGCGTTCCCATCTAAATATTCTGTGATGGCAAGGCCAGTATTTTTTAAGAAAACTCTATGTTCAAGTAAATGTTTCGTGATCTTCTTGCTCAGGAACTCTATTACAATAGGCCTTTTTTGTCCCCTTTTGCCTATTCTGCTCAGGTCTTCAATATAGTTATCTATTTCAATTTGGAATAGGTCTTGGAAAATAAATACAATTCTGTTGTGTAGCTCTTTTTCTGATTCCCAGCGGTGTTCAGATAAACCATAGAGAACTATTTTCTTAAAATTATCAGCATTTCTTGAAATAGAAGATTCCATAGACCTACTCAAAACATCTTGTGGTGTAAGCTGCCGATTACGCAAGGTACTTATTTCTTGTTGTAGCTTTGAATTTTCTGTACTTAGTTTTTCAATATGTGTATTTATTTTAATTATCTTTTGTTCGATTTTCTTTTGTTCTAATGAAATATTGTTAGAGTTTTCTGTTATTGTACATTTCAATTTTCCAATCTCATTCATTACTTCAGAAAGAACGTAACTTTTTAATTCAGTCAATAGGTTTTTATTGTTTGTAGTAAATTTATTAATTTATTTTATCTAAAATGGCTTCAAGTACCTCAATAGTTATAGGCATCGGCTGTTTCGCAATCAAAGATTTTGTTTTTTTTGGGATGTGGTCGTCCGGTTGAAGAGTGTCTCCCAATATACTTATATCGTCTTCGGACAATGAGCTATGGTGTTCTATAGTAGAAGTCTTTTTTCTTAGTGTTATATTATTCTGATCTCCTAGGTTCGGTATTGGATTAATGCGAACAGGTGTGTTTGCGTATAATTAAGTTTGATTTAAGTGAATTTGGTTTATTTCTGTTAGTCGTTGCGTATTATTTATTGGACCGCTTCCTTTGGATTACTTAGTCTCGCCATGGCTAGTTCGCAAGGGAAGCTGAAGAGTGTTTCCTTTCGACATATATTTAAAATGCGTTTGAAAAAAATTGGTCCAAATTACCATACTTTCCCCTAATATCGTTTTAAACGCAGAAGGTAGTCTTCGCCAACAGGGTCCTTGGATTGGATAAGTAATTTAAAAAAATCTTAGTAATCGTTTTTTAATGCCATTTCATATGATACTGTCTATTCTAGCATAATAATTCTCAGTTATCTTATTTTGCACTAATCTTAAAAAGCACATCTTACTTAATAAGCGTTATGATAGTTACCTGGTAAGCTGTAGGAGCCCGTGAGGCCGGAGCTGGCGTTGGTCATGGACAGCGAGATGCTGTCGAACTTGTCGTAGCGGACGGGGCTCTGCGGGAAACCACAGCGTCAGGAAAGAGAACTTTATGTAAGATGAGGTTATGTCAGCATAGTTGTTAAATGTCGCTGATAAACTCAATCAAGCATGCCTATATGGACATGCACAAGAAGCGTCCACCCCACAGTAGTCATTAGTGTGGGGTGGCCCACACTAATGATTGCAGATCATCTTCACGCGATTAAACCGTTCGCTCCAGCCGGTACGAATCCAAACTTTTCAGCCCACTTTTCGTACAATAACTTCTTTCGAGAGTAGGCAGCAACCACAAATTATTACAGTTACAGAGTTAATAGAAAATGGGGTTTTAGTTTAAATTAACATCTTCCGCTCGAGCTGGGATTAATAAGTTATATAAAACTTTTGATGTAACATTCATATTTGATGTGCACCTAAGCGGGATGCGTATTTACTTATTCGGCTCGAAGTGCGCACTTTTTTCGTGCGTGCTGCCAACTTGAGAATGTCACTAAATGATGATGAAGCGCGATCATGAGCCCGTCGGCACACTAAACACATGCAAGTGTGTGTCCAATGGAACAAACCTAAACGGTCATGTGTATCCTCTGACGAGGCGCAATATATAATGAAGAACACATTTAGGCTAAGCGTATGCTGAGACGCAGGTGACGCAGGTGACGCAGGTGACGCAGGTGACGCAGCACAGCACAGGGCAGATGTTGCGGGGCAGGGCAGTTGGGGCAGACATGGCCGCGAACGCATGCTGCGACGCAGGTAAGTTTGTCACACAGCACGGACACATGAGTTGTCAATGTCAATGTCAGAGTCTGATAATGTGAGTTGTTGCTACTTTTCAGGCGTTATAATAATGGATAATTTGTACTATCGAGAGAGTTCTGTTAATTGTTCTGTCATTATTACAAAATAATAATAAAATCTCTGCGCTGCGCGGAGCTGCGTCGCCTGCATCTCAGCATACGCTTAGCATTACCGTCGAAGAGCGGTGGTACCTTAGCAGAGCAGACGGTGCAGTGCAGGCGCTCGGCCAGCGTGCCGCGGAAGGGCGGCGCGGGCGCGGGGCGGGCGGGCGCGGCCAGCCAGCGCCGCCCCACGCTGCTCAGGTGGCAGAACGACCGCGACACGCCCTTCGTCAGCCGCGGCGCGCTCGTCTCTGCGCACGCGTACGCACACACATCACCACATTTTAATGCTAAGTTGCCTAACTAAATTACAGCCCACAAGCGGTTACCTTTTGCTATGTCAACGACAGAGGCATCACTTGATCATCATCATCATCACCGGCTCATATATGTCTCCACTGCTGGAGCACGACCCTTCCCTGTGGATGGATAGGGAGAACGGGCCATAAACCACCACGCGGGCCCAGTGCGGTGCGGTGGTTATTAACGACTGCTAATGCAGCCGGGACCGACGATATCTCCCAAACTTATTTACATAGATCCCTCGTATAAATAATATGATAAAGGCAGATTTGTAAAGCTTATTATACATATCAAAAGAGGTTGCATTTGAACAAGGTACAGCATCAAAAAAAGAAATTCGGATTTTTGAAAAATATCAAAATTCAAATTTTTGAAATAGAAAATTTTCTCGCTTTTGCTTCAAACCGAGCTGTCATAAACGGTTTTTTTGGCTGGTCACAGTATTTTGTGCATCAACCATGCACCAACATGTCGTTATCTACTGAAGAATGTACACGAATTATCACCATGGTACAAGAAGGAAGGAGTCAGCGGAATACTGCTAGAACAGTAGGTGTATCTTTATCCACGGTCCAAAGAGTACTCCAGCGATTTCAAGAGACCGCCATGAACATCAGGAGACCAGGGTATGGCAGGCCAAGGTGTACAACTACACGAGAAGACGTTCAGCGACAGGCCAATGCCGCTCTCGCCTATGTCCAGCAGTGGGGTGTCTGCAACAAGCTGAGGTTCGCGCCGCACAAGACCTGTGCGATGTTAATCACGCGCAAGCTGAAGCACGACACGCCGCGGCTGAGCATGGGAGGGATCGACATTGGCATGTCGAGAGAAGTGAAGATTTTGGGCCTCACAATCGACCACAAGCTAACTTTTAACACCCATGTTGCCAATCAGTGCCGAAAGGCAATAGGGATTTACAGGCAACTGTCAAAGGCGGCCAAGGTCAGTTGGGGATTAGACCCCGAAATAGTGAGGTCGATTTATACTGCGGCGGTAGAGCCGGTCATTTTATACGCGGCAGCGGCGTGGGCTCCGGCAGCGAACAAACTCGGTGTTAGGAAGCAGCTCAAACACGGTCCAGAGGGGTTTCGCGCAAAAGCTCTGCGGAGCCTACCGCACAGTCTCCCTACACTCGGCACTGGTACTTGCAGGGATACTGCCTCTCGACCTCAGGATTGCAGAAGCAGCCGCTCTGTATGAGGCAAAGAGAGGGTCATCCCTGGAAGTGCTGGGAGGCAGAGAGACCGAGAGTGCGGTGGACTTCGTTGTTGCTCCACATCCGGCGGCGCATATGGGTTTGGAGTTCGTGTGCCTGGAAGACCAAAACCTTGTGGACAGGTACAATGTGCAGGCGGTGCGAATCTTCACCGACGGCAGCAAGCTTGAGGGGAAGGTCGGAGCAGCACTTTCCATATGGAAAGGTGAGGCCGAGACCCGATCCATAAAGCTATGTCTGTCCGCGTACTGCACAGTCTACCAAGCGGAACTTCTAGCGATATGCAAAGCCACGGAAGTAATTGCGCGGGGAAAGGAGACGAGTTATGGTGTGTATAGCGATTCGAGGGCAGCGCTGGAGACGATCGCCAACCATCACTCCCTCCACCCCCTGGCAGTGGAAGCACGGAAGAACCTGCGAAGGGCCTTCACCCAGGACAAAGTTGTATCTTTGTTCTGGATCAAGGCGCACGCGGGACTTCCGGGCAATGAGCGGGCCGACGAACTGGCCAAGACGGCCGCGCTGAGGTCGAAGAAGAGCCCCGACTACGACGCATGCCCACTCTCGTATGTCAAGAGGTTACTGCGAGAGAATACGATCAAAAGCTGGGACCAACGCTTCCGCGAAGGGCAGACCGCCTCTGTTACCAAGTTATTCTTTCCGGACGTCAGATCGGCGCACACGATGGTAAGGAAGTTGCAGCCGAGAGGTCCGCTGACGCAGATCCTCACCGGGCATGGGGGGTTCGCCCAATACTTGAATCGTTTCAAGTGCAGGACGACCCCCTCATGTATCTGCGACCCTGAGGTCGAAGAAACCGTTCCCCACCTCCTCCTGAACTGTCCCTCCACCAGTACACATAGGTACAATGTAGAACAAAAGCTCGGAACAACATTAAAAGTAGACAACTTGCACGAAATTATTTCGTGCAAGCATAAAGTGAGAGATTTTGTAGAATACTGCACAAAAATATGTACAATAGCCAACAATAGAAATAAGGACTAGTGATTAAATTCATGTTTAGTCTATAATCTTTATTATAGTGCCCTAAGCAGAATGTATTAGTAGTTAAGTTTCTGTTGTTGTGCGCTAAGAACAATGTATTAAAACAAAATTGTACACCACAAGAGTGGAAATAGGTTAAGATGTTGTTAAAGATAAGAAAGAATAAAAATTGTGTACCACCCTTACTTGCTCCCAAACTGAAAATTATAAGAAACTGAAAGGATAGGTTAGATAGTAGATGGAAGGCCTAGTAGTCTAGACGGGTATCCCACCCGCAATAGCATAAAAGGAGATGTATGAATGTGTAGTATGAGGTATGAAAGTACGAGAGGCATAAAAGAGAGAACTGGAATGAATGAGGAAATTAGATTAAAAAAGGCTCCGATTACGTTGGAGGTGCTAGTATTTAAAAAAATAAAAAAAAAAACTACACGAGAAGACCGATTCATCGTGAGCACTATGTTAAGAAATCGACATCTCACGGCTGTTCAGGTCCGAAATAGCCTTCAAGAAATTCACCACAACAATGCAAGCTCTGACACGATCCGGCGGCGACTTCGGGAAGCTGATATAAAGCCTTATAGGCCAGAAAATGGCCCTAAATTGTTCAGAGAACATCGAGTTGCCAGGTTGCGGTTTGCTCGAGAACACGTCCGATGGACAGATGAAGATTGGTCCAGGGTTATGTTTTCCGATGGGTCAAGATTTTGTTTATTCGCACACGATGGGAGGCGAAGAGTATATAGGCGACCAAATGAACGTTATCGTCAAGCGTGTTTTGAGGAAAAGGTGCCATTCGGTGGAGGATCAATAATGGTTTGGGCTGGGATATCTTCAGAGGATCGTACGGAGTTAGTAATTATAGAAAACGGTTCTCTGACAGCTCCCAGATATGTAGAGGAGATTTTAAATGAGCATGCTGGTCCTTTCTTGGTGAATATGGCCGCAAATTCCATTTTTATGGACGATAATGCGCGACCACATACAGCACATTTGGTCAACGCGTATATTCAAGACGTCAGTATCACCCGCATGGAGTGGCCAGCTCGCAGCCCAGACTTAAAGGCTTCGCCAAACAGAACGCGCTATAGCGCGGCGTCAGAGCGCTAGCCTGACGTCGCGCTATAGCCTCGAATTGTAATGTACTATGACGGTAGACGCTGTCAAACAGAGCACCGGCGCTAACAGTACGCAACGCTTTGACGTGGCGCTAGGACGCTCTGACGCCAAGCGTTGTATTTTTTTACAGAATTTATTTTAGCATCCGACTGAAATATTGCATTATGGCTGAAAATATGTCTGAAAAACTGATAGAAATGGTTCAAAAACACCCCTGCTTATAGAATATAAAGGATACTTCTTATAAAAACATAGTAATAAAGAAATCTTATAAAAACGATCTTCATGTGATGAAAGCTCGCGACACAAACGATTATATTCTCCTAATTCGTTTCTCTTTTTATTGATGTCGTGATCCCATCATACTCTTTTTCTCTGTGATCGTGATAAAGCGTATAAAAGTAACAATTCTTCCACATCTGAATCACTCGACATCTCAATAGCGAATAAACTTTCCAAAGACAACGCGACGCTCTGACGCCGCGTTATAGCGCGTTCTGTTTGGCGAAGCCTTAAATCCCATAGAGCATTTATGGGACGAGCTCGGGAGATGCGGTAAACAACGCTCTCCAGCTGCAGCTAACTTACGTGAGTTAGGAAGTGCGCTAGTAGAAGAATGGTCAAACATAGACCAAAACCAAAATTTGATTTACAGCATGCCACATCGTCTTAATGAAGCGATACGGGCTCGTGGAGGAAAAACAAGATATTAAATTTACAGAAAAGCTTTGATTTTGCAGATTAACTGTGTTGTATATTTTTGTTGTCAAAAGTTAGAAGTGTTTTTTTTTGTATTTTTTAGTACTTAAATAAAATTATACAGTTTACAAACGTGTTATGTATTTTCTTTTATGTATAAGTCAGTCATCTATAACATACTACAGTTTCACTAGTTTGTGTAGTTTGTGTTGTGTTGTTAAGAAACTATCACACTTTTTATAAGCGACCCGGAATTTTTGCGGCCCAGTGTATTATTAATTTACCTATATATATTTTTTTTTAATTTTGCGGTTTCGCTTTTGTGCTAAACATTGTATAATTTACCTATAAGATTAAATTAAGTAATAATATTTATAAATATCGCGTAAATTTTTCACGCTCGACGGACGTATCGAACCCTTTGCAAGGTCCGTGGTCACAGGGAAACCGAACTGAAGTGTCATTTCAACGTGTAATGTTTGCGTAAACTTTAGAAAACAATATATAAAAAACTAGTTGTTAGGGTGACTAGTTCTAATATATACGTTGACTATAATAATAATGATCAACAATGCAGTCTAACAATAAATAAATGCGTACCTGAGTCGACGAGGTCGGGCTCGTCGCCCGGCGCGGCGGAGGCGGGGCGTGCGGGGCGTGCGGGGCGTGCGGGTCGTGCGGGCGCGGGCGGCGAGGCGTGGCGCGCGGCCAGCGGCGCGGCGGGCGGGGACGCGGGCGACGCCAGCGCCGACCACGCGCGCCCGCCGCCCAGCCCCAGCGCGTCCGACAGGCACCCGGGCTGCGGGCGCGACCGACATTCACCACACGGCTCCACACACATCGTCATCGGCATCAGTTTGAGGGACCGATGAAGTAACGTATGTAACTACGACGATGAAGATAGTGTATGACGTGTTTATTGTATTGTATAATTATAATTTGAATGGCATTATGTAATAATCAATCTAATTTCGACTTGTATTCGTGTGGTAAATGTTATTGATGTATGTCGTTTTTATCACAATAAATAAATAAATCAGCCTATACTAGTCCACTGTTGAACATAGATAGGCCTCTTCGAGTGCACGCCACTGAGCACGATTCGTGGCTACTCTCATCCAGCACTTGCCGGTATGCCTCATTACATGTATGTAGTGTGCTCCAGGGGAGCGATTTTTCAGCCAGTGACTAATTCTCACGGTATGATATTAATTACCAGTGCTCCTTTTTGTTACGTCAGTTGCAAAACATTGCAACTGACGTAACTATTTAGACTGTATAAAGGAGATTTATCGACAGCGATGTTTGAGCTCTGGGCATATGATACATAGAAGTGTCTCACCCTTAACATTCGGTAAGATAATAACCTCCAATATGTTTAACAAAAATTAATAACACATCTATTGTTTTCAAGATAAATGTGTAATTGCAACATTTCACAATATTTACTTTTAACATCTTTGAGACATAAAGTAATACAAGAATAGCATACATATAACAGTCTATTTACTAACAAATGCAGCATCAATTATTTTGAACAAATGGAAATCTGTAAATTATTATTATGCATCAATATCAAATAGTAACATTATCTTTATAAACTAACTGAGCAGTTTTTAGGGTTCCGTACCCAAAGGGTAAAGCGGGACCCTATTACTAATACTCCGCTGTCCTTCCGTCTGTCTGTCTGTCACCAGGTTCTATCTCATGAACCGTGATAGTTAGACAGTTGAAATTTTTACAGATGATGTATTTCTGTTGCCGCTATAACAACAAATACTAAAAAACAGAATAAAATAAATATTTAAGGGGGCTCCCATAGAACAAACGTGATTTTTTTGCTCGTTTTTGCTCGATATTGATAACGGCAACAGGTAGACGCTTAAAATATTCACAGAATATCGAGTTATATTATTTACTTTAAAAATAAACAATTAAATTAAAATAAAATTAATATTTAAGGGGAGCTCTAAATATTTAAGTGGGGCTCCCATACAACAGACATGATTTTTTGCCGTTTTTATAGATAATGGTACGAAACCCTTCGTGCGCGAGTCCAACTCGCACTTGGCCGGTTTTTTATTTTATAATTTTTGATAAAACCTTGTTTCAAAATTAGAGACATTTAGGTATTCGGTTTAGGTTACAAATAGTTCTAATTAATGTCCCTTTACCATGGGTTGTAATCTACACAGAGATGTTTAAGGGTGGGCAGTGTAATAATGAATGAACAGATAACGACCTTCCTGGCCATGGCGGCGGTCTCCTCCTCGATGCAGGAGAGCAGCACGTGCAGCAGCTCGTGCGGCGTCCTGCTGGTCGGCGGGCACCACCCAGCCCGCCGCGCGCAGCGCCTGCAGCACGCCCAGCGGGCACACCGGCGTGCCGCGCGCCGCCTCGTGCGTGCCGTTCACCACTGTACACAATGTGCATTCAGCTCATAAGCAATGCTCACAATCAATCATCACAATTCACTAAATAAATTAAAAACAAATTATATAGCATTTTATATTTATTTATATTATATTTAATTATGTATTATATGATTATTACAATTTTTTATTATTATCTAATGTGTCTTTAATTCTCATGATTTAAGTTAGCATAGTTTTATTTGCTGATGAACATGCTGTGTGCACATCTTTGTTGAATTATGACTTACCAATGTTTCAATCTTACTACATAATCGTTTATCATGTTTTTTGTTGTAATTCTGTTTTGTGTACCTAATTAAATAAATAAATAAACATGTTAGCCAAGACCTAGCCTGCTCATTTGGTGTCCCGCAAGGCAGCATACTCGGACCAACTCTGTTCCTAGCATATATAAACCACTTATGCGAACTGGATCTTGAAGGTGCAGATATTACCATGTATGCTGATGATACAGCAATTTTGTTCCATGGTAGGAAATGGGACAAAGCCAAACGTCTAGCTGAGGAGGGCTTGATCAGGGTAGCTGTTTGGCTGGAAGACAGTCTTTTATCACTTAACGCTTTGAAAACTACTTACCTCTGTTTTAGTAAAACCTCTGTTTTGAGTCCTTTAAGCGATTTTGAATTACATGTTCACTCTGACACTTGTACTACCAAAGATTCACAAATCCCTCAAAAAAACATGTATTCTGTCCAAAACTTACCAGGTTACTGCAAAACACTTAGGTATTACTGTGGATGACAGATTGCAATGGGCTCCTCATATCAAAATTACTTCAAATAGGGTAAGAAAACTTATATACATCTTCAAGACACTGCATAAGATGGCTGGTTTGGGACTATTACTACAAACATACAAAGCACTCTGTCAATCACTTATCACTTATGGGACCTGTTCTTGGGGTGGTGCTTGCAAAACTAACCTGATTGAGATTAAACGTGCACAACGTGTTGTGCTAAAAGTATTGCTTTTGTTACCTTAATAGGTATCCAACCACACTGGTTTATGAAAAAGCACAGGTCCTTAGTGTACGCATGCACACCCTCATACACATACACACGCACACATACACATATCTTAGTGTCACATTTAACTTTTAACTTTCTTTACTTTAAACTTTCTTAAAACAAAACAAAACCAACTCAATGACGTTACCGTCTTTAGCCACCCAGTAACAGGTAATGCAAAACGGAGGACGGTACCTTTGGAAAAGAGGAAAAATCCACGTCCAGCTTCTCTTTGTGGTACTGCAGGTTCTGCCAAAACTACGCTAAGAGCCATGGAACCTCGAAAATACATCCATTTATGGAATATGGAATCAAATGTTGATGACCTAAGAGACTATCTGCTGCAGTTAGTCAAACTGGAACCTGCACAGTTCAAGAACTCACTCCTAGAGGGGACTATAAATCTTACAAGATTGGTGTCCCTACACCTGCTTACGATACTTGTTTTTCAACAGAGGTTTGGCCCGTTAATGCAAGACTAAAAGCTTGGATACCATACCAAAGACCAGCACAAGCGAGCCTCAATGGTGACCGTAACTCCACAGTTTCCTCCAGAAATAACCAGCCCTTTCTTGTTGGAGAGAAAGCATGTCAAGATAACTAAACTTAATGCTTTCTATCAAAATGTTCGTGGATTGAAAACAAAATTAAAGGTATGGCGTAACAACTTAGCATTGAGTGAACATAGTATTGTAGCGATTACCGAAACATTTCTCGACAACTCCGTCGGAGACTCGGAGCTTGAATGTAGTGACTGGAGCATCATACGGCGAGATAGAATAACACCCTGCGGAGGCGTAGCGCTTGCTGCGCGCTCGCCCATAGAGTTGCGCCGCCGACGCGACCTTGAAACCCATGATGGCGAGGATCTCTGGGCCTACTTTTTGTGGCACGGTCGCCCATTCTATGTGTGTGTGGTGTATATAAAGCCTAGTGCCAGTGATACTCATTATATGCAATGGTTCTGTAAAGTGGAACAATTCATTTCGACTCTTAAAGCGCAGGTTATTATTCTAGGTGATATTAATTTAAATAGCGCGTCCGTAAATGTTAATTCTTATTACTTGTATTTTTTGTCGTATTGTGGTCTATCAGATAATAATACTGTGGAAAATGTGTATGGAGGTCTGCTTGACGTAGTATTGGTTCGGGAGAGCGTTGAGATGCGAGAGGTGCGTGTCACATCCACCGAAGGTCTAGTCTCACCCGACGCGTACCATCCACCATTGGAAATCGAGGTAAGAATCGACACAGCACATAATTCTAATTTTCTTGAGCCATCTAATATTAATCCCTCTAGAGATTGGAACTTCAAAAAGTGTGATTATTTGAGGTTGTTTTCCCTACTCTGTGATAACTGCTGGAGTACGGTGCTGGATTCAGATAATGTTAGTGATGCAACAGACTGTTTTTACAAAATCATTTATGCTCACTTTGACGAGTGCATGCCCAAAAAGCTACGAAGAAAGAGCAAAACGCATCGATATCCTGTCTGGTTCTCCAGTGATATTATACGTGACGTCAAGCTTAAAAATAAACTGCATGCACTCTGGAAGCGCACACACTGCAGTGAAAAATACATGTCGTTCTCAAGCCTTCGGGCAAGTCTCAAACTCCGTACGGCATCTTCATATCGCTTGTATATGGAATCCATTGAGAGTAGCATAAAATCTAGCCCACGTGATTTTTGGCGTCACATATCGAGCCTTCGTTCTAAGGGAGGATTCGAGCCAAACGTGACGTATAAAGGGAAAGTTTGTCAGGCGTGGCCACAGCAGAGGCCTTTGCCAATTTTTTTGCTAGCGTATTTCTGCCGGACGTACCGGTCCTCGACACTGGCATGGCATGCTGTTCGGATAATACCAGTGATAGTAACTACATAAACATTTTCCGCATTACACCAAGCGATGTTAGGAAAGGCATAAACAAATTAAAAACTAGTAGCTCTATAGGACCTGACTGTATTCCACCTATAGTTTTAAAGCAAACTAGCAAGTCCTTGTGTCTTCCCCTCTGCCACATTTTCAATCTCGCAATGGAAACCGGAAAATATCCATATCAATGGAAACTCTCTAGAGTAACCCCTATACCCAAATGCTTAGATAAATCCAGTGTCGAGGGTTATAGACCTATAGCAGTGTTATCGTCTCTGGCAAAGGTATTCGAGAGTATAATCCACTCATACATTTATGCCGTTCATGAAATGACGTTCATAAGAGCTATTTGTAGCCTAAACTGAATAAATGATTTTGAATTTTGAATTTTTTTTTTAATTTTATGCACAAGTTGACAAATACCTTTGCAACGAACAGCATGGTTTTAGGCCTAAAAAGTCTGTCGACACCAATCTCCATACCCTTGTGGAGTTTATTTCAGCCAGACTTGATCGAGGATCCCAAGTGGACGTGCTATATTTTGATTTCCGGAAGGCGTTTGATAGAGTCAACAACGACATACTGCTGGCAAAACTTTGCACCATGGGCTTTGCCCCTGGACTTCTCCGGTTAGTCGCAGATTATCTTCGGGACCGCCAGCAATTTGTTAGGCTCGGTCTCTATGAATCTAGTACCTATCACACGCGTTCTGGAGTCAGTCAGGGATCAATACTGGGTCCTCTTGTTTCTGTTGATGGTAGACGACATTCCTAAGGTACTTGAACGCTCGCAATGTCTGTTGTATGTTGACGATCTTAAGGTCTTCACAGAGGTAAGGTCTGACGCTGACTGCAAAGCCTTACAACACGACATAAACGCATTATTCCAATGGAGCCACGAAAATCAGAGGGAATTTAACTTTTCCAAATGTTGCGCTATGACTTTCGGTCGTGTGAGGCACCCCATAAGTTATGATTATAAAATAGATGGTGTGAGCATAGCTCGTTCTACTATAGTCAAAGACTTGGGAGTCACATTCGACCAAAAATTAACATTCCACGACCATATACTTGCATTGGCAAAAGAGTCTTACCGGCGGCTGGGTTTTATACTTAGAAACTCCAATGATTTCTAAAACCCGCATTTTATACGGCTTATCTTCGTAGCACTGGTACGTAGTAAGCTAGAAGCTGCCATGAGCGTGTGGAACCCTCACGAAAGCACGTATTCGCTTCTACTTGAAAAGGTACAAAAGGCTTTTCTCAGGTACCTCTACAAGCGAGTAAACGGATATTATCCCTATCTGTACCCCACGAAATATCTCCTGGGTTCATTGGGATACAATTCCTTGGAAGTCAGGCGAGAGAGAAACCAACTAGTTGTTATGTGCAAAATTCTTAGAAGTAAAATTGATGCACCAGATCTACACCGGGAACTGTGTCGATTCTTTGTCCCCGATAATTACTTTCGTAACAGAAGGCACAAGTTGTTTGCGGTGCCGAAGTGTCGCACTGTAGCCCGTGCCAAGTCTCCCATACCCCGCTCCCTCTCCTCCCTCAACGCTCTCCTGCGCGCCAATCCAAACTGTGATTTGTTTGCGGATGGATGGCCAGAAATATTGTCGGAGTGTCTGTCGTATTGTGAGAGGTGAAGGAAAAAGGAAATAATCATCATGGGGTAATGTTAATTGTTGTATAATTGAAATTATTTGTTTTTTTTTTTTATATTTTTATTTTTATTGAATTTGCTTTGTATAAATATATATATAAATGTATATGAATTGTGTTGATATTAAGTAATTATGCTGTTAATTAATGTAATTGGTTTTTTACCGTTTTAATTAAATAAATAAATAATAAATAAATTCTTTATTTTTCTCATGTTTTGATTTTTGGCTTAGTTCATTATTATTATTGTTTTTCAACTATACCAATTGAGTTTTATCAACAGGAAGGAACTGGCTTCTGATCCACAAGTTTACTTTTTTACAGAAGCCAGGCACAGAATAAATAATAGTACCAGAAGGTGCACTCCGCAAAGTCATTTAAATAAATAGCTACTCTTGCTAAGACACAAAAAAGTGCAATTCAGGTCGCACACTGCTTCCTTACCTACAGTTATATTCACCTAAAAGTTGCCTCTCTTTCTATCGCGTAGCTCTTATCTTTTCTAACGACTTCAGGGTTGTCTTCTTTTAAATAATAATTAATCTGAATACTTAATTTATTACAAGTAATTGTGTTTATAAATAATGTGTACTGTACTTAAATGTAAACAAATTACGTTTCAAATAAACCTAGGCTAGGTACCTATGTAAGTACAATCTACGCCACATCAGACTACCTATATGTTGACTTTGAGGCTGTCTTTATGCCGCCTTACCGTTGCGTTGCCGTTAAAAAAGATATTTTCGTAGGTAGTTCTAACTACTAAAAACAGAAATAGGTACACCAACCAACCTGCCTATAAGTACTTATCAAAGCTAAACTTGATCTTGTAAATAGAACTTGTAAGTAAGTAGGTACCTACATAACAAACTAGCTATAAGTACTATAATATTTAATTATCTAACTAGGTACCTAGGTACGTAAATATGCGGGAGGCATAAAGATAACAAAAGTCAAGTTGGTTTTGGTAGTTACGTAGGAACTAGCAGGAAGGTACCTATCCTAAAGTAAAGATACTAGGTAGGTACCTACTTAGTTGTTTATCCTTAGGTACCTACTTGTCCTATTTAGTAATTTAGTAAACAGTTTCGTAAGTAGGTAAGTAAGTAGGTACCTACCAAATTATGCATGCTGTGTACACTCAATTTAGATTATTGTCATGTCTTATTATGTGGAAAATGTTTTTATGTTTTTGTAATAACATTAATCTGTCAGTGTACCGTTCATAAATAAATAAATAAATAAATAAATTATTATTTCAATAAGTAAATAGTTGGGTTAAGATTGTTTAGCAAATAAGACAAGTACCTAAGAATAAACGGACCACTAAATACATAGGTACCTACCTATAAGAGCACAGAATAAATAACTTCGAACATTTTTGTTTATTTCGACAGCCTTCCACACAACAATTATTACTGTTGCGTTTCACCATTATTACGGAGCTTGTAGATTTACTGATATCAAAGAGGTAGGTAGTTATTTTTAAACAAATCGAAATTGCGATCCACTTCAAACTATGCCTGTGCGTGTGCTCGAAAGCGCGCTGGCGCCCTGACTGATTTACAACTTCAAGTTGTCGCGCGCTGTAGGTGCTTATCGCGGTAGGTATGACGGAGTGCAAGATGCCTGAGCCAGGGCAATATTAATTTGTAAATTGGTGTTTGTTGCAATAAAAACATTTTTCATTTTTGACGACCTCCTTGGTCGAGTGGTTTGTACACCGGTTTTCATGGTGTCGCCATCTCTGAGGTCCCGGGTTCGATCCCCGGTCGGGTCAGTTTAGAAATGATTGTTTTTCTAAATTGTTTCGGGTCTGGGTGTTTTCTATGTATAATAAGTATGTATTTAAGTATTTTAAGTATGTTTATCCGTTGTCTAGTAACCATCTAACGAGTTTCATAACGAAGCTTTTCTTGGGCTAGATAATTGGTGTGAGTGTAGGAAAGTTTATTATTTATTATTTATTTTTCATTTTCACTTTCAATAAAAAAAATTTTTTTTTAATATTTCAATAAAAAATAAATCTATACTATTACTAAAGAGGTACAGTTTGTGACTTTGTTTGTTTGTTTCTTTGCGGAGGGTGATCTCTGGAACTACTGGTTCAATTCCAAAAAGTCTTTCACTGATAGAATGCTACATTTCTTGCGGGTAACATAAGCTAATACAATTTTATAAAAAAAAGAGTTTTATGTTTAAACTCTCAAATTGACACGGACAAAGTCTCGATTAAAGTGCTAGATCTATATAAGTAGGGTAGTGGCATCAGTGTTCGACATCAGTTTTCGTCGTAAAAAAAAAAACTAATTTCTTTGAAAATTTATGCGATTACAGCTAGGAAGCAGGTATTTTATTGTAGTCAAAGACTAAAATCAGTTGCTGAAAAATAGAGGGTTTTCTTATTGAAAGGAAAAAAATTAATCACTGGCTACTGTTGAACACTGATGAAACTGAAAATGTGGTTTTGATTACCCTTTCTTAACCTCTCAACGCCCAACCGATCATATATGATCAATGAACAACATTCCGTCAATGCTCGAGCGATCATATATGATATATATATATAGTATATATAGTGCGAGGGGCATCTGAGGGGCCCTCAGGGCCCCTGAGGGCGTCTCAGACCCTCATCGCTCGGGTGTTGACGGAATGTTTTTCACTGATCATATATGATCGGCTGGGCGTTGAGAGGTTAACATCAAAACAAAGCAATGGATTTGTGTGCTTTGTTTCACAGATAGAGATTGAGGCTCTGAGAGTCTATTAAGTTTAAATGAACCCTATGAATGAATAATTGGACAATTATCCAGTGTGTTCGTCACTAGGCATATGATTATAAATAATATATTAAATAATATGAGAAAAGTTTTTGTAACATAGTCAATATATTGAATGCCGATTGTAAATACATTTTAAATAATAGTGTGCATACCTTCAATTACTGTATACAATGTTGTAATCATGCTGTTATGTCCATCAGCTTTTGCATACTTTTTGAGCCAGTCTATGAATGTGGGGCAAGCTGCCAAGGCCTGCAGCAATGTGTTCAGGAAACAAGTCCGCCCTAAGTTCTGCAGACCAGCTATCTGTCCACGGCGCTTCCGCACCCGGGGTGCTCCCCCAGGGCCCCATAATACAAACGCTCCTACCACAACAGCCGCAGTTAACCCAGCAGCCACCAGAATCCTGTCCCCACTTTCCATTATCTTTTTGAAATGGAAATGGTGGCTGAGCTGAGTATTATTGTAAAGAGGTTCACTTCAACATCTACTAATCATTATCATTGATTAGGTAAGCTTCTAAATAACTTTTCCACTTTTCGAGAAAATTTATATAAAACTGGACAAAATTGGATATACCTATTTGACATTTCCTCTGACAGACAGACAGACAGTGGCAGTTGACAGTTAACTGACAAAAACTACCTACGACATTAACCTCCCGTTAAAATAGGGAAGCATGACATTGACAGTTTTTACTAAACAAAAACATAACCTCAATTCAAAATAAATTCATAAATAAAAAAGGGTTATTAGGAATGAAATAGATTGCTTGCCTTAACTTCACAAATTGTTCTCTCTCCAAGTTCGTCTATTGCGGCAATATTAAAATAAATTATTATTTTATAAATTAAGTTTAAATCGTTCTATATAATGCAGATCAGTGATCTGTGAATTGCTTATTCATGTTTAGTTTGCAAAATGATTCCGGCAAATACAATTTGTATATCCCAAGAGGGCCCTGCAAACGCTTTAGCATTAAATAAGGAAAGTACTCAGGTTGTTATTGCTGGAAGAAACGGTGAGTACCCAGTCCAGTATATGACAGGTATTAGATGACTTTCAGATTATTAAAAGTCTTTTTTTTCAGTTTTCAAGGTATTTTCCATAAGTGAAAATGAATTTGCTGAAGTATGTAATCTGAGAGTTGGAAAAAACTTAAATCTCAACTTTTCTTCTATTGATGTAGCATGGAGCACCATTGAAGGTAATTTATTATTACTTTTAAATATTTACGTCTATTAGAAAAGTAGTAAAGGTTGCTAGGTTAATCTGCTAGAGAATCTAATCTAATATTTTTATAGCTTTGGTTTTCTCTCTGGTACTATGGCTTCTTCTCACCAAAGTAATTGACAATAAAGCGGAAGATAACAGGGCAAATCCTTTACTTCTAAAGCTGTTAGTTATTCTGCTATGTTGAAATTTAGAAAGGTAATATGGTTTAATACAGGCTGCATAGAAATTAAATATTGGTGAACAAGACTGCCTGCAATCATTTTTAATTCCTATTCAGAGAACACGTTAGCCACTGCAGCAACAAATGGAGCAGTAGTGGTGTGGAACCTCGGCAGATCTGGACGCTCCAAGCAAGAGCATGTCTTTTCGGATCACAAGAGAACTGTTAACAAGGTATCAACTTTAAATTTTTTTGTGTGCGATATCAACAGGTTTGGTATTACATGATTTATACATAATGTCAAATTACTTTTAATAACCCAATACAAACTATTCACAGAATAATAATATTGGAGACATACAAAATTACAGTTGTACAAATCAAACATTTGTTTGGGTAGATGATTTGGCTAAAATTTAAAAAAAATATTTATTAATTAATATAAATGGTACCTGTTCAGACATCTTGCTACTTACAATTAATCTTTGTTTTAATGTGAAAGCTATTCATTTTGATTTTATGATAATATAATAGAGGTATAAAGCTCTAAACACAATAAATGCATTACCTATCATGGGCATTGAATAGCACATGAAAGCATGGCGACGTTGGACCATACTCATGTTGGTCCAATACAATAAGTCACGTAAAATATGCAATATTACATAGTAGAAAATAGGTCCTTATTATAAGGGTGTTGTATGTATGCATGCCATGATGTGATCCCTCATACAATGTAACTTGGACCAGGTGAGCTTCCACCTGACGGAGCCGTCGCTGCTGATCTCGGGCTCGCAGGACGGTATGATGAAGTGCTTCGACTTGCGCATGAAAGAGGTGGCGCGCACCTTTATCAGGTACCTACTACAACTGTTTAAGCACTATATAATGTCACATTATGCAGAGCATTTATTGAGTAATTAGCATAATGTGGTGTAACAACTAGCTGCTGTGTAACTTAAAGTAACAAAGTTCATAGGATAGGTATAGTACATAGGTTTTTAATTGGTTTCCTAACTGACATGTTACATAAAGATCACAATAACCATTAAAAAAACATTTAATCTTATAAAGCACGCTTAATCTTTAGAGAATAGAATATTTCAGATCTTTAAATTGTTAATTTTAAATTATACTAAAACAGACAAATCATGAAATAATTATTTGTAGCTGATACTCTGGTTTTTAGTACAGGAGTTTAAGTATGACCTTTAGTATAAAGGTCGAATTGCTATTGGGACATTGAAACCTTGTCAGGCCCCACTAAGATAAGATGATATTGAGTTTGACCGGGTGTGTCCACCGTCGCCATCATCGCCAGCAACACGGAGTCGATCCGCGACGTGCAGTTCAGCCCGCACCAGGCGCACACGTTCGCGGCTGTCTCCGAGAACGGCAGCGCGCAGCTGTGGGACGTGCGCCGCCACGAGCGCTGCCTGCAGCAGTTCACGGCGCACTCCGGGCCCGTGTTCGCCTGCGACTGGCACCCCGACATGCCCTGGCTGGCCACCGCCTCCAGGGACAAAACCATCAAGGTCAGTGGTCACCAATACTTACTACTCAGGTCAGGTTTTTAATAGGCTCTCCATATTAGGTATAAGTAGCCTGTAAAAGACTGATGTTGATAATTCGTTTATAGTGAAACAAGGTTGCCAAGCACAAGCTTGTCAGAGTCAGTCAGAATTTTTTATTCAAATAAACTTTAAAAATGTGCTTTTGAAGCGTCCAATTTTTTTTTTTTTCGTATTACCCCTACAATGTACATATTATTATTCCATTAACTCTTTTCAAATTGGTACATTTTCAGCTAATTGCTTGTCTATCAAATTCTTATCACTAAATTTTAACTATAAACAATAATTAAAGTGTAGGATCACTCCAAAGATTCTGGTCCTCTACTTTATTTTATAAGCAAAGCGAAAGAACAAATCTATTAATACTCTCTAATTGTAATAGAGCAATATGACGTTAGAATTATCGGAGTTGTCGCTAAGAAGCTCTTTTCATTTGAGTTAGTGGACAGTGCCGCAACATACGGACGCCAGCAGGTAAACTTATATACCGCGCTCGGTCGTCGCACGCGCACAGTCAACAGCAAAGGCAACTGATGATTAGTCGAGTATGAAAATCAAAACTTTTTAAACGCATATCGAAAAACCTTCGAGTGTTTACTAGTACCTGCAGACTTTGACTGTAGTTATATAGAAAATACCGACTTACACTATCGAAACTTAATTTTGAAATCTAGTAAACATCATCTACTTTTGCTGTTGACTGTACACTTCTGCACGGACACGGTTCTCGGCACAGCTCGGAACAGTCCAAGCGCAGCCGTTGCGGGATTCCGTGTCCAAGAGACGTTGTGTATGTGCGCGTTGCGCGAGCGCGTTTGCACTCGTATGAAGCTTATCTTCTGCACTCTTCTTTTTGTGACGGAGCGGCCCGTCGCGTTTTGGGTCACGCCGATAACACCGTCTGGCCGCCGCCGCCGCTCCACGATCCCTTTGTTCTATGATAATAGTCGCTTGCATTTGGCTTATCAGAACATGTATCACTGTTGTTTAACAGCAGCACGGAATAATTGTATTAATAGCAGTATAATCAGGGATTTGTACAGGTCAAACTAATAAATAACATTTATGTGATGCGCTCCACTAATTTGCTTTTATTTGTGTGACACATTATAAAAGGAACTATGTACTACAAGTGTATTTAACTTACATAAGTTGAGTTTTGATTGCAGTTACGATACTACGAAATATGTTTTACAGATCTCATATTCTACAGAGCAATTTGGCTCCTTCCCCAATTTTTGGAATCGGTTCATACTCTCTTCAATCCATATTAACGTCCATTACAGTACACGCGCCTGTGCATCACACTACCATCACTATCTGTCAAACTTCTTCAATAGACTTTGAACTTTATATATATGACATATTTTTATTTTATTTTATTATCTTAGGAATACCAGGGTTTACAAAATTTAAATAGGGTTACAAAGTAATACACATAAAAACCACTTATAGGTTCTCACCGATAGAAGTTACATATTAATTAAAACTAGAAGCACTAAGAGCGCGTAAAGGAGTACTATCTTTCCACTTGAGTGTGTCACCGTTATTGTATGTATGTTTAATTTGTGTTGTAACTATTTTACTGTATGTTTAGCCTTAAATACTTGTTTTGTTTGTTTTGTGCACACTTTGTCTACTTTTCTATGTATCTTCTCCTTCTACGGGCCTGCTGGAAGAAATTTCAATGTGAAATAAGCAGCGCCCTTGTACTTGTCTATTCGTACTGTGTTTTCTCTTCAATTCGTTTGTGTGTACATAAATTATAAATAAATAAATAAGCAACGCAATATTAATCTCGCTCAAACTATTAACGAATTGGTATTACCGCAACAGAATATACTATAGTTACAAATATTATGTGGGTTCAAAGAACTGCTCGCTCAACATCCGCTGATGGTACACTGGTACAGAAAAGGTCCAGTTCAAACCGCTTGCTAAGTAGGTTAAATTTGGCACACGCACGCCATAAGTAACTATTCTGCCTGTAATTGGTATTCGCTTTCGGTAAACTGATGGTAGGGTTACTCCTAAAATTCCTTTGAGGAACTTTTAACGAGAGCTTAGCTAAAAGTTGGGGACAGTCTATCTTAGCCGAGGCAATTTTAAGCAGATATGTTATATCAGCTATCTCGCGTCTTAGTTCAAGAGGTAAAAGGTGGTGTTTCTTACAGACATTAAGGTAATCCGAGGAGTAAAAAGTATCCTTTAAACGGTAGCACTGGACTTTCAAAAATTTCTTTTGTATGTTCTCAAGACCAGTAATGTATACCTGGTAATTCGGGTTCCAGACCTGAGATGCGTACTCCAGGTGACTTCTAACAAATGTGCAATATAATATTTTCAAAGTTTTAGCTCTAGCAAATCCTACTGAACTACGCATCACAAATCCCAGGGCCCTATACGCTTTAGTTGCAACACTGTCAACACAACTGTCAAATAGTAGTTTGGTGAACATATGGTTGAACATTTGTTGAAGAATTTTGACAGACTTGGATAGGTTGTGCAGGCGTGTGTACATTATTAATATTTCGGTATTTATTATTCCAACTTTAACAACTGGCACTCTTTGAACTGGCATCGCTAAAGGCTTCGCCAAACAGGACGCGCTGTAGCGCGGCGTCAGAGCGTCGCGTTGTCTTTGGAAAGTTTATTCGCTATTAAGATGTCGAGTGATTCAGATGTGGAAGAATTGTTACTTTTATACGCTTTATCACGATCACAGAGAAAAAGAGTATGATGGGATCACGACATCAATAAAAAGAGAAACGAATTAGGAGTATATCATCGTTTGTGTCGCGAGCTTTCATCACATGAAGATCGTTTTTATAAGATTTCTTTATTACTATGTTTTTATAAAAAGTATCCTTTATTTTAATAAGCAGGGGTGTTTTCGAACCATTTCTAATAGTTTTTCAAACATATTTTCAGTCATAAAGCATTATTTCAGTCGGACGCTAAATTAAAGTCTGTAAAACAATACAACGCCTGGCGTCAGAGCGTCCTAGCGCCGCGTCAGATCGTTGCGTACTGCTAGCGCCGGTGCACTGTTTGACAGCGTCTACCGTCATAGTACATTACAATTCGACGCTATAGCGCGTTCTGTTTGGCGAAGCCTTAAGTCACGCCATCGCATGCGTTTGCCGCAGGTGTGGGACATTCACGCGAAGCCGAACCTGGAGCACACCATCTACACCATCGCCTCCGTCGGGCACGTCAAGTGGCGCCCGCAGAAGAAGTACGTTCTGATATCTCACAGATTTATTTGATTTTTTATTGAAATGGGTTCAAAAAAAGCTTACTGATGAAGGGTATAAATTAAATATCCAATGAAATAACAGAGCATAGAAGCATAATAAGTAAAGCATCAGGATCGCGATGCAAGTGCGTGTTGCATGCGTCCACAGGCTATGGTGGCCGTTTTCCATTATGAGGGCCGTACGCTCGTTTGTCGGCTCAATCACTTAAGGCGATGCACTTTGATTATATAACATATATATAGTCAAAGGCGACGCATTGGAAATTTACGTGGCGGTGATCTTGATTTTTCCCAACAAATACAAAACATATGAAAATGATATTTGATGACATGATTTTTCATTTAATTGACTTAAGTATGTATATTAATTCACTAATAATAAATAAGTAATACTTACTATTTAAACATGTTATTTTATCACAACTACAGCAACAAGAGTTTGTCACAACAACAGATATTTTGTATTTGTTTTTACTTTTAATTTAATTTTTTATGGGTCCAGCTGAAAATCAGCGTTGTGGCTACAAGTTACAACATGAGCTGAGCTGGTCAGCCCTTTCAGTTGTTTCTCACTATACCTTAGATATAAGAAACCTATTGTAATGTTTATGTATTGGAAGCACTGAATAAATGATTACTTACTTACTTACTTACTTACTTCATTTTGCTAGTTGCAGAAACACGAACTGTCAACTTTTATAACAGAGAAAAAAATATCAAAGTAACCTCTTTTAAAACAGATTTGCATTTTACTGGCTAACCAGACCGATTAAAGCATCTCATTTTTTTTAGTAGATTTGTCTTAACACACTTCAATATTGTGGTTCATTTTTTTAATAATTTGTAGTTTTAATTTAAAGGAAAAAAACAGTTTTTCTTATGGTACGGGGCGCAAACGCTCCGTATGAGATTTATTGTTTAGCGGTGCGTCGCCTTAACAAATATCTGTAATTTCTGTATAGTTTCGCCAACTTAAGCTAAAGTTTAAGGCTCCGTTTCTGCGAGAGCTGTGCGAGTTAGCTAAGCGGTGTACTAGGTACAAATACACCAATAGTATTAATTTATTTTACACCGCACAAACGGTGCAAGGAATATAAAGCAATCTTATTAGTGGATTTTTTCACGCGCACCGCTTTGCTCGCTCACACAGCTCTGGTGCAAACGCAGCCTAAGGCCAGCCGCACTTTGAATGCGTTATACGAATTTTAGTCTTCGATGTTGAACGTAAGCATTGAACGCGCACACTGTTTTTTTTCTCAGTTGAATTACCAGAAATACTGTGACGTTTGACTGGTGACATAAAATTCTCTATATCCATGACCTTATTCGAACGAACGACCTCATATAAAATCCAAACAAGTCCAAAATAAAAAAATGGTAAAATGGTATGTCAGAAGGGTGCAGGTTCAAACCCTGCTCGTGGAAATTTTTTCAACATTTGTGTTTTTGTAATTTGTTCGCAACAAAATTTGCGTTAAAAATTATATAAACATTTAAGTCCAAAATAGTTTCAAGTACTATAGTAGTGGGAAGGTCGTGATGTATCGTGCGTATTCGTACTAAAACGTGTTCAAAGTGCGGCCGGCTGAGCCTGGTGTGTCGTCGTCAGGTTCCAGGTGGCGTCGTGCGCGCTGGTGCTGGACTGCGCGGTGCACGTGTGGGACGTGCGGCGGCCCACGCTGCCGCTAGCCACCTTTGCCGAGCACCGCGACGTGGCCACCGCGCTGGCCTGGCTGCACCCGCACGCCTTCCTCTCCACCAGCCGGGTGAGCACTTGACATCAAACTCCCTCGTAATAGGCCCTGGATGACAGCGGCAGCGTTCAAATGCATACTTATGTACTGTTTTTAACGGCAGCGGTGCGAGGAGTATAGTTGCTTCTTGGTTTGCTAGAGCCGCAAAAGCAAAGGCAGAGACCTGTTCTTAAACCTAAATACTTGTCAACTATTTCATCTGTTTCTTTTTCTGAATTCATTTAAGCAATTTTTTAGTCCAATTGTTGCCTTTCATCACGACAAATACATGTCGCTTCAAACTATTATGAGGAGACGCGTTGGACGAAGGAAGGTGGCTGTGGAACATCCGGGATCGGACCGGCATAATCTCTGCTGAGCAGCTGTTCCGTCTGGCCTTGAACAAACAGGAATTCAAGAAGCTAACGGCCAACTTTCAATCTTGATGAGACACAAGACGATGTTGTTTTTCGACGAAAATATGTTAAAAAAACACAAATGTTGAAAAAAATTCCACGAGCAGGATTTGAACCTGCACCCTTCTGACACACCGTGTCAGGTGCTCTCCCAATTGAATTGAACTTTTTTTTTTAACATTTCATCGTCATCATCATCATCTCAGCCAAAAGACGTCCACTGCTGGACAAAGGCCTCCCCCAAGGGTATGAGGGGTATTTGCCGTAATCGCCACGCTTGGCAGGCGGGTTGGCGATCGCAGTAGGTTGAGGGTAACCTCAGGGAGATGCCGCTGCCCATCATCTGGAAACATTTATGTATTTGTAATTTGTTCGCAACAAAATTTGCGTTAAAAAATTTATAATCATCATGTTACTTTACGTCGCGTATGAGTGCCTTATTAATTATCTTGTGTGTTCTTAAAATCCGTTCGCACAGGATTGCAGCCTGTACCGGCACCGGTTCATAGAGGCGGCGCACCCGGTGCTGTGGGCCAACCCGCACGGCGTGTGCGTGTCCGCGCGCGGGGAGCTGGCGCACGCCGCGCCCGAGCGCCCGCTGCCGCCGCTGCAGCCCGCGCCGCGGCCCGACCGCCTGCTGGCCAGCCTCGGGTGAGACGCACGCACGGACCAAATACAACTAAAACATTAACTAAACACAGATAATTGCAGGGCCTACACCTAGAGCATATAAACTGAATCTCAAGTCCGGTAACGCTCGTGTTGTGTTACAGTTAAGCTTGCTAATTCAGCCTGTGTCCGATTAGCGGGCCTGAATGCTCATTCGATTGAGAGTCAATTTGAGACTCTGTCTCATAGAAAAGGGTGCTAAAAATATTATTTTTTAACTGTCCCATTGAATTTCTAACGTGTGGTCGTGTTAACTCATCTCTAACGCTGTATTTAGACAACAAAACTTATTTAGATTTTATTTATTTTTATTTTAACCTCTCTACCGCGGAGCGCAGAATGCGGAAGTTCCGCGGAAGTATTGCGTAATTTGCAAAATCGCGAATACCTAAAGTCGATGTCCACTAAAATAATGAATAAGTTGCAATTAGATCATATTTTATCATTTTGTAATTACTGAAATAGTTTATTAGTTGTAAATGATCAAACTATTTATTCTAGATTTTTTATAAACAAACTTCTTCATACAGAAGTAGGCTCTATTTAGACGACATAGAGTCCATAGAATTCGATCGCTCAATTGTCAAAATTTGACATATTTGACATTGACTTTTTTAAAAATTTAACGCACAGAGCATATAATTGTTGCGGGTTTTAGTGTAGCAAATTTACTCTAGTTTGTCTATAGCCAAACTTCTTCATACAAAAGTAGGCTGTAACTTATCGATAATTGAGATTATAGTCGCGTGGTCGGGTGCGGTGACATGACACCGCGCGGGATTTGACGGACTATAATGGCCGCGGTGTCATGACACCGCGGCAAGGTAGAGGGATGGAAGGTTTACAGCCAATATTGGTAATTGTACAACTAATAAGCTTCAACGAGCTAATAAAACTTCCACATATAGAACTTGGAATAAGCCTTAAGTCGATCGGTATTGAATGGCAGCCGCAAGCAGCCCACGGCGGGGTCTCTGAGCGCGGCGGCGCAAGCGGCGCTGGAGCGCGCGTTCCCCGGGGGCTCGGCGTCCGCGCTGTGCCGGTACCGCGTGCGCGCCGCCCCCGCCCCCGCCCCCAGCATGGACGGGGCGGGGGCGGGGGCCGGCGCGGGGGCGGGGGCCGGCGCGGGGGTGGGGGCCGACAGCCGCGCCTCCGCGCTGGTGGGGTGCGCGCGCGAGTACCGCATCAAGGGCGCGCCGCCGCACGAGCTGGCCGAGCACAACGCGGCCGTCGCCACCAAGTACAACAGGCACATGGTGAGTCACACGACTCACGTCGTTTTGCTTAGAAAACATTGCAATAATATTTCCTTGATCGGTAATTTTCGACAAAATGCGTTGAAAAAGTTATCGCTATTATTAGGTGGCAGTTGATTAGAAAGCTAAGACGTGCAGAAGATAAAATATAAATATAATAATACTTTTTTTTAACATAAGTGAACACAGCTTTTGGTAACATTTTTAATTAAGTTATTCAAGTCTAATATTAGGCGTGCCGTGAATTCCGTCTACCTAGCATTACAACAAAAGATTCTATCTTTTAACTCATCTTCCTCTGTTAAGAATTCTACCATAAGTTTGACAACGTCTTTGAGAGTGAAGAGCCTGAAATATTCTGATTAATCTTCACTCTTATGTTTGTACACAGTTTATATATTACTAATGCTGTTTTTACCTGTAAAATGTATTTTAAAGAATAAGTAATTGGTGTAAAAATGATGACAAACCTTATAAATTAAATAAATTAAATAAATAAATAATTTACGAATAGGCCGATCTCGGGATTCCATTCCCAGTTAAATTAGTAAAATAATATATAAGTAAAACAATGTTAACAAAAAAAGGTTTGTAATGTAAACGTTCGATGCCCGGGTTGCATTCTATGCTGATATAATGTCAAATATACAGTCAAATATGGGCCATTTGTCGTCCGGCAGGTGGCCCACGTGTGGTCGGTGCTGCGCGCGTGGAGTGCCGCCCGCCAGCGACCGCCCGCGCGCCGCCGCCCGCCCCCGCCGCGCGCCGCGCCGCCCCCGCCCCCGCCCTACAGGTAACACATACAGCTGATGGCCGCCCGCCCCCGCCCCCGCCCTACAGGTAACACATACAGCTGATGGCCGCCCGCCCCCGCCCCCGCCCTACAGGTAACACATACAGCTGATGGCCGCCCGCCCCCGCCCCCGCCCTACAGGTAACACATACAGCTGATGGCCGCCCGCCCCCGCCCCCGCCCTACAGGTAACACATACAGCTGATGGCCGCCCGCCCCCGCCCCCGCCCTACAGGTAACACATACAGCTGATGGCCGCCCGCCCCCGCCCCCGCCCTACAGGTAACACATACAGCTGATGGCCGCCCGCCCCCGCCCCCGCCCTACAGGTAACACATACAGCTGATGGCCGCCCGCCCCCGCCCCCGCCCTACAGGTAACACATACAGCTGATGGCCGCCCGCCCCCGCCCCCGCCCTACAGGTAACACATACAGCTGATGGCCGCCCGCCCCCGCCCCCGCCCTACAGGTAACACATACAGCTGATGGCCGCCCGCCCCCGCCCCCGCCCTACAGGTAACACATACAGCTGATGGCCGCCCGCCCCCGCCCCCGCCCTACAAGTAACACATACAGCTGATGGCCGCCCGCCCCCGCCCCCGCCCTACAAGTAACACATACAGCTGATGGCCGCCCGCCCCCGCCCCCGCCCTACAAGTAACACATACAGCTGATGGCCGCCCGCCCCCGCCCCCGCCCTACAAGTAACACATACAGCTGATGGCCGCCCGCCCCCGCCCCCGCCCTACAGGTAACACATACAGCTGATGGCCGCCCGCCCCCGCCCCCGCCCTACAGGTAACACATACAGCTGATGGCCGCCCGCCCCCGCCCCCGCCCTACAGGTAACACACACAGCTGATGGCCGCCCGCCCCCGCCCCCGCCCTACAAGTAACACATACAGCTGATGGCCGCCCGCCCCCGCCCCCGCCCTACAAGTAACACATACAGCTGATGGCCGCCCGCCCCCGCCCCCGCCCTACAAGTAACACATACAGCTGATGGCCGCCCGCCCCCGCCCCCGCCCTACAAGTAACATATACAGCTGATGGCCGCCCGCCCCCGCCCCCGCCCTACAGGTAACACATACAGCTGATGGCCGCCCGCCCCCGCCCCCGCCCTACAGGTAACACATACAGCTGATGGCCGCCCGCCCCCGCCCCCGCCCTACAGGTAACACATACAGCTGATGGCCGCCCGCCCCCGCCCCCGCCCCCGCCCTACAGGTAACACATACAGCTGATGGCCGCCCGCCCCCGCCCTACAGGTAACACATACAGCTGATGGCCGCCCGCCCCCGCCCCCGCCCTACAGGTAACACATACAGCTGATGGTGCCCGCCCCCGCCCCCGCCCTACAGGTAACACATACAGCTGATGCAAAATAAATATAGATTCAACATCAGCTGCTGTAGCCCACAGTAAGACACCATATGACATGAAAATAGCTAATTAAACTGTTCTAGCAGTTTCAACATCTGTTAATTGTCTAATTTTTCTGATAGCATAAGCAGCAAAACTGAGTTTAACTATAAAATGTCGCAATGACGCAAAACTATAGAATGACGCTTTATACCTATACAGTGAGCGAGAATTGGAGGAATGTCAGTTCCATGCATTCTTGTCATGAACGTAATCATTTACATTGTAATAGCCTTTTTTTAAAAGTGATCCTTAAATTTTGTAAAAAAAAATTAAGTTCCTGTGTGCATCACAGTCACGTTCATATGTTCGAGAACCTCTTTATAAGTGTCTAATAGCTTTGCTGGTTCGTATGAGTGTCTGGCGGCGTGGCTGATGCCGGCGCGCGTGTGGTCCGCAGCAGTGCCGTGGAGGAGGAGCCGCTGGAGGAGGCGGAGGAGTGGGCGGACACGCAGTTCCAGAACAGCGGCGTGCTGGGCATGCCCACGCGCAGCATCTACATCCCGCCCGCCAAGTACGCCAAGCAGCTGCGCGGGGACGGTAACGGATACTGATAAACTTACCTGCTATTATCATTATTGATAAGTGTCTCAATGGCAACTAATAAATATTTCTGCCGCCAAATAGCATTATTTAATATATGTTTTCCGAAAACACAAATGTTGAAAAAAATTCCACGAGCAGGATTTGAACCTGCACCCTTCTGACATACCGGGCCAGGTGCTCTCCCAATTGAGCTATCAAAACAAAAACATTTTATAAATAGCTTGCCTACTTCTTAACTGATCTTTAGTATTTGTAAAATATTACGATCGGATGTTAATGACGGTAGTTGTTGACATTGAATGGGCGCCTTTATTAAAATTAAAATTAAAATAAAAAATATATAAACAAAACAAAAACATTTTATATGTGTTCCGGTTTGAAGCGAAATTACAGGACAGAAGCCAAAGAACTGAAGCTTCAGATACTTTTTTACCGCTCGTTCACCATGGGCTACGGTGGCCGTTTTCCATCAGGCAGGCCGTATTCTAGTTTGCATTTTTAGTAACATAAAAACCAAAGCGTGCCCGTGTGTCAAAACGTGCTGAATAATATTAACATCAAACGACTCGCCGCCGCCATCAGTGTGACGTCATCAGTGTGATATTTCATTTATTTTTCTGACATAGTTCCTTCCTGTTTTATTTAGTTCTGCATATTTTTTTACTAATATTAGAAACTACATTTAAACGCTCGACGGAACTTTTTTAATACCAACGTATGCGTACGTCATAAGATGTAAACCTAACAAAAACGAATAATATCACATTCACGCTTTTTCTCTTCCTTCCTCAGTACAAGTCAGTGTAATGTATGTACATGTACCTACCTGATTAGATTTTTGACACATATTTTTTAATATAAAGCTCTTATTATTATTGATTAAATACTTATAGGCGGCGCTGAGCACTGCCCATCAAATAGGTATATTCGTCATTGTAATTGTGGTGTGTGGTGCGGGCAGACTGCATGGGCTGGGTGTCGGCGGCGTCGGCGCACTACGTGGACGTGGAGGCGGCGGACTGGACGCTGCCCGAGGAGGCCTTCCCGCTGCGCACCGCGCCCGCCGCCGCGCCGCCGCCGCGCACGCCGCCCGCCGCCCACGCCCACGCCCACGCCCACGCCCACGCCCACGCCGCGCCGGTACCGGCTCACCACCATGCCTGTGCGTACTTACTCCTTTGAATATCTCACTTGTCATAGAGATAAGTTATCCTTTTAGTAAATTATTATGATAAGTATTCTCTTATAATATAGTAGTGAGAACGTGGAACAAATTCTGGAAGTAGTCTTCTGTCTTCTCAGTTCAAAACTTCTATCAATTTAAAAACAGACTAATAAAATAAAATGAAACAAATATAACTAATGTGACACTTATCAGTTGTTTCAACTGCTCGCCTTATAATTTGTAATAATAATAAAAAAATGTTATGAAAGGTTTATCAGTTTGAACTAGTAAAGATTATCCTTGACCACACCGAAGCTCATAATAAAGAGTCTCATCTTAAAAAAGGATAAATAACTATGGTCCTATGATTGATCCTTGGGGCACTCCCATTGTTCGGAAACTTTTAGTAGAATAAGCAAAGAATATTCTTCGAATAGTTATTCTGTTTGGTTCCCGTCATGTAAACTTCATTTCAAGTTTGAGTAAAAGAGACAAAACACGGAATAAGTATTCGAAGCTTATTATTTGTTTATTTGTAAGACTCACAATGTTTAGCTTTTAATTGAAGTTAAATATAGATAGTTAATAGGCATTCGGTCATTATATATTGCTCCTAATTTTCATTCTTTTGTATAAAAGATTACGTCGTCTATTTCACAGAGTCTAAAGACGAAAGTCTTCAATTAGTGCGTCCTACCCGTCATGATATACGGAGCCGAAACGTGAACACTCACGGCAGGCCTGGTCCACGAATTTAAAGTCATTCAGCGAGCTACGGAAAGGGCTATGCTTAGTTTCTCTGAGGGATCGGATCCAGAACGAGGTGATCCGACAGAGAACCAATAATTCGTCGACATAGCTCGCAGGATTAGCAAGCTGAAGTCGCAGTGGGCTGACCATATTAGCAGCAGAACCGATAACCGATGGAGTAAACGAGTTCTTGAGTGGAGGCCGCGTATCGGCAAACGTAGTGTAGGACAGTAGTAGTTCAGGCTAGGTGGAGCGACGATCTTCGGAAGGTGGCTGGCAAGAGCTGGATGAGAGTAGCCGCGGATTATGCTCGGTGGCGTGCACTTGGAGAGGCCTATGTCCAGCAGTGGACTAGTGTAGGCTGTTGATTATGAATAAAAGGCATGTCGTGACAGTGTTTTCATTGAAACATCATGGGAAAGGTAAATGAAGTGTGTCTCGTCAGGCCTAGGCGGCCTCGGCGTGGGCTTGGTGGGTGGATCGCCCCCGGGCGGCGCGGGTTCGTCGCCCGGCGGCTCCAGCTCCTCCGGCCCCGACAAGAGCTACAGCCAGCAAGCCTCCGTCAACTCGGTCAGTTCTCATGCTCATCTCCAACATTTTGCCATTTTACAGAATTTTGGTTACGAAGGTTAACATTTTATACAATTTGAAATTTTCGTATTGCATTCTAATAAAGCATCGTGTAGGTACGATTACATACACATACATTAATATTATAAACGCGAAAGTTTGTAAGTATGGATGTTTGTTACTCTTTCACGTAAAAACTGCTGATATGAAATAACACATAGGATACTTTTTATCCCGATATTCCCACGGGAACGGGAACCACGTGGGTGAAACTGCGAGCGGCCACTAGTATCTAATAATTGATATATTATATTATTATTTTGCTTTTATAGTTATGAGCATTTGAGGGTTGCAACATTTCTCAACTCCTTACTATTATTTGTTACTAGCGGCCGCTCGCGGTTTCACCCGCGTGGTTCCCGTTCCCGTGGGAATATCGGCATAAAAAGTATCCTATGTGTCAATCTAGTTATAAACTATCTGTATGCCGAATGTCATCCAAATCCATTCAGTTGTTTTTACGTGAAAGAGTAACAAACATCCATCCATACTTACAAACTTTCGCGATTATAATATTACTAGGATTGGCATCCTTCTGACATAATATCGATCGGCAATCATGCCTATCATCTAAAACCTGCGAGGCCTAATCTAAATACTTTCGGTACTTCGAGCCGGATTTTTGAACCAACGAACTGTGGATAAACTATCGAGTTCGGTACCGGCGCGTGGTATATTGACATAAGCGTTCGGTACAGGAGGAGGGCTTTGGCGCGCTGTCGGTGCGCGGCGAGTACTCCCGCGCTGCGCTGGTGCTGACGCCGCTGCTGGCGGGCGCGCTGCGGCTGCACGCCGACCTGGGCGACGTGCAGACCGCCGCCGCCGCGCTGCTGGCGCTGCACGAGCACAGGTACGCCAAGGGAACTGTACACCACAGGACCTGGCCGGCAGCGACGTGTCGACATTTTGATCGCTGATCCGGTGACCGACCATTGCGAAAATGCCTTAAGCTTCAGTGATCGCAGAACGAGCGCGATCACCTTGGCGCTATCGACCTCCTCTTCTATCTATCTATATGAAATCGGGCGTTTTTTTTTTATTTTCGTAGATTTTGTTACCTGACAATAAGTTGTTTTCAGGAACGATTTATTCCCGTACATTGACGAGAGCCTGCAAGAACAATGGCTGCTGGGGTACATAGAGCTGCTGCAAAGGCACAAACTGTGGAATGTCGCCACTGAGGTCAGTGCTACACCGGACAAAAGCCACTTTCCCCACCTAAAAAATAAAAGTATTTCTAATATCGAAGTCACTAATAACCAATCAGTTATTTTTTTCTACGAGTAACGACCTAGAATTAAATCCGCTGTATTCGCGCGGGCGTAAATACATATAGCAGCTTGCCAAACGACCCGCCATACACAGCACTACTCTAAGAATTAACATGAAACAGGCATCCGCGCGGGGACACCCACCGTGACGCAGCGAACGCTCTAAGTACTGCGCAGACGAAGGACTTTTGTGTTTAGGGTCTCTACCTAGTCCACGATTCCATGGCGTGATTTTAAATATATATTTTCAGTCACACCAAAACTCAACCAGACAGTCTTGTGCTATGTAAATCATATCCTTTTTAATCTGTTATAAAAACAGTTATGAAGTAGGCAAGCTATTTATAGAATGTTTTTGTTTTGTTTATATAATTTTAACGCAAATTTTGTTGCGAACAAATTACAAAAACACAAATGTTGAAAAAATTTCCACGAGCAGGGTTTGAACCTGCACCCTTCTGACATACCGGGCCAGGTGCTGTCCCAATTGAGTTTATTATCGTGGTTCTAACTGATCTTTAGTATTTGTAAAAATATTATGATCGGGTGTTAATGACGGTAGTTGTTGACATTGAATGGGCGCCTTTGGTTTTCAAAGTAAAAAGTAAATACTGTTGAATAATTTCGGCGGGCTGGTTAGAACCACGATAGCTCAATTAGGATAGCACCTAACCCGGTATTATGTCAGAAGGGTGCAGGTTCAAATCCTGCTCGTGGAAATTTTTTCAACATTTGTGTTTTTGTAATTTGTTCGCAACAAAATTTGCGTTAAAATTATATAAACAAAACAAAAACATTCTATAATCTGTTATACTCGTAGTTGATAAGCCATCATTTTCAGATTTAACAAAAACACCATCGTGTTAAACAAATTGTTTTAATGCTATATTTTCTTTATGTTAGTAAGGCTTAAAATATAAGTATCGTGTTCAGATATTGGATAACGTGGTATGTGACGTGCGTGCGTAGGTGATCCGCAACGCGTGGCTGAGCAGCGTGTGGAGCATCTCGCAGCAGTCGACGAGCGTGGCCATGTGCTGCGGACGCTGCGGCCGGCGTACGCGACCGCCCGCCGCCTGCGACCGCTGCGGCCCGCGACACCCGCCCGACCTGTGCAGCGTCTGCCGCCAGGTACACCGCCAGGGATAGCATGCCAGGGATACACCACACCATCGCGTGCGACCGCTGCGGCCCGCGACACCCGCCCGACCTGTGCAGCGTCTGCCGCCAGGTACACCGCCAGGGATAGCATGCCAGGGATACACCACACCATCGCGTGCGACCGCTGCGGCCCGCGACACCCGCCCGACCTGTGCAGCGTCTGCCGCCAGGTACACCGCCAGGGATAGCATGCCAGGGATACACCACACCATCGCGTGCGACCGCTGCGGCCCGCGACACCCGCCCGACCTGTGCAGCGTCTGCCGCCAGGTACACCGCCAGGGATAGCATGCCAGGGATACACCACACCATCGCGTGCGACCGCTGCGGCCCGCGACACCCGCCCGACCTGTGCAGCGTCTGCCGCCAGGTACACCGCCAGGGATAGCATGCCAGGGATACACCACACCATCGCGTGCGACCGCTGCGGCCCGCGACACCCGCCCGACCTGTGCAGCGTCTGCCGCCAGGTACACCGCCAGGGATAGCATGCCAGGGATACACCACACCATCGCGTGCGACCGCTGCGGCCCGCGACACCCGCCCGACCTGTGCAGCGTCTGCCGCCAGGTACACCGCCAGGGATAGCATGCCAGGGATACACCACACCATCGCGTGCGACCGCTGCGGCCCGCGACACCCGCCCGACCTGTGCAGCGTCTGCCGCCAGGTACACCGCCAGGGATAGCATGCCAGGGATACACCACACCATCGCGTGCGACCGCTGCGGCCCGCGACACCCGCCCGACCTGTGCAGCGTCTGCCGCCAGGTACACCGCCAGGGATACACCGCACCGTCGGGGTACTGTCACATTGTGGCAGCTTTAACAGAAGTTGACAAGCGCTTGTTAGATTATGTAGTTAAGTACTGTTTAGCTGATTTTGCGTCGTTTTTTTCACCTGCGTCGCCGACACTACTCTCGTATATAGAAAGTTTCCAACCCTTTTTTTAAGAGATTGATTTTGGCCGCCGATGGCCGTTATAGCGTAACCGGGCTTTTGTGGGCAGCTAAAAACTAAAATTTCCTCAAGCCGCGTTAATTGAACATGCTCAGAGGATGGGGGGATGGCAGCATGCAAGTTCCTCCCCGTCCGCTACTAGATTCTTCAAGGCGTTCTGATCAAAACGAGAGTGGAACAACCCAAGGGCGCCTCTATAAGGGTTAGGACCTCGGCTCAGACGTCATGGAAGTTGGGGGTTCCCCAACGTGTTGTATGCAGAAAAGGCGGGAAGCCCAACTGGTTTCGTAAATATAGTAAGTTGGTTTGTGACGCGGCGCGGCGTTGCAGGTGGTGCGCGGGCTGTACGCGTGGTGCCAGGGCTGCTCGCACGGCGGCCACCTGCACCACATGCGGCGCTGGCTGCAGGACCACCAGCTGTGCCCGGCCGGCTGCGGACACCGCTGCCAGCTGGGGTGAACACATACTACAAAAACACTTGGCTATTGTCCAAATGTTAATCGCAGTCGACGTTACCCAGTCCCTGCTGCAGCAGGAGCCTGCAGCAGCGAAGCTACTATATCGTACGTACTGTAATTGCTACCGTTATTTTTGAACTTAGTTTTTGTAAATAAATATTACAAACAACAGCCATTGCCACACAGCTCCCCCTATTGAATGACGGTCTCTTCTAATTTAATTTGACAGAATGTTAATCCCGGGTTGGATTCTTTGGTGCTCATTTTTTTTAAATTATTTGCTCGCTCTATACTTTTTAATGTTTATTAAAGTAAAGCAGTTCAAATGTTTCAACAATTAGGTACATGATAAAAAAGGACTTATTAAAATAGGTAGTCGACGAAATATTTTTCTGTTATATTAACTCCACGCCTTAATTGTAGCCGTACTCAAAAGCGACTATAAACATTACAGACTACTTACTAGCTCTAATTTCTTATTCTAGAAAAGTGCTTCTATTTTTAGCTATCCTTTTTCGTCCCACTGCGGGAGTGACCTTTGTCTCCCCACACCCTTCCTTTTCCCGATTCCGCGAGAAATGCTTTTGCTGTCTATTATAAAAAATCATCGTGACTAAGAACATAGATGTTTCCGAGTGCCGCAACTAGTCTTTTTACATAAGAACTTATATTGATGACCATTTGGCGTTTCTGGTACATCTATTTTATTAATGGCTAACTTTTAAATTTGTTGCTGATTGTACTTAAAAATATCCGATGCGTGGTTGGCCATATCTTTTGTATAGATATAGATGAAACATGTATATACAATATAGTTAAGAATGTGAATAAGTTAATTGATTATGGGATAAGAATAACGACAAGATTATAAAGAATACCTACCTATTTTAAAATAATCTATATTTATTGACATAATTGTTACTGTAACTTTTGTATTGTATTTTTTATTGTTTAGCAGGAAAATAAATGATACATATTTTAAAAATATTTACAAACTTTATTTTAAATAAATACCCGAACGGTTCGAAGCAATCCACCTCAGACCATGAACAACAGACCATATTGAGATATGTTTCTTTTCAACTATTGATACTTCCATATCATCGTAACGAGCGCCCTTTTCTAACGCTTCCAATCTCATCAACACGTAGCATTTTCAATAGTTATTGAACCAGTATACTCGTATATGCTTCATGTAACTCATACCTTACTTCAGAGTCTTGTCACGCAAACTTAAAATTAATAGATGGCGCTCTTACGACGCCGACAGTACCTCGTTAACATTGACATTGTTGTTTTTATCATTTGTGTTTAGTTAGAAATTAAATAACATGATACTACTTACAAGTACACGTGGAATCAAGTTATACCTATACATATATAAGAGTAAGTTATCTTTATGCGAATATACCGGTACCTAGCCCGGCTCGTTAAAAGGGACGGGTTTAATGTATTTTCAGTATTAAAATAAGTTCGTAATAAAATTGATACTTAATTTATTTACATTCATGAATAATGCTTGCTTATTCTTAAATTATTTGTAAAAATGTTGAGATCGCATGTCAATGAGGTAGTTATTGACGTTAAATAAGTTAAAAACGTATATATTTCAAATCGTGGTACCGTCGTCGCGTCGCGCGTCTTTTTCGCCCTCTAGCGTGAAAAATTCTCACACCAAATTAAATGTGTTACTCGATTCCGTTACATCATAATCACACGGCTACTTGCTTCGTTAATAAAACCTCGATTAAATAGGTATTGTTGGAAATAATTAAAACAATCGATTCGCAAAATAGCCAAGACGATGTAACGTGATCGGTGTCACTCCAGTCTGCTTCCTGTCGCGTGATATTGGCGGGAACGGTTTCGGCGGGAGCCTCAAAACATGCCATCAGCAGGGCAGACGAAGAACTGTTTGTATCAGTTTGGTGGCAGGCAGCTAGCAGAGGCTGCAGCAGGGCAGACGAAGAACTGTTTGTATCAGTTTGGTGGCAGGCAGCTAGCAGAGGCTGCAGCAGGGCAGACGAAGAACTGTTTGTATCAGTTTGGTGGCAGGCAGCTAGCAGAGGCTGCAGCAGGGCAGACGAAGAACTGTTTGTATCAGTTTGGTGGCAGGCAGCTAGCAGAGGCTGCAGCAGGGCAGACGAAGAACTGTTTGTATCAGTTTGGTGGCAGGCAGCTAGCAGAGGCTGCAGCAGGGGGGGGCGCAGCGACGCGCGGGCGGCGGCGGCGGCGGCGCCAGCCCGCGCTTCACGCGCGACGTGAAGCGGATCAGCGACAGGAACGCCTGCGGCACCACCACCCGGCTCTACTTATCAACACAGCGCCTTGCCGAACTCGGATTTATGTTTGAGAGCCATTTCTCGTAAGGCCTACTTCTCCATATGACCTTCTTTAGATTTTACCACTTCTTGTATATACTTCTATGAATATGACTGTTTCTCGATTTGATCACACTGTTTTTAGTCCACTCTCGATACAGCGTGCTAAGTTGTAAAGCATTGTAATAAAATTGTAGTTATAGTTTAATTTAATACAAAACTAAAACAATTTTTTTTTCTTACAATTAAAAAAAAGACTTTGGAGGTAAACACATTGAAAAAATATAGTTGAATGGTCTCTATTCAAAAATAATAATAGTTATGATAAAACTTAATGTAAACATAAAATATTGTTCTTTGGTTATGGTGGTGGGAGACTGCAGGCGCATAGGGAGTAGTAGGCTTTACAAAAAATGGATCTTAAAAGTCAAACCTCCAAATTACTACTAAATTGTACTGTTTTCAGTTGTTAAAACTGGAAACAGTACAATTTAGTAAATTCATATGTTAACCCTATTCTTGGCATAGTGGATTGTTTGAGACACTTAAGTTTCGAGTAGGTAGTGAAAAAAAACACATTTTATACAAAAAATACATATAATTCCGCAAAAAAAAAACACTGCCAAGTATAGGGTTAAAACGCGTGCCTTTATTCGGAGTAGCCAAAACAAAGAGCAGCTAATTAGTCGATCTAGGCAATTATCAAAGTTAATTAGGCTTATAACTTGCAAACTATGATCAGACTAGTTTACCGACTTTAGATTTGGCTATTCAAAGCATTAACAAGTGTAGGTTGAATAAATAGTCACAAGTTTTGCAAATCAGTATATTTCTGCTTGTCTTCTCGATTCCATTTTACATTTGTTCCGACGAGTGCCTGGTAAAAAGTTCATACACAGATCGAGACTCCATACATCTGTGAGCTAAATCTAACCTTTATAGGAAAACTTTCAGTACATTCGAGTAGATACAAAACGGTACGCGACGTACCCGCCGCCCGCCCACGGGCTAGCCACTGCGCCTCACGCGAGCCTGCGGCTTTATCTTATTCACTATCTTATTTTAAGCACTATTGACAATCATTATGGAACTTCAAAAAATATTTCTGTATCAGCGAGGATATTTGGCAACGTCCGCAGCAGCCGCGTGAAGCAGACCCCAAATATATATCTATAGTTGGCAGTGACGGCGACCGGTCCCGGCCCCCCGATACACATATACGATCGCATGCGCAGTTCAGCTCCACAAAGATCTCTGCACTACGCGTGGGTCGGGCGAACGTTACTCACTATTTCTTATCTCATAAATATTGATGGCATATTTTCGAATAAGCGCTTCCCTTTAATTATTTTGTATTGTATTATCAACAATTCGTTGATGACGATCGCATATACCCTCAAATGTTAATAAAATACGAGATTGCATACAAATTCCTTACATTCAAATATATTGCAATAACTAGCAAATACCTAACATTCATTTTAAATAAAAAGCCTTATCATATTAACCCCTTAAATGCTTTAGAGTACTACAGATCATAGTTTAAAATGTACAGACAACAGCTCCGGAGCCGATAATTCATGCATCGTATTATAGTTTTCATTCATACTTAAGTATTACATAATATTATCACATAGTACTTAAACTGAGTAGGGGCGAAAAAAAATGTGACGCAAATTTCAATAGCGATAAATTCAAATACATAATAATATCATTTTGTTGACTCCACATTTTCTACAATTTATACAAGTGACAATATAACAACAATTGGAAAGATACAAGACAAGCGTTGTAGCGTAAAACGACAAACAAGGGGAAAGAACATTTAAGCCTAATGTGAGATAGTGTTGTGAAGCGGCGTACTAAGGATGACTCGGCGACCGCCGTCCGAGGGACGTGCGCAGGAGCACTCGCGCCGCGACCGCGGGCAGGAACACCTCAAAAGTGCTCGTCGCAATCTTTTTACATTTCATCTATTTAAATAGTTTCGCTCGATCGAACCCTTCGAGTGCTTCTGCGAGCGTCGCTAATGACAACAAATTCCAATCGACACATCACACAATACAGTTAGCACTTATCATATATAAAAATAAATACAAATCCTTAAGACTACCACGCGCGTCTCCGCAACACCGGAATACTGTTCCCGACTCCCTCGTATTCATTTTAATACAAGGTGCGGTCGAGAACGGCACTCAACAAAAATGCCAGCACCAGAATGGGCGAATATCTTAGTACACAAAGTCTACGCAACCGCGGCGGCGGCGGCGGCGGCGGCGGCGGCGGCGGCGGCGGCGGGCACTCTATCCGCACGGGATAGAGTCGCGTTTGGCGCACGCCGCGTGCCGCCGAAGCGTCGGACGGAAGCTTAGGCTCGCCGGACGCCCGCGGCCGAGTCGGCACCGACCGAGCTTCGCCCTTAATGCTTTAACTGTTAATATATGTAATGACAAACAACAACCCGGCAGCGCGGCGCCGGGGGCCTACAAGATGGCGCACTTGATCCGCTTGCGCTTCTTCTTGACGTCGCCGTTGGAGGCGCGGCTGTCGTCGGACTTGCGCGACCTGATCTCCCGCATCAGGTCGAAGAACACCTGCACACACACACGCGTCAGCCGGCGCACACCACCACCGGGGCACAAGGCACACGGCACACGGGGACAGGGACGGGAACGGGGAAGCGGGTTAGCCTAACTTCTTTAATTAGTCGTGAGCCAGTCACCAATGATATTAGTTTTGCCTACACATATATTTCTTAGTGATCCAAACGCTATGTATGTAAAAACAAAAAAAAAACAAAAACACAAATGTTGAAAAAATTTCCACGAGCAGGATTTGAACCCGCACCCTTATGCTTATGCTATGTATGTAGCTCATCTCATATAGACTTATGAATGAAAGTAAGATTTTGAACTTTCGCACTGTATTATATTTCTAACAAACACTTAACACATTCACACCCCTGACACTTCAGACAAGCGAAACCTATTTGCGTAACTATATCGCTAAGCCAATCGAGGGACAAGGACCTCGGCGACACATTCACACCTAGGAACGCCGCACGGCCGCGCCGGTGGCGGCATCGGCACACCGCTGGCCGGGCCATTGCGTTGCGGACAGACGCAAAGCACGCGAGTTGCGTTGAGCCGTAAAACAGCCTAAAGTCTAATTATTAATTCACTGGAGTAATCTGACGTTTATGGTGTTACCAGTTTCTGATGAACAGAAAATAGTATCCCAAACATTCTCATCACGTCTTGAATCAAATCACATTACTCATTTTATTTACTTTATTAAGAAATCTCCTAAGCCAGTTTTGTTTAATCGATATAAAAATATTAGCATTGGTACCTTTATAGGCCAGGCCAATAAATGATAACTTTGAAAAGGCGAATCTCGAATTATATAAAATTAAACAAAAATGCAATGGATATATTTTTACACAGTGGCTAAATCTGTATTTTTCTTTCAAAAAGATGGATAATGTAAAAATTGCAATAAATAAAATATCTACTTCCAAAATTTTCGAATAATAACAGCTCCCAAAGCAAAACAAACACTGACAACTAAACTGTTCGGTGAGATTTCTCGGTACAAAAAGACATTCATATCTTTCTACCTATATTATAATTAATTAAGTACTTTTTTATAATAAACGTTCCTACTGACTTTTGTGTGAGTGTTCCGAATGACAATGAACGTAACGCATCACTAGTACAATAAATAGGCAACATAATTTTACAATGTGACATTAGCATCTGTCAGTTTACTCCAGTGAATTAATAATTAGACTTTAGGCAAGCCGAGCGGAGCTGCGTGGAACTGGCATTAGGCAAGGTGCCGAGGTGTGCGCATTAGGTTACGCTGGGCGCAGATAATAGAAAAGAAAGAAGACTGTGTATTGTTAAATAACTAAAATACGGAAACGAAGGATCGACAACACCTATTTATTAAGTTATTTGAAAAAATATCGAATATTTGTATGGAGTGTAGATGTGTGCCGGCATATAGGTATATTTCTTTATTATTCATTCAATCTAGTATCATCTTACTCATTTGATGTTCATGCAACAACAATTATATATAACTAAATAATGTACATTCTGGAATTTAGTTTGCAGTTTATTCAACATTACTTTAAGAAAGTTTGATCAGTAATTAAGGCTCAGTGCGCTGCGAGTTATCCACAATTTATATAGCATCAGAGCAGCGCCACCTACCGCCAAGTCGGTTTCGCAAGTTCGTCGCTAGATGGCGCTGCTTCGACGTCATACAAACTGCAGTTAGCTTCACCTCGATCGAGCGGCGGCGGCGTGAAGAGTGGCGAGGTGGCCCTCCCACCGTTACCTACCTTGTCGACGTTCTCGCGCGTCTTGGCGGAGGTCTCGACGTAGGGCACCTGCCACTGCTGCGCGCGCTCGCGGCACGCGTCCAGCGGCACGCGCCGCTTCTCCGCCAGGTCCGCCTTGTTGCCCACCAGCAGGAACGGGATGTTCTCGTCGTTCTTCACGCGCAGGATCTGCTCTCTGAAGACAGAGTGCTCATTGTAACCGTACCTCTTACGCAAACGACCCTGATCAAGGACTAGGGCCGGCGCTGCTTCCGAATAAAGAATAGCAAACAACCGACAGTTAAAAAAGCTGTCAACGAAGCTTTTTACGCTTGCTTGTTTATTTTTCTATTTTTTGGGAGCGTGCTTTAGGAAAATAACATTTTAATTACAAGAAAATCACCTGTCGATTGGGAATAACAAAATAAATTATAACTATAAGTGACACAGTAATTGATACCGTCTTCACGTGGAAGCATTGTAATATCTTGTCCTTTCTACCCTATCTTATGAATTAAAATATTAAAAACTAGGCGTTGCGTGTCCAAATAGTAGCTCCCAAAGTGATACAAATGAAATACTTCAATCATTAACTAGATTACCGTGGTTGTTTTATTCTGCCGCATAGACGAGGTCAGCGCACGTACCTGAACTCCTGCGTGGCGTCGAAGCTCTCCGGCTCGGTGATGGAGAACACGCAGAGGAAGCCCTCGCCGGAGCGGAAGTAGTTGTCGCGGATAGCGGCGTAGTCCTCCTGGCCCGCCGTGTCCAGGATGTCGATCTGCACCTCCTCGCCGTCCAGCACCACCTGCGCACGCGATTCTTCAGTACTCAGACTATACACGCTTCATTAAGCATGCATTCATGATGGCCATGATTCTACCCAGAATCTGGCTGGATGTTGACTACATTAATAACAATTTCTGCTGTCAAGGTGCTTTGGTTTGGATTGTTGTGTCATTTGTTCCGATTTTAGTGATACAGACACCAGCACATCAACCTATCCAAAACTGTCAAATTTCTTCAATACATTTTCAACCATATTATAAAGGCATTAAGTTCAAAGTCTATTGTGAAAATTTAACAGTTTGTGATAGGTTGATGTGCAGGCGTGTGTACTAGAGATGCAGTGAATGTACAGGATACACAAAACAGATATCAAGATAAGCCTCAGCAGCCCTATGAAGTATGAACATGGCGTGAGCCATACAAAAATATATTATATGAATTCATCAATTTATCGGTCTGAAACGTCGCATACAAAGATTTCGCTAAATAAATAAAAGTTGTTCAGATATATCGTTACAAAAGATAGAGTAACGTCTACCCAAATATCCTTGACGGCTATTACTCAAGACGAGTGTTATCCGATGTGGTTGCGACAGTCGGTCAATAGCGACGCATTGATTGTGATAACGAGACGAGCGCGGCGCCTGCGCTGACTCACGGCTCGTGGCTGGGCTGACTCACTCCACTGGTTGGGCACGGGTACTTGGAACTCCTACATTATACAAATGAAACACATACACCCCGGTGTGGTCTAGTCTTTATATCGAAAGTGGTTTCCTTTTAAAGGCTAAGACCTCGCTATTTGGCTCGGGTTAACCATGTCATATTATGTTGTCATTTGGTTCCATTTGATGTTTTTATAATGGCCCGTTCTCTCTACCTATCCTTAAGGAAAACTCGTGCCCCAGCAGTAGGGGTCACAGTATGTTACCAGTTGGTTCCATTTTATGATTTAGTTAGTTCTCCTTATCCATCCTTAGAGAAGGGCCTGCCCTATCAGTGGGGACACAAGAAATGAAGTGATGATGATGTTTTAATAATTACAAATAATCAACCGCGCAAAGCGATTTTAAGTTTTTGATTTGTGAAACTTATTATTTGACTGGCAAGTGTGCAAGCCAGTTAAGTGATTAAAGTTAGTCAATATTGACAGACTGTAAACATTTGGCTTGCCATTGATAATATTTATTATTTGACATACAAAACGTACGTGCGCCGCATTCCCGTTGATGGGATTAAATAAAAAAAAGTACCACATATAGAGTTACAGTCGGTGCCGGGCAGACCAGACGATGTTTCCGGCGTCTTGTCTTGGCACGTCTCACGTTAATGGGACTTCCTTCTTAGATGTAGAACACCTCCTATACTTCGAGAGTTTTATTTAGATATTAGCGTCCGCCCGCGTCGTCGTCGTCCCGTAGGAAAATTCGGTCTTATTCATTGTCTACATCTAAAGGTAACCTTTGTGTAAAATTTCAGCTAGGTTCAAGGTTTCGAGCTGGGCTTTGATGAGTCGGGTCTTTTCTATATACATGTTTCAATAATCTTGGTCATGCATGACTCAGGGTGTTGTGGTAGATGATTCTTGTCTCGCGCTCACCTTCTTCCTGTAGCTATCGGCCTTGGTGGGCTCGTAGTCCTCGACGAACTCGTCGTACATGAACTGCAGCGTGAGCGCGGACTTGCCCACGCCGCCAGAGCCCACCATGATGACCTTGTGCAGCGTGGGCGCCGCCGCCGGCTTCTTGGACATCGCGGGGGGCGCGCGCGGGACCACGCGCGGACACTGCAACCAACGGGACTTGGGTTACACACTTGATAAGGATTGATAAACGAAAACCCACAGGCTTATTTACTCGAACTTATCGAAACAATAAAAATTACTAACCTAGCTACCTCTATGATTCTTAGGCAAGACCCAGAGGTTCCAGGTTCAATTCCTAACGTAGATACAATTACTAACGCACTGGGTTTGGTTGTTGGCAAGGCTTGTTTTATTCGCCTGGCTAGCTTCCACCATCTAATCTCAAATCGGTTGCCATAACAACAATGTTAGTTAGTAACATGATTTGGAACTGCACCTCGCGTTTCCACCTACAGCCTTATCGAACACTTGTTAGTGACACCCTGACCACTACACTAGGATAACCTGCCTTATAGTCTAACAGACATAACTACTTAGTTAGTTTAGCGCGTCCTTTTGCAGTCCGCGCGATTACTTTCACTGTGCTTTTAACTTTTCCACCGTTAGACAGTGTTGTTAAAACATTTAACGATCGGTAAGTAACAGCTATTGCCGCTATAGTTTTATGTTTAATTATAAATTCCAACACAGTAGGCAGTGAAAGGCTAGTTATATATCAGTTTTTACATAATTAACAGGGTATGTGCAAACATTTAACTCTAAAACTTTCTATTTTATTTTATTTGTTTAAAATAAAATAAAAGTTAGTCAACATTTTTAAATATTAAAGTGCAAATAATGGATGCTTGATATAAATTTTCTACATTTGAAGCCACTATTTTCATGATAAAATAAAACAATCCGTCTGTGACTAATGTAATTAGTATCGGAAAATTATTTAATGATATTAAAATAAATTAGTAATCATTAAATCAGTCTTTAGAATATTACTCATAGTGAAGTCTTTAAGAAATCCCGCAGCAGGCTACTTCACACGATACTGCATTATTAATGCTATCATTATCAACATTAGCCTAAACGATAATGAGAGAGAGTGATAATATCGCAGCTATCTAACGCTGTTACCTATAGGTAAGTACCGACATATCTTTGCAATTAAGTGTAAAGGATTAAATGAAATCTAGCTAAATGGTTTGAAAGCCAATTCACGATTATGCGTTATCGAACGAGGCTTGTTAACATTCTTTCGAACAGTTATCATTGATAAAGCGAAAGAAAATAATCAAAAAGTTGATTAAACAATCATTTCCTTTTATAACAAGAACCAAATACACGATATGCATCGCAGTAAAGTAGCACATGAATGTTTTGCATGTATGTAGGTACCATTACTATGTAATTACATTATCAGACATACTGTGTTACCGCTCCTCTCCCAGCTGCAAGCTATTGTGTCAAACAAACATATGGACAAACATATTAACGAGATTAGCATATCGATTTGGCTTATTTGCGAGGCAGAAAGTGGCTGCGAGGACATTCCACGTCTAGCGGACGGTGATGGTGACGATGACGTCACTCTGGCGCCACCGGGCAGCTATGTCGTGGCCCGAGTGCCTAGTGCATGTTTTTTTGACCTTCGATCATGTTAACGAATACTACAATTTGTATGGCTAAATTGTAACTCTCCTCATTTGTCACAGGAGGCCCATATATTTTCGTCAAAACGTGATCGAATGGCACTTTAAACTCGCGCTGGCCCCGGCCACGTGGGACAGTATCGACCGAGCTCGGCTGCCACGCCAGTGCCTGTTTATTATACTCATTTACAGGCTATTATTGTTGTTGACGTAAATCGCATTCTAATCAAACCTAACAACGTAGGCCTATTGACGCAAACAGCAATATTAGCAGCATTGTTGTATTCAGATAGTAAGAGATAATATCGCCACGCCGTACCTTAGTACTTAAGGATTCTTATGGGCAACCTTCGGCCTTGTCACTATTTACCATCAGTTGAGGTGAAGGCCAAGCGCTTCTTCAAGCAATTATTATTTATGTTGAGAACTTAGTATCTATACAAACCTAAAACAGGCTTTAAAATACTACTAACAAATATTGTACCTGTTAATAATTATGGCTAATAAATAATTTATTATCTACCTTTTTTTTTTCGATGTGGAATAGACATAAATCTCGCTGGTGCTTCAATGTTCTCAAGCAACGGCACGAGTTCAAGATTTACGAAAGAAGAGAAGTTAACTATTCGCAAAATTAGTTTTATGTTACATTTATTCTTTTGTAGGTACGAACTTAAGTAATTTATCTTTTGTTCGAAAACAAAGCCATTTAAAGTACGCAATAATGCACTAGTGCTACAAGTGGAATGCTGAAAAGCGTAATAAACAAAAGCTAATCAGTAATCAGCAGCGGTCGCTTCCCGTTAGCGGCGGCGGCGCGGCGTGCTCGGCAGGCAGGCCGTGTCGCGGGCGTCATCATTGCGGGACCACAATGGGTGGGTACGGGTACTGCTAGAGCGAGCCACGCGCCACTCAGCGCAACCGGGTTACTGGACCGACCGTCGTGTTCGAACAGTTCTTCATACGGGCCTTCGTTGTTTTCACAGGTATCTAGTTGTACCTACCTAGTTTTTCTCAAGAAAAGCTTTCCAACAAAAGAAAAACACGCTACAGTTAGTTTTAATACTTTGAATCTAACCGCCATCCAAAATAAACCTAATGAACAAAAAGGTGAATTTCCAATATCGCTGTAGGCAAAAAACACAACAATTTACTCAAACCAGTCTGGCGAGGCAATTACTCCCATCCCATTGTGATAATCATTATAATGCGAACGTGTTTGTTTGGTCTATTTTCACGTCAAATAGGAGCAACGGATCAACATATTTTAATACATACATATTACATAGCAAGTGCCATAGGCCTCTTTCTAGAAATCGCAGACGAAAACAAGTAAATAAAAATAGCCACTAAATATTAACAAACAGGAATCCTTTAACTTGATATTGCTTATCAACATCAAGCATTGCAAGCTGCATCACGAGAAGTAAAAATATATACGACACTAAACAATAAATATTTGATTAACCAGTCCATGGAAAGAGGAGTATTCCCAGAAGTTTTAAAGCGATCTATAGTAAAGCCATTATATAAAAAAGGAGACAGAATGTCATTGGAAAATTATAGACCAGTAACATTAATTCCTAAATTCTCAAAAATTTTTGAAAAATGCATGCATCAAATATTAATGGAATATAGCGATAAGTTTAAAATAATAAAAGAAGAACAAAACGGATTCCAGAAAAATAAATCTACTACTTTAGCCATGTTTAATCTTATTAATAATGTCATTACAAATCTGGATACTGGCAATGATACAAGTGTTCTGCTCTTTGACATGACAAAAGCGTTTGATTTTGTGTCTCATCCTATTTTACTCAGAAAGTTGGAAGATAATGGAATCAGAGGGCCTCCTTTGGACTGGATTAAATCCTATCTTAGTAATCGTATGCAGTCTGTGCAAATTAGTGGCTTAGATGAAAAAGATACACTAGCTTCTTTTGAATCTAGCTATCAGGTCAACAACTATGGTGTTCCACAAGGGAGTGTCTTGGGCCCTCTTCTTTTCCTTTTCTACATCAATGATATGCCAGGTGTCACATCTCATAAAACTGTATTGTTTGCGGATGATATTTCCATAATTGTAACTTCAAATAAAAAACACGAAACTGATTTAGAAAAAGAAATAAATTACACAATATCACGAGTTGCTAATTGGCTAAATCAAAATAATTTAATGCTCAATGCCTCCAAGACTAACTATCTATTGTTTATGAAGAATTATAATAAAGATAAACAACAGTTAGAGATAAAATATCAGAACGAGTTAATACAAAAAACGGAACAAGCATCCTTTCTTGGTATAACGATCGACGAACACTTAAACTGGAAAGCTCAAATCAAAAAGGTAGTAAGTAAGATAAACAGTTTTGCTTATGCTCTCAGACGCTTGCGGCAACCGTTTCGGAAAAAACTGCCCTTACAGCATACCATGCTTATGTGGCATCAGTGTTGCGATATGGATTGCTTCTATGGGGTAACTCAACTGAAACCATAAGAGCATTCATTGCTCAAAAAAGATGTGTCCGTAGCATTGTTGGTACAGGTCCTTTTGTGTCATGTAAACCGTATTTTAAGGACCTCAAAATTATGACACTACCCTGTCTGTACATTTTTGAATCATGTGTTTTTGTGAAACTACACATGGATCTTTTTAAAACAGCTAAAGACATATATCCACGTTCAAGCAGAAATGTTAATAGATTAGTAATGACTCATATTCCTAAAACCACACTATACAATAAAAGCTGTCTAGCAATGTCAATCAAACTCTATAATAAGTTACCAAATGATGTTAGACAATCACTATCTGTTCCCATATTTAAGTCTTGGTTAAAGAAATTATTAATTGAACACTGTTTCTATAGTGTTTTAGAGTTTTTAAATATGTAAATGATACAATAATATGCGATTATTCAATAAAGTTTAGTAAATAAAGTATAGTAGGATGTAGGTAGTAATAACTTATGACAATTGTAATTTCTGTTTTATTATTGTATTTGTTCGAATTTAATGTATAATAATAATAAATAATATTTTAGAATTTGATGTATGACATTATAAATAATATTTTAGAATTTGATATGTGATATAATAAATAATATTTTTGTAATTTTTATTAATAATATTTAAGATTAAATCATTATTTAAATTAGATTCAATTAATATTTGCATGCCAGTTTTGGTAAAACATGTTTGTACATAATATTATCATGACCAGCTATATCACCATGTTTTAGGCGAATAAATGATTTTTGATTTTGATTTTGATTTTAATTATTCTTATGGTTAATCGATTGGCTAATTGAAAAGTACCGGAACTCAAAATCAAGAATGTATCTATAATCATCATCATTTAGCCACCTTCATACTGAAGTATAAAGAAATGAATGTATTAGAATGTATGACAGATTGGAAATACCGCAAGCGGGGACGTATCTGGATAGTGGTGGCATGCAACTGACAGCTGCCTCGGCCTGGTGACCTTCGCAGATCTATGGCGCGTACAATTGATCCGCGCGCGGGCCACAGCGGTGACGTGATGACGTGATGACGTGCCGCAGCGGCAGGGACGCGTGCACAGCGAGAAAGTTTTCATGAGAACAGGTTCATCAATGGTAAAGCAATGTTCACATTTCAATTTGACAAAAAAAATTACCAAACATTTCCCTTAATATTTTATGTAGGTAGGTATATAGTTACCTATATGATGGCCTTTTTATTAGGCTCCGTTGAAACGATGACAATGCAGCAAAGAGAGATACTAAAATAAAATGTCGATAAACCCTTGAAATCATAATAGCATTTAATAAGCAGAATTAAGTGCGCCGTTCTCACGCAGAGCCGGCGCGGTGGCGCGGCGTCCATGCTGATAATTATAATTACGTTTTAATTGTTCATTGCCGAGTGGCGCGGTGGCGTGCCACGGGCCAGCGGTGACATCAGACCATCGCCAGGGATCACACGAAAGCCATGCGCTGCGCGATGCACGACCAATACAGAAATGTTTATTAATAAGTTTACGTATTATGAACACTCAACTTCCCTTAGTTAAAGATAATAGTCGATTGTCGAATTTATATTATTATTATTTATATTATTATTATGTTCTAATTCAATATTAAAACAAAGAGATCCTTAATTTCTTCTCAACCATTCTTTACCATCTTCACAAAATTATTTAAGCCAATTTTTTATTGTTTACTAAACTTTCTTAAAGCAAATGCCATTTACATCACGAACTAAAAAGGTCAAGACGGTTGTGTAAGTTACAATAATGCAAGGCAACCTATCGGTAGATATTCGCCTATTTCAAACAGATAAACGGTTAATACCTAATATTTTATAAAAGAAATGAAAAATCGCATGGGGATAAAACGAGTTGTGTCTAAAAACTTTTTTAAAGTTTTTGGGTACGTCGATATTTAAGGAAGCACCTGTCGCGACAGCAGGTGCCACCACTTTGTACAGCAACAAGATTTGGGAGAAATCCGTCGAGTTTCGATCGAGTTTATAAATGTTATTGTCAACTGATGACTTTCACAACCAGTTCGGAACGCTTACTAATAACAAAATGTCTAGACACCTGTGACGATTAACTCACTGATCGACCTCCTTTTCGATTCATCGACACTAATCAGCTGTAATGGTACGTTACTTACTTGTTCACTGCACCACAGCCGGGCAGACCGCCACATATTTGTAGGAATGCACCTGTCCATTATTTTAAGCCCCTCAAAGTCCTGTGCTCATTTTTGGTAAACACTAAAAACGACACAATATAGTGTAGGGCGCATAACGGCGTCATTGGAAGGCACGACCGCGGGCCTGCAACTCCAACGCGGCTCGAGCGTGCGGGCGGAGCGCTACGGCTGGAGCAACTGCCTCGGCGGCGGCAATGCGTGCGCGTTGGTACAAAATGAAAGTGCACGTACTATACGCGACAATAGTTTACAACGAAAGATCAACAAACCACACTAAAGATGCTTGTTGTAAAGAAAGACCAGCGACCACGCTCCATAGCAGGTGCGTCTAAAAATGTTACACATTATAAAAATAGAGAATAATGTATAGCCTTTTTTCCTGACCAATAAATGTCTACAGAGCAATGACTTTTAAAAGCGCATAACGCGCAGTATACAAAGAGAAAATATTGTCTAGAAAGGAGAAATAAAACAAATCACGTACCTTAATGCTAAAGGTGAATTTCGCGGAGAAAGTGCCTCAGACAGCAATAGAAACGGACGACGGACGGGGCAGGGCCGACGTATGTTATACTCATACGGTATATTTCGATAATAATTACACTCGTCGCTGCGGAGAATGTCATACTTCACAAGCAGAGATAAGAGATAACACACATCTCCAGCTGGGTAGCGATAACAAACTCGTGCGAGTTACGTGAAAGGTGCCCGAAGTAAATAAGTTAATAATTCAGTGAGTTGCATTTTTAATAGTATTTATTGGTATCGTCTCTCTAGGTAGATAGATTGTCAGATCACAGCTCACGTTTTGACTACATGGGTAGTAGGTGAGAAGTTAGAATTTTCGAGCCTTCGTGACCTTTAAAATTTATTGAGAATCATTAAGTGTTTGCTATTCCGACCGGTAACAGCCTGTGCCATGTTATTTTAAGCTCCTCTTTAAGGGGAAAACGTGGATATGAATATCATTGTTTCACCATTTCAAATATCAATTAGACTATAAATAACTCGTAAAACCAGATGGTTCAGAAATTAAAAACCTAGTTTTGTTATCAGCATTTGCAGACGAGGGATCATAGCGACGAGTTTGTTAGCGTAGTGTTTACTCCACCGGCATAAATTAAACTATTTCATTGTCTTTTTTCGCACAACGGATATTGTTGTAGGTATGTGTGTATTATTGTGTTAGTCACTTCCGTCGCACGCAACATACGAGTTACACTTACAGCTACAATAAAACAAAAAACCGGCCAAGTGCGAGTCGGACTCGCGCGCGAAGGGTTCCGTACCATTATCTATGAAAACGGCAAAAAAATCATGTCTGTTGTATGGGAGCCCCACTTAATTTAGAGCCCCCTTTAAATATTAATTTAATGTTAATTTAATTATTTATTTTTAAAGTGAATAATATAACTCAATATTCTGTGAATATTTCAAGCGTCTACCTGTTGCCGTTATCAATATCGAGCAAAAACGAGCAAAAAAATCACGTTTGTTTTATGGGAGCCTCCTTAAATATTTATTTTATTCTGTTTTTTAGTATTTGTTGTTATAGCAGCAACAGAACTACATCATCTGTAAAAATTTCAACTGTCTAACTATCACGGTTCATAAGATACAGCCTGGTGACAGACGGACAGAAAGACAGACAGACAGACAGACGGACGGACGGCGGAGTCTTAGTAATAGGGTCCCGTTTTACCCTTTGGGTACGAAACCCTAAAAACGACAACAAATCAGAATCCGGAACATTTACCAATTTGCAACAAACAAATAGATTATTTGTCCTTAATTTTAGCAACTAGTGTTTCGAGTTTAAGTAACACTAACAACAACAAAATTGTATGACCTTTGCAAGGTTCTTCATAATCACGACTGAGTTACGTTCCAGCACTTTTAATGGACAAAGAATCAATCAACGCCATAGATCTTTCCATTTTCGTTTTACGGGTTTTTAGGCGGACGAACTCGCGGAAGGTTACACTTGCTGCTCTTATCAAGATGCGGATCGAAACCATTACCGTACGCTGTATGTTCGCCATTGTTTCGCACAATAACCGTCAGTAGTTCATGAGCGATAAAAATGTCGTGCAACCTACGAGCTTGTAAAAAGTCGAGTTTCCACTTGAGTGGCTGAGAAAGAGAAACTCGCGGAGACAATGCTCCGTGCCGTGCGCCGGCGCCCGCCGGCCCAGCAGCGGAATGCAGCCGCCCGCCCGCCGGTACACTGAACTCCTCTAGGACTTAGAAGTGCTATTAGGCTGTAGGATTTTGTTTGTAACAAACCTATGATTAAATTCACATTATTATTTTATATCAAAGTCCATTCAAATAAACTTGAAGCAATATGGCTTTATGTGAAAAGACTGGCTTTGTTTAAGTGATTATCTTGCTAATAAAACTAAACTAAAACTAAACTCGGTGTCCTGAACAGAGTGCGGCGATTCTTTACGCCTGACCAGTTGTGTCTTTTGTACAAGACTCAGGTACGGTCTTGCGTGGAGTATTGCTCGCACATCTGGGACGGTTCCGCAAAGTACCTTCTCGATGCCTTAGACAGATTGCAGCGTCGCGCTGTACGCATTATCGGCAGTGCAGAGGTCACTAATACTCTCGAACCCCTACAATTGCGTAGAGATATAGCGTCACTCAGCGTTTTCTATCGCTTGTACCACGGCGAGTGCTCTGAAGAACTCTTTGACCTTATCCCACCTTCTCCTTTCCTCCACAGAAGTACACGTGCTGCTCTCCGGAGTCATCGCTTTACTGTCACACATATCCCATCGCGCACAAAGAAATTTGGTGACTCGTTTCTTTGTCGCACCTCCAAAAGATGGAATAGTCTACCAGCACACGTTTTTCCTCCTTCCTATGATATTGGGTCCTTCAAACGAGGCGTGAAGAAGCACCTTGTGGGCCGGCAGAGTGAGGTTGACTGATGCTGCGTTGTTTTCACGCTGCACCAGTTGTCTTCACGTCTGGACTCCATTTCCACTTAACATCAGGTGGTATGGAGTCATTTGCCGTGCTAAGTATAAAAAAAAAAAAATAAAAAAAAAATAATAGTGAGTGACTAATGAGTAATGACAAATTGACAATGCTACGTGCTATGAGACCTTGAAAGACTATTCTGCACCTAGAATATCATGTTTTATCTCTAAAATATACATAAGGAAAAATGGCCATTGAGAGAAGTGTTTTTATAGAATTATAATTAAAATAAAATTGAATAATAAATACTAATTTATAACAATAAAAATACTTATATAAGCTATATGTGCCAAGAAACAAAGAATAAGCTCCGAATAGTTATTCCGTGTTTAGTTCCTGTCGTGTAAACATCATTTCAAATAAGAGTACTTAAAGTATTGATAATTAATTATTGACAGATTGATTAATTCTACCAAATGTTACTAATAGCAGAAATATGATGAACGAAAAATAAGCTAAAGATGATGACATTATTTCAAATTCATGTCCAAAAGGTAAATAAAGGTAAACAAAACTTTGAAAGTGAAGAAAGAAGCTACATAGTGGGTAGCATTGACTAAACAGGCAACTGTGGTAAAAAACAACAACACGCCACGGGCAACTGTGGTAAAAAAACAACAACACGCCACAGGCAACTGTGGTAAAAAAACATGTAACCCTAAAAGGTATTTTAGGGTTATATGTTTTTTACCACAGTTGCCTGTTTAGTCAATGCTACCCACTATGTATGTATTGCTAAAACCATTATTAGACCTATGTTGTGTTAGTACAAACTTATGTAAGTAAGTATAAGTGACCCTCAGCTATTCTTTTTTATAATACTAATTTAGATTTCTAATAGTAGTGTAAAATAATAAAATCTATTCATCATGGTGGGGCACGAGCCTTCCCTATGGATGGATAGGGAGAATGGGTCATAAACCACCACGCAGGCCCAGTGCGGATTGGTGATTGTTAACAACTGCCTATGCAGCCGGGACCACTGGCTTTACGTGCCTTCCGAAGCACGGACGAGGAAAATCTATTATTAGTAAGAAATCTTTAAATAATTATGAATCTTAATTAGGTATAGGATTAGCCTTATCAAACAGTCAAAGTAACAAAACAGTCAGTCTAAGTATTGTGTACACTTAGTCAACGCTATTATAACAAAATGAATGCCACTTAACCGTTTCTTTGAAATGAGAATCATCAATACTATGACAAACTTGCTGAATGGCTAATGCTTCACTCTGTGCTAGTGCCTGATTTAACTTAACCGAATAAACTGTTGTTACACTTTGCATTTTATTATCGTTTAGATTAATTAATAAATTATGCTATATTTAGTCAAACAACAATCAACTCTCACCTTTTGTTCTTCTAGAAATGTTGTAGATAGATTATAGGCTAATGCAGAAAACATTACTAGTCACTTAGCACCATCTCCTGGGAGCAGGAGACACGATTCCTTGTGGTCTCATGGTAAGCACTAATCATACCCATAGAAACGCACAATAATTACAAACTATTGATTGTTTGAACAGCTTAAACACTCAATATAGGATAAGTTGGAATTGCACTGAGTTGATCGAATTTCAAGAGGCATAAAATCAATCAGTTTGTAAGTCAAATGATAATTGTCGCCTTATGGTAGCAGGACTCGATCGATTTAACTTTCCGCTCGCGGCGGTGGCTGCGGCACTGGAGGCGCCCCGGCGAATCAGGTCGAGAAAAGTGCACTGGCACGTGAGAACTACAAGACAATGCGCGAGAAACTGTGGGAGAACGAGAGGCGTTGCCATTGTAGTAAACAATCACGTCACTGACCTTACATACGGCACGGCACAGACTCGCTACGATATCACCAAATTCTATATCTTACCTAGGCAATAAGGCGTCTGCGGCTGCAGGTATCCTCGATTTTGTGGTGATTGTTTAGAAATTGATTTTACGTAAATTCTTCCGTCAGTGATTTTACACTAGGTACGCTATGGTTATTTCACAGTTTCACTTCATCTGTCAAAAATGACTAATCCAAGGGGGAGGCATTTAGAATAATTAACGTAACGACGACTTGATGGTGGCAACTGGCAACCTCTGTTTGTTTTTAGGTTGTATTGTAGCATATCTATCAATCAGTCTTTACCCTTATTTTCGGTAGAATATAATTTGTATTTTTTTTTCAATCAATTCATAGTTATTGCTGAACAAAATCATACAGGTACCTATCATTAAATCACTATTGTGTGTAATACTTAGGGTTGATAATAATACATAGACAGTTTCAAATAAATATGATCTAATGTCATTTACTAAAACATTGAAAAAATAAAAATTACAATTATTTTTTTAAAGTAATACGACAGACTTCTTCTTCTTCTTCTTCTCAGCCAAAAGACGTCCACTGCTGGACAAAGGCCTCCCCCAAGGATACATGACGGGATTTGCCATAATCGCCACGCTTGGCAGGCGGGTTGGCGATCGCAGTAAGTTGAGACTTAACCTCAGAGAGATGCTGCTGCTCCTACGACAGACTGAAATGTTATAATTCATCTTTATCTATAATGTTTTAATTATTTTAAAATAATATTCAAAAAGGAATCAAGAAATTAATATTAATTTAATTAAAACATAGTAAGTTGGTATCGTCCCATATCATAACATTCGGAATAGTCTTTCTGATATTTATTATCAGGAATTTAAGACTTAATTCAACTTTAATGTTGAGCGGGACTTCAACAAAAATACAATACAATGTTGTACAAAATTCTTGAGTGAGACTTGTAGCTGTATTTATTGAGTATTTTGTTTACTAGACTATTGTTCTTTGAGACTCTCAAATACAAAAAAAAATCGTAGTCTCAGTGCACTTCACCCATATGCTAGGCAACAACAAAATTAGTAGTCAACGTAAATGCTCAGGCTTAGGTTGAATACCTAAGTAACCTCCACAAAAAACAAGGCATTAAGTTTTTATGGATTTTTCAAAATATCTTGTTGCTTTGAAAAATAACAGTAAAAGAAAATATTAATAAAAAATGTGGAATGCAAAAATAACGCTAGCAACACTGAAATTTCGTTCAGAAACCAATGTTTTGACTTTGATTGAATGTCGATCAATTATTATTCTGCGTTTGGTTTTCTATTTTGATTTTCAGTCCAAAGATAATTATTTTTAAAACGAATTTAAAAAATAAAATCTAATGTCAATGTCAATTAAAAGTCAAAACAAAATATTGCATGTCGCGTTTCGTAAAAAATCTTCCAATACAATTCAAAATACAATATTAAATTGGTAATATAATAGCGGCTGTAACGATAAACAGATGGAAATGATGTCGGGGACTAAGTTAGATGTAATTTGGTCACCTGTACATCACGATAAATTTATTTTATGGGGATCAGACATAACCCTGTACCAAGTTTCTCGACTTAAAGATATCGAAAAGAAAACTGCTTGTAAGTGTTCATAAAATCTATGGTATTATCAATTCTATAGTAAGGCATTCATATGAAAATAAAAATGAAAAATGTTTTATTTATCTACAATAGTACATAGTTCACTACCTAGCTCCAGCCACTGCTGGAGCCTCCCTTTAGACTAACAAGGCACCGCTGCTCCATTATTTATGCATATCACCTCAAATAATACTAAATAATTCTTTTGTAAATGAATAAGGAAATTGACTCTTGTTTAATATTTTTTAATCAATTTCTAGACACTCAGATTTCTTCAAGCAGAGCCGCAACTGTGATAGCATCCCAAAGTGCGAATGGAGTGCGATGTGTCGATGTGAGTGCCATCCCTGAGCAGCCCGATCCCCTGCTGGCTCTCGGCCACTCCAGTGGCCGTGTCTCCCTTGCTAGTTTAAAGCAGGCCTATGACCCTTTAGGCATAGTTGGGAGAGAGTTTAGTAAGTAATTTTAGTTTGTTTTTTTTTATTATTGCCTAGTATTTCACTTGTTTTTAATAGAATTTTATTAATTACTTATTAGATGTTTATGGAAATAAATTACTGTGTGCTGCAAATTTTTACCAGGCTTTGTTGTAGATGTATAAACTCTTACCCTTGCGTATCATTATTCCATGTTCTGGGATTGGGATCCTTTAGATAATTAAAATCACACCTTTATATTAGGTACCATAATTTAATTTTCACTTCCACATTATTATTCTAAAAACATTCCATTATAATAAACACTATAAAACTGCATAATAAATAAACTTCAATACAGCGATAAAACAACAATGAACCTGTTTTCCTATTTTGACAATTACTTCTTAATATATAAAAACGTTCCAGATATTTCGGCTCAGCTATTGATTACGGACCCACAATTTTCAATTGCAGATGTTTACCGTTCAAAAGATTATATTTTTTACACATATTCACTATATATCTTATCTCGATAATTTGTAGTTTTTTGTAATAGTTAATTGAAAATCATAAAAAGCTTTTTCGTTTTTTGACGTTTTGCAACTGACATTTCGTATTTATGTGTATTGCGTTTTGTTACGTGTTCTGTTAACACGTTGTGGTGTTTTGTTTATGTAGTATTTGCAGTATTTACATACTTTAACAGTTCAAATTCAAATTCAAAGTATTATTTAACTAAAAAGTATACATAACCATTTTGTGACACTGTCAGGCAACTGTCATTGTCAAGTCAAGTATACGTACGTCAGTCTGTAAAGTACTGTAAAGCATGTTTTAAAAGTATAATTCTTGATGTTTCATTTTTATTTATTAGACAACTGAAATACTAGCTGTACCTGTTGTCTGCCTACTCCTGTTGGTCACGTGATAGGGTAGAAATTTAAGACAATCACGAAGCGCAGCGTAGCGGGGGGGAGGGGGGGTAGGGGGTGCCTTCTTCTTTACTCTCTTTTCTCCCTCCTCCTAACCATCTTCAATGACTTTTTTTACAAGACTGACTCTTACTACTACTGATATGATAAATTTTAGTTTTTATTTTAAAAGAATTCATATCTGAAAAACTATCCATAAATTCATAAAAATTCATATCTCAAAAACTAGCCGAGGGGGAGGAGTAGTACGGAGGGATAGGCCACGTCCCCTCCCCCCCCCCCCCTCCCACCACGAAAATCGTGGGTCCTTAATCAATAGCCCTCCCCAGGCTAAAGGTTGATTTATAATGTTGAGAAACTCTGTAGTTCCACAAGCTGTTCAATCTGATCTTATCCGGTTAACCGTTTGTATTATGTGAGCGTGTTCCTTTATCCTAGTTTCTATAAAGAGTTCCAGTCAAGTGTGAAGAGATACAAGACATACATAAATTGTACCAACAGATCCTCGTTATCCACGATTGTGCAATTCTGTGTCATGGAGCCACGTGGAGAGCAACCTGCTGGCGGTCGCCATGGACAAGCATCGCAGCGATCATTGCATTCTGCTGTGGGATGTCAACAGAGGTTCCACTCAATCAGAGGAGGGCAAAAGTTAGTTTGCCTCATCTTATTTAATTTAGCATAACATTAATGTAATGGTACAGTTATATCGATAGGGATAAGGAAATGTAGAAAATCACCAAACCCATTGAGCTCTGTTTTGACACTGATTTATTACAATAAACTTATACTTAACACGTTTTTGTAGGTCAGAGAGCGCAAGTGAAAATGCTTATACAAACTAATTAAACCTAGTTAAACTCATTGTACTTTGCTTTGTACATCTAAATTGTTATCCTTTGTTGAAAAATAATTTGATATTATTGTTTTAAAATCACTAAACATCTACCTTAGATTGCATAATATGGAGCCATCACACACTACAAGACCAAAATCTGTAGATTTTGCATAAAATGTTTTTTATTATAAATGTTATATGCATTAAAATATCAATAATGGTTTTGAAACAACCAATGCCTTTACAAATACAAAACCTGTGAGTTACTTTAAACATAAAATACATAAATAGTTAAGACATATTTTTTGCATGCAGCTACAGATTCCACTGTTCCAGTGGAGACAAGCAAGCCCCTCGCAGAGATGGGCCTTTCCGAAACTGCTCACAGTGTGTCCTGGACCGACAACTCACACCGCACACTGATCGCTAGCATGAACCTTAAGTTCATCAAAATATTTGATCTTAGAGGTAAGTACCAGAATAATAAAAACACCTTTAGGCTTGTGAATATTTGTAAATGACAATGGCAATGGCATGACCTAGGTGACCTAGCAAAGCGAACCCCGATTTCCGATGTTGCTTGGTTTAATTCCAAGGTTAAGCAATTCTGTCTCGATCTCGAATTTTACAAAGTTCAAAATCCAAACTCGACATGCAATGCAAGCCGCAATTGTGCTGGGCACCAGTTGCTCAGTTGAGATGTACACTAAGAGCTGAAGGCACACGGTATAGCTAGCTCACCCCTAAGACTCGGTCTAACAGCGGACAACCTCCACTCTCAATTGCGATCCGAACGCCTCGGAGAATCTATAGAGAACGGGGACGCGGTCAAGTGATGCTATCCCCACGGCTTGAATAACTCTTTCACACTCTAGAAAACTCCGATAACCGTGACTACGTATGAACCACGTTATGGGGCGACCGGCAACACGACTAGCGAATTCTCTCTTCATTCTTGAGTGTGAAATGATCGCGCGTTGATTGGTGCGGCGTCGTGGTCGTCGTAACGTTGTGGCGTTGTGTTGCGCAGACTGGTCGAACAAGGGCGTGGCGGTGGGCACGTGGCGCAGCGTGGTGTGGGCGGGCGCGGCGCCGGGCGGCGTGACGCTGGCGGCGCGCGGTGACGGTGAGCTCAGCGTGTGGGACGCGCGAGCGCTCGCCCGCCCGCTGCTCGTGCTGCCGCAGCCGCGCGCCACCACCAAGGCGCAGTGGTGCCCCACCAGGTGCCGAACAATTCCTCACCATACCCATGTGAAACTATTATTATTTACCATTTCGGAAGTAGAGCATTTTTGAAGCCACAACACGTGACCAAGGACTATAGGATTTTTGACATTTAACTTCGTGTGTTAAAGAATGCTTACGATTAACATTGTTTTGTTTTCATTTCCAAAGAAGATTAAAATATCACATTGCTATAATCTGACCGCAACCGCTGTATCGCGCCTTAGGTATGCGCGGGGAGGTGGGGAGTAGAAGGAAAGAGCATGAACTCACATGAGATTCGTAGTGTCAGACAGATCTTACGATATCGAAGCACAACTTTTTGAAAAAGAAAAAGTGACTGACAATTCAAACCAAAAAATTAAAAACTGTTTATTAGGTAAATAAATTACACTGACTGTTCTGACATAGATTCTGTTTCAACTTCACTTTCCATTTTGCTATCGGAGCTTGAATCGAGAGTCATCCTGCAGATTTATTATTATTGGCTCAATAATATCATCGAACCTATCGTCGCGATCCCAGTAATCGTTTTCATCTTTTTGGACATGGTCATCACATCTCTGCATTTTTCTGCCGTGAACTCCGAAAACAATAAATTCAGTGCGTTTATCTTTTCGTCTAGAGAAGAATTAATATGGTTTTGCCATATATTGATTTGACATCAGCCCAGTCAGACCAACTCGATGGGGTTCAGATCTGGATGGTATGGCGGTAAACGCAGTATTGTGTGCCCATGGGCTTTTAAGAGTTCATCAATTCTGTAAACGGGCTCTTTTTGTGTGTTATTGATAAAAATTTGCAGTTGAGGTTTTTTCATAGTTTCGGGAAATTCAACATTGTGGCGACGTAACCACTTCTGCATTTCACTTTGAGGCTTGTAATGGTCTGTTACTTCTTAACTTGAACGCTGTGGTAAGATGCGTTGTCCATTATAACTACAGAGTTCGGCAGCAACTTATCTTTTAACTTAACAATTTACAAAACCTGCATTCGCCCCGTCATGACTTACGCTAGCGTAGTTTTTGCGTATACCGCGCTCGCCTATTTGTACAAACCCTTCAGAATTGTTTCTACAATCGCAATGTAGATCTCCACCGTGATCTCGATCTTCTCACTATCAAAGACTTTATCAAGGACGTTTCCAGACGTTACTTTGATAACGCCCCCCACCACCTAACTCGCTTATGGTGGCGGCCGCCAACTATAATGTCGGAGGCCTTCCACCAGCAAGACGGTATACATCTAGACGTCCTAAACACGTTCTAGATGACCCCGACGGACGATCCCATTATAGTTGCGAACACCCCCCGCAGGCCACTACACATTTACAGAATACACTAAACATGCACACTAGTTTAGGCCCAAGACACCGTACTCGTAGAACAAGGGTACGTAGAACCGGTTCACACGCTGTACCTGGTATAGGTCCGTGCCTTTAGAGGCGCCTTCGGGTGGTTCCGCTCCCCGATCCGATCCGAACCCTTCGGGGAATCTAGTAGGGCACGGGGATGCGCACTTTTAAGTGTGCGATGCCGTTCCCTCTAAAAACCTCTGAAGGTGATTTGTTTCTACACGGCTTGAGGTACCCTTTACGCATCTCCCCGGCCCCCTAGAAGTCCGGTGACGCTAAAAATGCCGTCTGAGGCAAACAGCAATCTCTCTCAAAAAAAAAAACTTATAAAAAGTAGACCCGTTCATGCCTCCATGGTAGTCGCCGGTCTTAGCATCTGATTTAAATATAGTCAATGCACCAAGGTGCTGGGTGTCGGAATGGCTTGGTTCATTCAAGAATGAACCAAGCCATTCCGACACCCAGCGTGAGGAATTACCACACGTCGTCCTTTCCCGATGTCAGTGTGAATTCCAGGTTCTGACTCTGATTGCCAACATTTGCTTACATTGTGACTGGCATTAATATATGTCTCATCTAGGAAATATGTTGCCTTCTGTATTTCCTGATTTTTGTCAAGTATTTTCTCCGCCACTCTGTAATATTAGGTTGCTCTATGAGAAGATGTCTTTTCGATCTACATTTTTTGAAACGGTAACCCATTGTGTGTAGAAGTTTTCCCAGATATTCTCGTCCACAATTCAATATGGCATCTGTCTCAACCTTGACAGTAATTTACGAATACTTGGCATTGTTTTTTAGATCTCATAAAACTGATGAATTTTTCTTCTGATCACTCCCAAATCAAAATTATCACACTGTTTGTTTGTTACTTTTATATTCAAAACTTTCTTTGTCGGCTTTTCTTTTCTTAAAATAAAATAAAATAAAATAAAAAATAAAAATATTAAAATATTCGGCCACTTTAAAAATGACAGTTTTGATATCTCCAGTTAACGACGGCAGAATGAAAAAATGGAGCAACTGTTGCGCCCCCCCCCCCCCCCCCCCCCACAAACAAACAAACGCGGATCAGACGCGTAACAATAATAAGAATCCAAGTATGTGTTTAGAATCATCCTGACAATGCGAATTGCCTTAGACGCAACCTGCTGCTGTCGATGCAGCGCGAGTCCAGCTCGCTGCGGCTGCACGACATCCAGCAGGCGCACGCCGCGAGCGCCGCCCCGGCCGCCGACGACGCGGTGAGCACTGAACACGACGACACTTACATTTAATTATTTATTAATAAGGCTTACCAACTAAATACATCCAATAGGGTTTTTTTTTTTAAATTTTTCTAAAAAAAAAAAAAACACCTATAGGTTACTGAGCGGACGAACAAGTATACCCATAGGCATTTGCGATATACCTTGTAATTTCACTGGGTCTAGTGCCCTTCATACCGGGAGATAGCAATGCAAGACTACGCTGTTTGGTGGCAGAAGTAGGTTTCTGGATAGAATCAACTATAAGATATGTATTTTTATCCGACTGCGTCAGAAAGAGGGTTATGTTTTTTACATATCTTATAGGTTATTGCATAGTAGTTTTATTTATTATGTTCACAAACTGGTACATACAGTAATAAAAATATTTAATAGAACAAAATTGCAAAAAGTGAGCCGCGGCTGTATGCCTTTGTTACTGTGAACACAGCACGCACACCAAAATAACTTTAAATAAATAATAAGTTTACACATAATAACATTGTTGGGAACTAAAATATTAAAAAATTACAAAAAACAATTAACTTTACAATTTTGAAAAGTATTGAATAAATTTAGTTTACATTACTTAATAAAAAATCTTTTTATACTTTTGACTGATGTATCGCAAATATTCAGTTATTGACAAACATCATTAAAGTACGAACACAAGCGTGGTGAGTGTTGACCATAGTTGGTACGCCGTGAGAACAGAGTGAATGATTTGCGGTTGTGCAGTCTGCTGCTGGTACATGGTAAGGTAAATTGCTGTCGTTCAAGAATGGCGGGGCTATTAGTTATTATAGTAAATTATATTATATTTATTATAATAAAACACCATCTCAATGCTGACATCTATCAAATGATCATCAGGACATGCAAGCGAGTGCGGCGGTAGAGGCCGAGCCAGAGGAGTACTCGCGCGGCTCGGGCGTGATCGAGCGTGACGTCATGCCGGGCGGGGGCGGGGGCGGGGGCGGGGCCGCGGGGGTGGGGCTGGCCTCTTTCTGCTGGCACCCCGCGCACGAGGCGCGCCTGCTCGCTGTGTCGCTTAATGGTGAGTCTGATTGGTGTATTTGCGCCGCACCATCTTACTTTTATAGAAGCGATATATTTTTCAAATTCAAATTCAATTTATCTATGACTTATATAAATGCAAGCGTCTAATCAGGCGCCTGCCATCACGAATCGCTTTAGGATACCACAAGATATCATTTAGATATCATTCACTACCAACTCACCTTGTAAATGAGGTGTTCGGTCGTCAGGCAGCGTGTTCGACTACACGGTGTGCGAGCGCGTGACGGTGGCGTGGGGCGGCGGCGCGCTGGCGTGGACGGGCGGCGGCGGCGCACTACGGCTGCTGGCCGCCGCCTCGCCCGCGCACGCGCACGCGCACGCGCCCGCGCATGCGCCCGCCGCCGCGCACCTCGACGACATCTCCTTCGTCATGCGGAGGCGCGCGCTCACCGAGTACGGACTCAAGGTAAACGTCTTTTTTCAGGAAACAGTGAATCATAATTGACTTTTATCCATCATCAACAATTATCCTTATTTATTTATTATGGTATTATCCAACATTCATCTTTAATGAACTATTTACTATAAAAATCCTTAGAAGTATTCGCAAAATTATTAATTGGTTTTACCTCTCCTCAAACTTATGTCAAACGTCATTAATGTATTATGTGTCCATAAAGTTAATATACTAACGGTATAGAGCAACAAACACGAGCTGTCAAACGTTACCGGAATAGGATGACATTTATGTGTGTAAAATTGTTAATGAATGCGTGTCATGTCGCTTTTTACATTAATACCGATATCGATAATAATAATTAGTAACAGTATTAATAGAACTAAAATAGGATGGGATGGGATTTCGCATGTCTGACACTACGATTCTTTAAGATAAACGCAGAAGACATTTTAAATAATTTATTTAATTAACATTTCTCATTGCCCTCGGAAAAGTATTATTTTGTTTAACTAATTTCTCAAAGTTAGCTTTGACACCTACATTTTTCAATTTCGTTCCGTACTTCAATCTTACAGGCCAATATGTTTCAATGATACATTTTATAATAAAATATCTGTGACTATTAAGTGGTTCTTGAACAAAGGTCGTGGAACGAAACGATTTCCCAAATCAATATGACGAATGATATCTAGAACCGTCCTATCAAATTTATTTAATTACTAATGATAGTACCTATTCTAACAGTCAAAAACTGATACCTATGGATCAGCTAAGTATTTTAAATGGGATTACATTCCCAGGTGATTCATATCTAAACGTCATATAGGTACTTTAACAACAGTAACTCATATTCGTTTACCGCGTGATAAACAGTGGACATGAAATATCGATAACTTGATGCAGCCCTAGTGTAAAACGAAAATTATTTCTTTACACAAAATATTCGTAAATTCTGCATTATGTGTATTCGATCTTTGCTTCTTACATAAATAAATGTTTATAGAAGACAATTATCACACTTAGTGCTTAAAATTTGAAGCGCATTGGCAAAAATAAATCCCAGGTCAGGAGGTGTCGATTTGGAATAATTTACCTGTGAAATGAACATTTTTCTGGGTTATTTCGCTGTGTTGTACAACAATCAATCACTGTAAAAAAATGTAATATAAATGATATGTAGTGTTAATTCCGCTAACTCGAGTTAATAACGCCTGATTCCACTAATTAATCAAACACTGAACAAGTCATCATGTTTCTGAAGCACTATTTCTCAAAAATATCCACGATTTCACGTAAAATCAGAAAAAATCACAGAGCTCAAATTCTCAGCGTGCGGATGAGTGTTGACGAGCTGTCAAACAGTTGCCAAAAACAGTTCTGTTACGTCGCATCACGCATCTCTTTTTATCACACAGTGTTGCTGCTGGTGACATCTCGCTCGCTCAGCCATTTGTTGCTCTATTCGTTAGTATATTAACTTTATGGTTTTTTATACATCTTTATTGAATAACAAAATCTAACTCGTTCGGTTAAATTGCCTTTAGTATTAGTATAATAAATATTTAGTATCGCTTAAAACAGCAAACTGACAATCATCTAAAATTTACATTTATTCCTAATATTTATAGTTATTTATACCCCCCAGCCTGACTTGTGGCAGAACGCGGACCTGGCGGAGGACGAAGCTCTGAGCGGGCTGTGGCACTTTTTGGCGCTCAGCAAGTCCCTCGTGGAGGACGGTACGTTCGATGCGCGTGAGGGGTTCGCTCCTATTACAAATAATAAAAAGAACTTATGAAACGACAACTGTTCGACGGTTCCATTTAAGGACGTCGTGGCGCTGTATTCTATGATACGAATACGATAGTTGTTCGCCCTAGGCCCATTAACTTATCTACGTTTGTTATTGATATTTTTTGTTTTAAATACATAGCTCGAAATGGACGAACATATATCTCTTCATTACATTCTTCTTGTTTTCGTGTCAGCGACATCGACATCGTGTTTTACCTTGTAATCGGTTCGATATAATAATGTGCGGTGATCGTCGGTGGGGGAGCAGGTTGCATCCGCAACAGCCCATGGAAGCACCCGGGCGTGGCGGGCGTGCTGCGGCCGGCGGGCGACGGCGGGTACCGCGCAGAGGCCGTGCCCTCGCTGCTGCCCGACCTGCCGCACCGCCGCGTCACCATGTACAGGTACGCCTCAGCCACCATGGACAGGTACACCACAGCCACCATGGACAGGTACACCCACAGCCCACCACCGCGCGCCACCGCCACGGTCAACTATGCAACAATTAGTTGAATCGGCAGAATCAAGATTGACTCATAAGTCACTAAACTCACCGTGATAAGCTATTTCTAAATTAAATACATTAAAATAAAGTTCCATAATATTTTATAATTTTTTATCATTACCTATTTTTACTAAGCGTTTTTTGACGTAATTGTGCTGTCCAGAAAGCGAGCGAATGTATTGAATGATGTCGTAATATATGTGGACGATATGTGGTGACTCGATTTCAATGATGGAGGCCTTCGCCGAGCAGAACAGTTATAGGTTATTGTTTACTACTTCACTAGTGCTAGTATTTGTGAAGCTGTCCGGAAAATGGTTGAATAAATATGCTGAATAATGTTGTTTTAATGAATATTGACCATTAAATAAGTAAGGTGGTGTGGTCGGTTGCGCAGGAGTGCGGAGCGCACGCGCGCGCTGTCGCTGTGCGGCTGGGGCTGGGGCTGGGAGAGCGCGGGCGCGGGCGTGGAGCGCGCGGAGGCCGAGGGCACGCCCTGCCGCGCCGCCGCCATCGCCGCCTTCCATCTGCGCCTGCGCCACGCGCTCGACGTGCTGGCGCGCGCGCGGTACGTATCACACATCACAGCATATTAATGGATACCGTGCACAGTGTTACGAGTAGTAGGAGGACGCAACGAGTTTCGCAGTTTTTACAACTTGCCTATGAATTTTTTATCTCAATTAAATTCACGTTATTTTTTATATGAATCATGGTGAATACATAGGTGTTGAATATGAAAAAATGTTCAATCAGGATTTGCCGATTCAGTGTCTTTGGCAGAATTTCAAAATCTGTCGACGAGGCGTTGAATACTTTAATGCGCATCGAATGCAGATGGCGCTCGATGGCACCGGCTTTAGCTTCCGATGATCTTCCAATATTAATTTTCGCTATGCCAGTAGCTCATCGGACGGGTGACACGACACGCTTCGAGCTCTCGCGTGCTTCGGAAAAAAACGTTAAATCGTCGTATCCGTTTGTCGTTTCGATTGAACAATTTTTTTGACTTTCGAGACGTCGTTTCCGACCGGATTTGTGTATTAAAAGCTCACCCCCAGCGAGCCGCAGCTGCGCGTGGTGGCGCTGGCGCTGGCGGGGCTGAGCGACGAGCGGCTGTGGCGCGACGCGCTGGCGGCGGCGGCGCCCGCGCTGCCGGACGCGTACCTGCGCGCGCTACTGCGGTTCCTGGCGGCGTCGGCGCCGGCCAACGCGCCGGCCGCGCCCGCCGGCGCACGCGCACCCGACCTCGACGCCGTGCTGCACGAGCCCGAGATGCGTCTGGAGGACCGCGTCGCCTTCGCCTGCATCTACCTCTGCGACGCGGACCTGCACGAGTACGTCGACCGCACCAAGGACGACCTCGTCGAGAAGGGCGACCTCTCCGGGATCCTGCTCACCGGTGAGAAAGGAGCTCTTTGCGTTTCTCGCGGTCTTCCGTTTGTAGTTTTCATTTTTAATTAGGCTTCGCTCGCTCGGCCGTTTTGAGAATATAGAAGAAAACCGAGCAGTAAAGCGAACGTATATTTTAAAGAACTGCTTAGAAACTAGTTTCTGTGTTTGAGCGTCATTTGCAAATTACGGTGCAAGCGTTAGGACTTGAGCTAAAAATGCCAAATTGCAGCGTGTTTTCGTGTAAAAAGCGATCAGAAACGTCGAGTGTACAAAACGAGATAACTGAGTTACCGTCGTCTTCGCCACCTGCGGTCGGGAAAGATTTGCGCGCTCTCCACGCGCTCGACTGACTGAAATTGGCGCAGCAAGATTGTCTTAGGTGGAGGCTCTTTTGGGTCCGTGGCTTACGCCCCCAGTGGTGGACGCACCCGTGGTCGACGCCCCCAGTCAGTTTAATTTACATTGAATAAATTTTTAATCAAATATACTGGCAGGCATAAGATTGTAATAATATTATATCATAACGATTCTTATTAGAAATGTTTTAATTTGGATGTATGTTTTAAAAAACTTTTAATTATTTCGAATCATAGATTTATTTAAAACGATAAGTAATCTAGTAAAAATTGGTATTTAAATCACAGTTTTGATCGCTTATATCAAGAACATTATTTCACTTACTTATTCCAATAATTAGTCTTAAAAAGTAGTGTAGAGCTACTAACTTTACATGTAAAATGTTCTTTTAAACCTTGTAACAATAATAATTAAAAATAATCAACTATTAAACTTAAACAAAATTGAGAATCATATAACTGCAGAGTAACTAACTTTTTTCATTTAAAATGTTAATAATAATACTTAAAAATAATCAACTGTAAAAACTTAAAGTAATGAGAATAATTTCACCTATTTATAATTATTTATCACAAAAGTATAGTAATTAAAATAATCAGTCTTAGTACAATAACTATGGAATAAGTATGCAACTTCTTTTAAACTTTGTAATAATAATATTACAAAATACTTAAGTATTAAAAATTAAACAAATATAAAATAACATAAATACAACTTTACATGCAATGTCACTATCTTTTTTTTCTTTTTATAAAATTATGATACGATCTTCCAAGATCGAATCGATGTCGGCTTCATATCATTCGATATCGGCAAAATATTTGAAACTAGTTTATAATAACCACGCATAATATATTTGATATTTTGTTTAGGTTAAGGTACACTTTTGACATTAACTGTACTAAGTGCAAAAGCACAAAAAAAATGATTCATAAAATTATTAGAATCGGGGGCGTCGACCACGGGTGCGTCCACCACTGGGGGCGTAAGCCACGGACCCGCTCTTTTTACCAGAGGCTTATAACAAAAACAATAAATAAATAAATAAATATGAGTTGTGATTACTCGAATTAGATGTTTTTAATTTTATTTATTTAGAAACGGGGAAAAGGAAATATTCTGCGTGGAATATAGGCAGCATTTTTAATTTTTTAGGTTAAAACAATAAATTATTCGTTTGCAAATAAAACACGATTATTTTTTATTTCACGAAGAAAATTAATTAAGTAAAACAAAAAAAACCTGTAAATAGCTTGATTTGTAATCAATTTGCAGGGGAAAATATTTTACTATTCGCATAAGTCTTGCACACGTGTCTGCCCGTTTGGGTAGACACACTTAGGCATATTCTACGCCGCGCCGCGTCACGCCACGCCCCTGGCGGCGGCGGCGGCAGCGCAGCGCTCGGCAAGTTTCTTACTCGTTAATTTCAGTTTCAGGTTTTGTAATGACTCCATAATTCTCTGTATTTCTTCTATATTTTTATTTTCTGGGCCGTAAGTTTTTATGCCGAAGTCATCATATCACAAAAACTTTCATCCCCTATTTTTACCCCCTTTAGGGTAAAATTTTTGCAAACTTTGAATGTCGTTTTTATTTATATCTAATCAAAAGCCTAAAAAATAAGTTTCAAGGTTCTAGCTTCAAAAATTACGTTATTTCCACAGAAACTTTCAACCCCTCGCAGCCCTTCCTGTCGCATTAAAAAGTAGCCTATGTCCTTTCACAGTCTCTAGACTAACTCTGTACCAAATTTCAAACCGGTTCAGCAGCTCAGGCGTGATCGCGTAACACACAGACAGAGAGAGTTACTTTCGCATTTATAATATTAGTAAGGGTTATAACGGTGCGCAGGCGCGGGCCCGGCGGGCGTGGCGCTGCTGCAGCGCTGGCTGGAGCGGTCGGCGGACGTGCAGAGCGCGGCGCTGCTGGCGGCGCGCTGCCTGCCGCCCGAGCTGGCGCGCGCCGCGCCCGCCGCCGCCTGGCTGCAGGTGAGTGCGCGATATGTCTGTCCCGTATGGTGCGCAGGCGCAGGCGCGGGCTCGGCTCGGCGCTGCTGGCGGCGCGCTGCCTGCCGCCCGAAAAAGTAAGCAGTGAAAACTGCTAGTTGAGGGCTCTTCGTATAACGAGAAGTGAGCAACTGTGACGATCCGGCTCGAAGGACCGTTTATTGAGTGCAGGGATTCTAGCTTCCGTTCGTGAGGCGGCCTGGCCTTATTAGTGATTTACATCACTTGTTTATTTTACGTTTATATTTTTTGAAATAACTAATTGATTTATTGTACTAAGGTTTATGAAAATAATATTGTGACGATGACTGTGTTCGTGCAGTCGTACCGCTCGCTGTTAGACGGGTGGCGGCTGTGGGCGGCGCGTGCGGCCCTGGACACGTGGTGCGCGGCGGCGGGGGCGGGCGCGGGCGCGGGGGCGGGGGCGGAGGGCGGCGAGCGCGCGGTCGCAGTAGCGTGCGCGTACTGCGGCAAGCCCGTGGCTGCGCCCGCGCACGCACGACGCGCGAGGGTGCGCCTGCCGCCGCCGCAAGCCAAGATGAAGGTAACACTCGCTCGTCACTTTCACAGAACATAATTTTATTTATTCTGCATTTTCGTAAAAAAAACGAATTTTTTTATTGCTTTTCCTATAGTAAGAAAGCCTCAATGACAAACTTTACTTATCGTCCCTGTAAATTAAAATTGTGTGTAGTATTAGTAATATTAAGGAACGCAATCGACGCGAAATTGCAATTTTATTTTAACGAAAACTATTATTTTTATTTTATTTATTATTAACACTGTCCCACTGCTGGGCAAAGGCCTCCCTCCGTTTCTTCCACCTATTGCGATCCTTAGCTGATTAGCTAAAAAAAACTAAATTTTGATATTTTATTAGGCTTATCCAGGAATGTTGCGTTATTAACACCAGCCAGACGACACAGCTCAACGTCACGATGATGGCAGCAAAGTACCTGGGCAAATTCAATCTTTGCCTTCTAATTTAATATTTGTACTTCAAAAATGTGTTTCGTTCGGCCGGATGGATATGTCGCTCTAATATGTATTCGTTATCGACCAGCAACTATCATCTTGCCCCAACTGCCGCAAGCCGCTGCCGCGCTGCGGCGTGTGCTCGCTGCACCTGGGCGGCGCGGCGGGTGGGGCGGGCGGGGCGGGAGGGGCGGGCGGCGGCGCCAGCTTCGGCGGCTGGTTCAGCTGGTGCGTGGCGTGCCGGCACGGCGGCCACGCGCAGCATCTGCTCAACTGGTTCCAGTACGTACGCACTTACTGATGAAGCCACCTCTATTTTAGTTTCATTCTTATCATAATCATCTCAGTCAAAAGACGTCCACTGATGGACCAAGGCCTCCCCCAATGATCTCCACAACGACGATGTGCTGTTGTTTTGTTTTGTGCACCCAGCGGCTACCTGCGGCCTTCACTAGATCATGTCATTGTATCTTTTTTTGATGTGTAACATCTTTCCGCTCGCTTTCTATATATACAATTTGTGGGAGTGATTTCGTGAAATGTGACGGAAGTAGGTGTAACAGAGTGACAGGGCGCGCGCCATTTTCTAAATTTAAAATCGATATTATGAACATGACATATTATTATTATTATATGTGACATATTGTGTCATTTGACTGTCAAAGGTCATTTTAGTTTTTACTGCTTTTATTTTATAGTTATAAAATGATGTAATACTTGATTAGTTCCTGATTCGCCGGATTCTTGTTTCGTCGGATTTTTTTGTTGAAGGAAAACTATAGAAATAAAGCGGCTTTACTTATTAAATAAAAGGCAGACATTTCGGTACCTACGGTGCATAGAAGAATTGTTTTGTAGTGAGTGAATATTATTATAATATAGATAGTATTAAGAGCGTTTAAGCCGCACACTAGCGCCGCCAATGAAAAAAAAACATATCTAGTAATTAGAGATAGACAATCAAATCAATGAACACCTGACTAAATATGGCGTTATAGTTAAAAGTGGGCGTAACGTCTTATTTAACTAAACTATAACATGTGAGGTGTTCATTAGGTGACGTAAAAATGCTAAATCACTTTATTCAAATAGTTTGTTGAGCATAATTTGATTTTCTATCTCTAATTACTAGATATGTTTTTTTTTTCATTAGTGGCGCTAGAGCATGTGCTGAGACTGGGGCCTAGTTGGCCACACTTCGTCTGTCTTTGTTTTGTATTGTTATTGTGAATATCGTGTAATTTTGTAGTGTAATTTTATCTGGTCGCAACGTAGGTTGTAAAAAAAATGATTTTTATTTAATAAATTTAATTAATATTACAATGACAAAGTTCAACTTAGCAACTAAAATAAATGTAGAGTCTCGACCGAGGTTAGGTACAAGAATAATGCAAAACGACACGATGAGGTAAGGCGGCCGGCGACGCGGCGGCGGCGCGGCGGCGGGCGGCAGGGCGGCACGTTGCGCAGCGTCAGCGGCTCGTGTTCGCAGAAGTTGTTGTGCACCGTAAAGTAGAGCGGTGCTATGTCAGCAATATACCTATACTAGGCTTGCGTAACATCTCCACCCGTAGAACAGCGACTATTGAAGACTTTCGTCGTAAATTGAGCTGGAGGCTGTTTTCGGTCAGATCTGGATTGACCGTGAATAGCATAGACTCCTTGAAGTTCGGGAAGAGATTCCTGTTGGGATACATCTGTCTTGATCTTCATTTGTTTCAGATGATACTTGCGGTAGGCTACAATAACAGCCAGTGCGCATGCACTTAGTAACACGGCGTACATTGGAATAGTTGTATGATAGAGGCTGTAATCTTGATCCTGTAGCGGTGATATTGGTGTCTGTAGTGAGATTTTGGTGTTCGTTGCTTGAAGATGACTAAGATTGATGGAGTTCAACTTGAATGCTGCATCTGGAGATGATTGCGGTTTGATTTCTTTAGGTAGATCCATTAGTTTCATAACTTGGCCTCTTATACGATTCTTGATGTTTGATATCAGGAACTCTGGTGTTTCTACGTAGCAACCTTGCGGGATCATGATAAGATAGCTACCCTGGAGCGTTTGGTGGAGATCTTGACCACAGGAAAGATGTACTCTCGTGGGATGCGGGAACCTGGCGGTGTAGTGTTTGTCGTCGAGTTCTTCGAAGGCTGGGTACGCTAGTGATACTTTTACTGATTTACAGGAAGGCAATCTCTGCTGTGTAGTTATTAGCGTGTGAATGCAGTCTTGCGACGTTTGGCTCTGCAGATTCCGTACTTCTTCACATAGGTGCCCTTTACTCGTCTTCGGGCATTCTGCCTCTATGTACTTGAAATCTTTCAAATGGATGGCAAGGAATGAGGATACGGGCGTTAGGATTTCAGTATTTTTATTAGGTACTATAGATAATTTAAATAAATCATAAGTTGGAGGTAGAATGATAGGGAATTTATATACTATTATAATGCTATTACCTACGTAATATGCCCCTAGCTTTATAATATCATAGTATTCTCTAGTATCAAGGTCAATTATTTTATCTTTACTGTATAATTCACGTAGCTTGCTAAGCATGGTCTCAATCAATGGTGGGCTTATGATAGAATGGTGTAAGGTTGAAGTTTTAATAAAAGCTAATATATTTTGTAACTTTCCTATCTCCAAAGAAACTGAATCTATGTCGTCACTTAGGATGAGAAATACCTGAGCTAAATGAGCGTACTTAACAAGATCATTGTCATTGGTAACTACGCTTTGCCTTATTTTATTTAAGAGAGATTCAATCTTATTCTGGTTATTTACTATGCTATCGATTATTTTAGAATATTGAGATGTCCAATCTTTAGTTAAACTTACATGGCTATTAAATTCGGTTATTAATTTATTCTCTTTGTCTTGAAGGTTTTTTATAACACTATTATAGTGGATCGCGTCGGTATAATCAAGGTTGCCAGTTATACTTTTTACTACTGAGCCTAGACCATCTACGAGTCCTCTTTTTACGCGGTTCGTTCCAAACGTTTGCAACTGTTCAGATAAGGTTAAAATCTTGTCATTGAGATAGTTAATGTGAGGTTCAAAAAGAGAAGATGTTTTATTGTTAAGTTCCGGACTTATACTATTTAACTGAGATGTAATTGATTGAATATTATCGCGTATGTCTTGAAGATCTATAGTTTGTAAAAACGAGTGATAGTTAGCCACGATGTTAGCCGGGCCCAATCTGAAAGGTAAAATACCGGGTCCATTGTCTAGAGTTTCAAGTTTTATCTCCTGCGCTAGGGTTGGCTGCAGAAGAACGTGAAGTGCCAGGAGGGTCCTGCAACAAGCAGGCACTTTTAGGTAACCTTTTTAAGCGGGATTTCGCGATAGGGCCTCGTTTCTTCCGTGTGTAAATGTGGATGGGGAGGTCCGCCATAACTGTGTCCTGAGTATAACGAGGGGCTAATTTCTGACGAGATGCAAAAGGATTTTTAATAAAGATTGGTTGCTCGTTAGCGTATTCAGATTCCGGCTCCCTGTTTTTATTTCGATTATTAATTAAATTCTTACGTAAATTAGAACAAGACTCGTGTATTAAGTTGTATGCGCAATTCATCTTATTTTTATGGTCTATAATGTATTGTTGTAATAAATGCGTTGAGAGGTCTATGTCGAAAGGATCGCGAGGATCAAAGTGACCTGTAATGATATCTAAAGGTTTACATTTCGTGAAACTATGTATCGTGCTGTTATAACCTAAGAGGGCGTAAGGCATAAGGTTGATTACAGGTTCGGTTTTCTTATCAATTTTTAAAATACGTAAGTGTTCCAATATAGTAGAGTGGAACCTCTCGACGATTCCGTTCTCATTAGGAGTGTGCGGAGCGATCTTATGATGCTGTATTTTGTGCAATCTAATGAATTCCGCGAATAACTGATTACTAAATTCGGGTCCGTTGTCTGTTACTAACGTTATCGGAACGCCGTGATGAGTGCAATATTTTAACAATGCCTGAACTACACTTAGCGCCGTCCCATCTCTTAAATAATAGGCTTGCGCATACTTAGAAAAAGAATCTACTATGGTAATAAATTTTTCACTTTGAATAGTAAGTAAATCTAAGTGGACTAGTTCGAACGGTTTACTAGCGGGAGGAACTAATTTAAACTGCTGTTTTATAGGGTTGCGATCGTACTTAGCCTGACCGCAAACCGTGCACTCATTAATAAATTTGGAGATGTGATCTCGCATCTTCGGCCAATAATATTTAAAAGATAGCGCCAGGTAGCACTCGTTAATGCCACGATGGTTTGTTTTACCATCGTGGTACTTATTAATTATATCCTGCTGCTTTAAATACTCTCTGACATTTTCTAGCTCTCGCTTGGTGATTAAAAGATTCATTGCCGAATTTTTAAATGTTGATTGAATGATTGGTACTATCTGGTACATTGCCTGGGGAGGATTTATAAGAAGCCCTGTCTTAATTTTCGGATGAACGTATTCTTTTATAGCACTTATGACATCGTCCTCAAGGTTGGATTCTGATAGCTGGATGCTTAGTCGGGTATGTGTTTCAAAAGGCTTAGTTACAATAGGTCGACCCTTGATGTCGCCTACGACTGTTAAGATAATCTGTTTGGTGAATTTATTTAATGGCTCGTCTGTAATTGGGATTTCTAAAATGGGATTTTCCTCGTTGGTATGAACGGTAAGGGTTCTAGATTCATCTGCATCTTCTATAGCCGTGATGGTTCTAGAATCATCAAGAGATGGATCTTTTTCAGATGGGTTGACTATTATGGAGCTGATCTCATCATTATTCAGTTCAATACGGGATAAGGCATCTGCATTTGTGTTGCATTTACCCTGTTTATAAACTACTGTATAATCATATTCGGAGAGTTTAAGACGCCAGCGTGTAAGACGCGAATTAGGTTCTTTTAAATTCATAATCCACTGGAGTGGCTTATGGTCTGTAATAATTTTGAATGTACGGCCGAAAAGGTATGGTCTAAAATATTTGCATGCCCAAACGATGGCTAGAAGCTCTTTCTCAATAGTACTGTAATTGAGCTCACTAGAATTTAGCGTCCGAGATGCATAGGCTATGGGTTTATCTGCTCCTATTGAGCCCTGCGACAAAACAGCGCCTATAGCGACGTTTGAAGCGTCAGTCGTTAACAGAAATTCGCGTGAAAAATCGGGATACTGAAGAATCGGATCATTTAGTAATAATGTTTTACAGTGTTCGAAACAATTTATATAGCCTTGGTCAAGTGTAATTTTAAATCCTTTTTTTTAACATTGAGTTAACGGTTTAGTAAGTTTAGCAAAATTTGGGATGAATTTTCGGTAATATCCCAGTAAGCCGAGAAAACGCTTGATCTCTGTTGCGGTTTTAGGTAACGGGTACTTTTGTATTGCAATTATCTTGTTAGGATTGGGTTTCACGCCGTCTTTACAAATAACGTGACCTAGAAACTCAGTTTCCAGCTTCAAGAACTCAGATTTGTCCATCTGAATCTTGAAGTTGGACTCTCTCAATTTTTGGAATACTTTCTCTAAATTTAAGATGTGCTCTTGTAAAGAGGTGCTGAAGATTATGATGTCGTCCAGATAAACGAGACACACCTCGTTCTGGAGGCCTCTCAAGACATTATCCATCACCCTCTGAAAGGTTGATGGAGAATTCTTAAATCCCATCGGCATCCTCAAAAACTCATAATGTCCGTTTTCGACATTGAATGCGGTTTTGTGAATGTCTGTGGGATCCATTTCCACTTGGTAGAAGCCACTAGCCAGATCGAGGGTTGTGAAGTACTGGCACTTGCCAAGTTTATCTAGCACATCCGTAATGTTCGGGATCGGATATTTATCATCAACCGTTTTCTCGTTTACTTTTCTGAAGTCCACCACAAGACGCCATTTAACCTTGCCTGAAGCATCAGCCTTTTTGGGCACGACCCAGATAGGAGAGCTCCATGCAGAATCCGAAGGTCTGATTATATTTTGTTGAAGCATTTTGTCGATCTGATCGCGAACTTCCTGTCGGTGGACGTAGGGGTACCGGTAGCTTTTCGTGTGTACTGGGATTTCATCAGTTGTTTTTATCTTATGCTTTATCTTGTTGGTGAATGTTAAAGATTCTCCCTCAAGATAAAACACATCTGCGTAGTTTGCGCATAGAGTTTGCAAATTAGCAAGCTCTTCTGCATTGAGATGTTCGGTACGTAGACGCGACAATACTGCTTTAGCGCGATCTGGTAAAATCTCAGTACGTTCGTATTCGATATTAAATAATTCGGCTGTTACAGGACGGTCCATAGAGAAGATTATGTCATTAGATGAATCATTGATTATTTCTACCCAATCACGGTTATCTTTTACATTTGTTAAACATTCAGAAATTAGGCAATTGCATATTATTTGACTGGTAACTAATACATCTCCGTCTTTACTATTTACAGGCAAACGGACTAATTTAGAAGAGTTAGCGGGAATAATTTCTTCATATAAATTTGCGTTACGGGAATCATACATCTCTATAGGGATCTTTGCGTTACGAGTTACTAGGGTTTTATTTTTTAAATCAATGGTAGAATCCCATTTATCAAGAAGGTCAAGTCCTAGTAAACCATCAAAGAAATTATGAAAGTCATAGACAAATAGGTTGAGATCGTTGGTCTCTTTAAATTCATTGAAACAAGGTAGTGTAATAGAATGATCGCTTTTACTTGTGGCGTGAACGTTAGTGACTTGAAAAGGTTCGTAGTTTAGCGGTACGTGGTTAAAATATTTTTCTACAGCTTGTGGGCTGATAAAAGATTGATTAGCTCCCGTGTCAAGTAAGAATTTAAGAGGAGGGTCGCTAATTTGTATGTAACCGAGTTGTCTTTGAATATGAAAGTTAACTTCTATTTTCGTATGTTTGATTTCGGAACTTTCGGAAAATTTTCATCACCAGATGAGGAGGGGGTCTGTTCCACTTCTTCTACCTGAGGGGTCTCGGGACCTTGAACCTGCTCATAATCATGATAGTAATCGGGGTATTGTTCGTAAGAGTAATCTTGACAGTAATCGGAATAATCATAGTCGCCTTCATAGTACGGACTACAATCGTATTCAAAATTATTTAAATTAACCTCGCGAGTTTTAAAGTAGTTGGTCGGCGGTGGATTCCCGAATTTCCGCCAGTCGTGTCCGGAAGGAGGTAAGGGCTTAGGCACAAAGTGACTCACACCACTCATGGGTCGCGGAGTACCGAAGTTATATGATTGTTGCGGCTGAGGTCGGTTGACCATTCTAAAGGCATTACTCTGCGCGTTATAATTTGGAGGAGGGGCTCGGAACATCTGTTGAGTTCTAGTGGGGCCACGGGGAGGCTGCATCTGAGGCATATTTGGTCTCCAGCCTTGGAAAGGTTGAAGTGGCATTGACTGTTGCCTTTGGAAGCCGAAATTATTAGAAATTTGTTGTCTGGAGGGACCAGGCATGACAAAATTAGACATTCGCTGAGCAAAATTATTAAGAGGTAGATTAAAGTTAGAACCGGATGCTGGCTGTACCCATTCTTTACGGCTAGGCCCTTCATTACGTTGCTGCAAATAGAGAGTGTTTAGCTCCTCTTGAACAAACTCGAGGGCTTTTTCCAGACTCGGGCCGCATGCAACGGATTCTGGACCCTAAAGGGTCTTTTAAACCGCGCAAATAAGATTGCAGTGTAAGTTTTTGATAGAGGGCTCGTTTTGCCTCGATTGTAGTAGTGACAGTCTCGTGAAGCGAGATATACGTCATTATAGTACTGTATAAAGTTTGGCAGCGCTCGTAAAATTCCTGAGGGGAACTGGAGCCTTGGGTTTGCATAGACAAATCGCTGTAAAGAGCGGTCTCGTCGCGATGGTCGGCAAAGTTATTGATAAGAGCGTTACGTATTCCGTTCCAGTTTTCGGCAATACCGGATGAGTTTATTAATCTGGCTGCGGGCCCTGTGACCTTGTTTAGTATACCGTTTATTAAGGCTAAATTAGACAGCTCATACCCGGGATTTACGTTAAAATGGGTGATCACCAATCGATCACATAAGTTAATGAAACGCGTCAGAACATGCGGGTTTCCGTCAAATTCCGGTACAAGCCTAAGCGACTTGTAAATGACGTCAATATCATCTTGAGCCATTATGTCTTCTAAATTTCTATTTTCGTCTATATTGCTAAGCCTACTAGACGACCTACTAGATTGTCCACTACGTAATCTACTCTCGCGTGAATACTTCGGATGAAAAATCTTGGCGATTTAAACACACACAAAATACAATAAAATTACACAGAAATAAAATTTAGTTAAAAAGAAATATAAAATAGTAAATAGGTACTTAGGCAGGACTAAGGAGTAACCTGATCCTGGGATAGTCAGAGACAGATAGGAAAAATTATAGGGTAAGGTAAGCAAGGACTTGAAAGATTCAAGGTACTTACAGCATAATATCTGGCATCACTTCTTTTACGGAATCTATGTTTGGATTCACCTTCGCTGCAACCACTTGTAGATTCGAAATAATCGCGGTGATTCGATATTAGAAATCTACTCTACGACTATCCTACCGACTGCGCCAATTTTATCTGGTCGCAACGTAGGTTGTAAAAAAAATGATTTTTATTTAATAAATTTAATTAATATTACAATGACAAAGTTCAACTTAGCAACTAAAATAAATGTAGAGTCTCGACCGAGGTTAGGTACAAGAATAATGCAAAACGACACGATGAGGTAAGGCGGCCGGCGACGCGGCGGCGGCGCGGCGGCGGGCGGCAGGGCGGCACGTTGCGCAGCGTCAGCGGCTCGTGTTCGCAGAAGTTGTTGTGCACCGTAAAGTAGAGCGGTGCTATGTCAGCAATATACCTATACTAGGCTTGCGTAACAGTGTGTGCCAATAAATGTGTTTGTTTGTTTTTGTTTGTTTGTTCGAATAATGTCTGTAATGAAAAAGAATTGACTTATATATTGGTTGTCAACTCAGAATAAATTGTTCTGAGGTTGTCAAATATTTATGCGTGCGTTCAGAAATTTATTTTGTGTAAACTAGGAAAATATATCAAGCTACTTCAGCTAACCTGTAACACGCCATTTTTGACTGTTAGGCGGTACGAAGTTCGCCGGGTCAGCTAGTACAATAATAAATATAACTACACGTTTTCTTTACTTAAGTGATTTTATTGTATGTTAATATTTCCGACGAAACCAGAATCCGGCGAATCAGGAACTAACCTAATACCTGACCCATTTTTTTCAGAATATAATGTTAAAATTGCTTATTACTAAGGTGAGATGTCAAATGTTACACATCATATGCGACTACTGTAAGCCTCGCTCGTTTTTTTTTATTGTTCATCACCACCATATTAACGCTTCAAGGCTAGGTTCAAGTCTTCCCATATGAACAAAAGCAGAAATTGGGTCATAAACCACTGAGCTGGCCCAAAGCGGTTTGGGAGGACTGACTGCTGTCAGTTCCGGTTGTCGTGTAAGACTATTGAATCTTAAAATAAGTACCGGAACTGAAGGCTTTATCTGATTTCCGAAGCACGGAGGAGCTCGAGATATTTCACCAGTGCTCCTCATTTTATACTTGTCTACAGATAGCGTTATTATCATTCCCCCTCATCCCCCAAGGTATCAGCTACAGCTTCATAACGCAAGATACCCTGCACGAGTGGCTCCCATCTCAGCCAGATCGAAACCGACAGTCGTTAATCCATTACCCTTCAAACTAGTCGACTTTTAATTTTCCTATTCAATTCGCCTCTCTTCTCACTGCCCGCGCTATAACCGGTATACTGTTGCAGGGAGCACACGGAATGCCCCGTGAGCTCGTGCAACTGCCACTGCAGCACGTTGGACCCGCCCGACCGCATGTAGCCGCCGTCGCCGCCGCCGCCGCGTGCGACAACCGCAGCATGCGTGGCGACGACGCCGACCACGTGACCTTGGAGGTTATGTTACTGTGGGCCTACCTACACGAGCAACTATCGTATTCGTATTGTAGCATGAAATAGGAATATTTTATAAAAAATAATGGTAATATCAGATTCTTTTGACATTAGCACGTCTCAAACTTTACGTTACGTTTGCGATAGAAGTTCGAGCTAGGCCTGCAGGTGACCTTTGAGGTTATGTCACCATGGACTTCGAGACATGGACGTCGAGTACTGTCGAGCGACCGGTTTAGGTGCTATGATCACTTGTAAGCAGTTAATGCTACTCATGTCACTCATGTGGAAAGCGTTCGTAATGCTTATTTGTAAATAGGATGGCTCGGTGAGCTTGAGTATCGTTTAATTTTATTATATTGGACCGTGTTTAATTGTAAAGTTTTCCAAATGATATTTATAAGAAAGTATTGATGTAGACAAAAAAATTGGTGTACCGTATGGTGCATACAGCACTGCACTTTTTTGTCTATACAGAATTGTGGCAAAATATAATTTGATATACTTACCGACACACGCGGAGACGTCAGGGTGCCTAGTGTGAGTATTGTTTACTATCAATGAATGATATCTATGAATGAATCATTACTAGCAATGAAGCAGCGCCTCCTGGCGGCATACGAAACGAGTTAACATTTTGCCATACAAATTGTCGTTTTCGTTAACGTCATCGAATGGCGAATGGGACTCGTACTTGGCACCCTGTCACCTTAATGGTTACTCAGCTATGAGTCAACATTGTAAAATAGTCTTTAACAGGGAAACGTTTTTTTTTACAAATAAAATATTGTAGGTACCACATATATATTGACCTCAATTGACGTCTACGTGTGCGCCAGCTAGCTAGATGTAGGTTTACAATCTAATCATATTGTTACCCAATGTTACACAATGGCGGGCTATTTTTGTCTTATAACATAAAATTACTATTTATTGTATGAAACTTGTTTGTAAGTCTATCTTTAAAATATTTGTTGTTAAGACTTCCTGCTAGTTATCGATCATATTTTTATGTCGATTTAATTCTGCAGTACCGATAGTTTCAATAGTATGACTGATTTTAAAGATCAACACTCGATTGTAAAATGTATTGAATCCGCAGTAAGACATATAATTTACACATTACTATTTTTATTATTTCTACAAATTCGTCATTCATAACCCTTGGCGGAAAATCCTTTTAAATACGTTACGTACAAGTAAACCGAAGTGTTAATTACCTAATAAATAAATAGCATTAGTCTTTAATGTTTTTGATAGTCAAATACGCGAACTTAACGTGTGAGATAGCCGATGGAGCCTGCACTAGGGCACAATACTGTACCAACGAATAAATAAATAAAAAGTAAACTAGCAAATCAATAGTCCTAAGCTAAAACTTTCAATGCTTAAATACTGTCCCTTGGTCAGGACGCATTTAAGAGTTTTTAGGGTAGGTTAGAGTAACTCGGGGTTTGCGCAGTCAAAGTTCACATCTCATCGCAAACCTTGTAAAGCGTAGCCATTCGTCGTGGTATTCTAGTCTACTATAATAGTGAAGCGCAGGAGATAAGTACTGTATTCCTAAAATATGACTGAATTCTTGGTAATCGTCGCTGGCAAGACTTTCGGTTTTTGCAGAGCTTTTTAGATTTGACTAAGACGCGGCTGTGATACTTACGAGATAGAACTAGCTGGACTGTTTGTTTTATTACACTTGAAACGTTGTGTTTTTTTACTGAATCTACCCACTGCCGCAGCGTGCCCTGCAATACTGAATCAGTCTCGGTAGCGGTATTTACCGAAAGTGCAGTCATTTCTAAGACTACTGTCATTGTGTTTTCCAAGTCTTAGATATTATATGGAAATAAGTTCACTCTATTTTTGTAATCGTATCTAGTTTGTAAGGAAAAGTTATTATTTTTATAATAAAGCTCTATTTATAATATTTTGGTATCGATGTTGCGGTGCGAGATCCCTAGCTTTGTTTTACTGTAAAACAGCCTGTAGCCATTCGCCACAGCAGTATTGCAATGTGTTTTCAGCGAGTGTTTGTGTATACCAAATGCTGGAAACCTGAAAATTTACCAAAACAGTAACGGTCTGCAACATATAATCTTTTTGAAAGTTTTTAAATAGATTATATCCCTGCGACCTTTACTGCTTCGGTTGCAATAAAAAAAGTCGGGAAACGAACGAGGCACAAAAATAAGTTCGCAGTTATATTTCCAAATATATATATATTTTTATATATATACATTTATTAAATAATTATTTCATCTGTATTCCAATTCAACAATAAAATTCTCAAAGACACAACATTGTTTTAACTCTGTTTATCGTACAAGGATCGCATCCCTCGAGGTACGTCACCACTTATCAATACGTATACAACACAGACAGCCATCATACAAAAATATATCCGTTTCAATCGTTGCGAGTCTCGTAGACCGAGCGGGTGGCCAGCCGGCCAGTGCCGGAGCCCGGGGGCCCCGGCACTGGCTGGCTGGCGGATCATTTCGTAGTTTCGGTAACTATTTATTTTATACAAAAAACCAACATTAATACTTTCCAAAAATCTCGTTCCATAAAACTCTCCTTCCAGATACAAACGAAACGTTATCGGAACGGGGCGGGCGGCCGCTCCTCGGTCCATATACATAGAGACATATTGCACTTTCGACTTAAATACGAGGAATCCTAGAATCGTTTCACAAATGGCCCGGGGCCACATCAACAGTGACAAATACTCTTTAATATCATAAGACAATGCCAGGCGGTGGCATAGAACTACAAAGTTCACAAAACGCTTTCGCATTACAATATCAAAATTGAAAACTCAGTCACCCGGGGGGCCCGGGCGCCGCCTCGGCGGAACGTCGTCCGTCGGCCGTCGAGCGACGACTCTATCACATAGAAAACGCGGACCGGGACGCCGCTGAATATAAATATAAATAAATAATAGAAAACGTTCACAGGAACCGGCCGGCGGCGGCGCGACTTCGACGTTCATACAAAAGTACAGAAACCCTCGCGGCCGCGGCGGCGGCTATCTTTGGTTGGCGGCGGACGCCGGCGGCGAGCGACCGTCCGAGTTCATAATATTAATATATTTTGTACACATCGTTAAATATATTCTTCTACGATTTAAAGCTTTCAAATTAAGATTCGTCTTAATTTTACCACCTACACATAAACTGTACGCGTGAACCGCGCCGGAGACACCTCACGTGACGGACGCTGCGCCGCGGCCGCGGCTGTGGAATGTGTGCGGCTCACTTGCCCTCGTCCTGCTCCATGGGCTCCTCCGACGCCGAGCGCGAGCTCTCCGGCGACCTGGGGAACGCATCACGTCAGGCAAGAGAAAGCGGGCACGAAGAGGAACGAACCGGCTTTTACCGGTTTCAAAAAACGGAAAAACCGGTTTTGTTTGGTTAAAAAAACCGGTTCTTCGGTTCTTAGTATTTTTACAGTAAACTAATTATAATGTTTTTTTTACATTAAATGATCAAATTACAAAGCTAATGCTAATTTAGGCTTCTTTGCAAGAAATCACAAATTTTTCAAACTAACGATTTATTAATTAACTTTTATTAAATAAAAAGTTATGTTTTTTATATTAATGTTAAAATTTTCTTTCTTTCTCTCAAACTGCACACAAAAAACTGTATTAAAATAATATCACAAAGAATCGAAAGAACCGGGTGGCCGGTCCCGAGTGGGTATCGGAACCGGTTGTGCCGGGCAGTGACCTGGGTAGCGGCGGCGCGTGCGTCATGGAGAGCGTGGCCATGGCGGCGGCGGTGTCCGCGTCGCGCTCGCGCTGCAGCCGCCGCCCGCAGCCCGGCGACGCCTCCAGCGCAGACATGTTGATCAGCTCGCTGTACCGCTTCACCTGCGCCACGCACACACACGTCTTAATATTGGACTCATTTCATACAATAATTAACCATCATAGTGGTTTATTGGATATAATATACCGTCTCAGTCCTAAAAAGTCGTAGTTTAACCTTAGGCTGGACTTAGCTCGTATCTAGTCCGACTGGCTGACTTCTACCGACTCATTAAATACTATATATCCCAGATACTGTGACGGGCTTTTAAAAGGCCCGAAAAGTATTACATATACAGTATGATAGAGTATATACTCTAATATAATACTTTTAAAGTTTCATTTACAATAACACAGACGCCTGGCTGGACTATTTGGGATAATCTGTGCTGCGAGATTTTAAAGGTACCAAAAATAAGATAAGATAAGATGAGATTTTATTATCATAATTGTGTACATAAGTTGTTACAAAGAAATCGGTATCGACAGCCTGTCCATTTCGGACGTACGTCTACACGTCAACCTACCACGACCTGTCAAATTTCCTCAATAGACTGAACTTTATTACTAAGTCGTTTGGTTGAAAACGTATTGAAGAAATCTGACAGTTTTGGATAGGTTATGTGACGGACGCGAACAGCACAAAACCGGTCGTCGTGGCGACCGTCAGGGGAAGTTTCAGTCCAGCGGCGACGTGTTTCGGTTGACACAATGCGCCTCACAAATAAACAAAGAACAAGGTCCGAATAGTTACTCCGTGTTTCGTTTCTGTCATGTGAATGTCATTTCAAATGAGAGCGAAAGAGACAAAAGACGGAATAACCATTAGTTCGGTAATCGTCAGCACGCTCACCACTGGCCAGTGCGCGGCCTGGTGCGCGGCGGCGGCGCGCAGGGCGGCGCGGGCGGCGGGGTGCGGCGCGCGCGCCAGCTCGCTCAGCGCGGGCGGCGGCGTGCGCTCGCCCAGCAGCGCGCGCACGCACTCCTGCGCACAGTCGCACACGGCCGGCAGGTCGTACCCGCCCTCCAGCGACAGCACCACCTAAGTAAGGGGGGGGCACGGTTACGTACGGACGGTCGCCGGCTTCGCGACGAACGAGATCGAACACCGGCCGCATCAGTCAAATATTGACTACCGCAGATAAAACGTTACCGGACGAGTCGCTCCGCAAAAACATTCAACCGAGCGAATCGAGCCGCGACGAAATGAAGTTCCATTCGGATCGCGAGGCGCGGGTGAGAGACGGTCGCGAAAGCGACGAGCCGTATCCTATTATATAGGATAAAAGTTACGCGATAGAAAGATACGGGCCGACTGTTTAAACGAGCCCGCCGATGCCCTATTTATACCTAAAGTTTGGAATGAAACAAACTTGATTACACACGAGTAAATACCCGATCGGAGTCCGAGCTTCCTTAGAGCGCGCTGCGACAGGTACACTACATAGCACGGCTTATGTGTGCGTGACTTCTCACCGACGGGTTCACGCACGCGCCGCGAGAGGACGAACCGGTTTACACCGGCGGCGCGGCGCAGCCAGCGGACGATCTCGGCGAGTGGCACACGCACGCGTTGTTTCGTGTTGTGAACTGTCATCGCTCGTAAAATATTATAATTATTCGAGGTTTTGCTATATTTGATTTAAATTAGAATGATTCAATATGGTTAAATACTGTACGGTGTGTGTGAACGATGCCAGAAAAATAAAAATATTGCTTATTTCACATATTTCACGTAGTTTTGCGAATACTTCGATCTTAAAGCAAAAATTGAAAAATATTGGCACTGAAATCTTGGAATGTGTACATGACCGATACATTTGATCTGCCATGCGAGTGTTTTCAAATTCAGTATTTAAATAGTAGATTATACAACAAGAGCATAAAACGAGCCATTTTAACCGAGACGTGTATATAGCCACCCGAGCCGGTACGGCGAGGGTAGATAGTCACGTCGAGGGTAAAATGGATTTTCTACTCGAGTTTTATACTCTACTTTTCACTTCGATTGCAAGGAAATAAAACAAACCGCAACACAACAAATTTAGCTTTAATTTATTTTAATTATTTACACACTATCACACGATTCAACGAAATAATTGTAAAACAAAAATAATAAAAAGAAAATATTTAGAGTAAGTAGGTAATTTATAATTTATGAATATGTGAAATAAAATAAATGTTTTGTTTAATTTTATCCTCATGTCATGTGACAACCCTGCCAAAGTAGGTAAAAAAATTTGCTCGCTATAAGGAAGCTTGGACTCTTTTCGGGTATCCCATGTGCTTGACACTAACCACACGGCTTAACGAAATCTAACGCTGGCGATACTAATATGAAAACTTAATACTGTGATAATAGTGTTGTCCAGCAGTAGCCGACTGCACTTTAAAACAAAAGTTTTACAAGTAAATAAAGAAGAGTACCTTGATATGCGGACAGATTCATAAGTTATTTGAATGAATAAGTTAGCTTCAAATCAAATTTTAAAAAATTACAGAAATTCGTTAGAAAACCACAATTCATTCTGAAGTAAGTGTATAAAAACGACGCTTTTGAATTGTTATTACAAAAAATCTAAATATACAGAAACTTCCACAGGCTACTAAGAGAAAGTTCCCGAAATTACATAGTATAAAATGAATCGCTTTGCGCCGACCCAAAATAATATTGGGAACAGAGCAGATAAATTAATGATAGGTAAAAAAATCGTTTATGCCAATCTCTATATCTAAATGCAATAACAATAACAGAGTTTTAGAGCAACGCACCTTTCCGTTGGCGAGGGTCATGAGGTCGCGCGTCATGTGCGCGAAGCAGGCCGGCGACACCTGGTAGCCACCCAGCGGCGCGGGGTGCCCCGCCGCGGCGTCGAACCCGCACGACACCAGCACGATCTCAGGGTCGAACTCCTGCGGGCGCACCGTACCGTTAACGCAGGGAACGACATCGCACACCTAGCAGCTCTTTGGTCAGTCGTGTTGCAAAAAAACTCATCGGTCAAAAATCACTTGTTAAAAAAGCATTAGACCACCAGCTTGATGGGTTATGATATAATCTTCTTAGTTGGAAAAGTTGGTGAAAGAAGTAATTGTTACCACCAACCGACCAATCAACAAACAACCGACCGACCGACCAACAACCAACCATCCATCCACCCATCCAAATACCATCAAAATATAATAATATATTTTTGTCGAACGTGGCTGACGATCGAGTCGAAATAACCAATCCTATATTTACAGAAATCGGTTAGTTCATGAAAACAATACCTATGTAAGGTGAGGTATGTCTGTCAATAATGTAGCGGCGAGCGGTTACCTTGGCGATGGGCATGACGATGGAGCGGAAGGCGGCCAGGTACTCGGCGTCGGCGAGCGGCGGCGCGGCCCCGGAGCTCCAGGGCACGTTGACGGTGAGGCCTAGGCCGGCGGCGGCGCCGCACTCGCTGGCGGCGCCCGTGCCCGGGAAGAAGTTCCCGTCGTCGTGCCGGTGCACGCTCACGTACAGCACGTGCGGGTCCTCGTAGAAGATCTGCTGCGTTCCGTTGCCGTGGTGCACGTCCTGCCAGGCAACGGTAGGGTTAGCCACGCCCGCCCGTCAAACTGGCCAACTACATTTAGGGCTCTTTCGAATTAGGCGTTTGTTTGTGTCGTATTTTTGATGTGTGACATCTTTCCGCTCGCTTTCTATATATACGAGGGTGAGTTATTTCGTGAAATGTGACGGAAGTCGGACGTAACAGTGTGACAGGAAGTCGGGGAAACGCGCAAGCGCGCGCCATTTTGTATATTTAAAATCGATATTATGATCAAGACATTATTATTATGTGACATATTGTGTCATTTGTCAAATGTCTTCTAATGAGTATTTATTGCATTCTCTTTATGATTTGTAAAAAAATATACGTTATTTTTAATTCTATATTCTATTTCCTATTGTAATTTTGATTTCCACCGTTTCGTGTGTAATAGACTTTTAAACTATATTAATAAATATTTACTGTTGATAATATGTCTCAATAAAATGCAGATCGTTGATAAAAAGTCCAAGTAAGTAATAATGAATAATTATTGTATATAGCTTTTTTAAATTTTGAGGTTAATTTATGTCACTGCTTAATGGAAAAGTTTCCGTATTTTATGTTACATATCATAAAATATGCGGCTACTGTAAGGCTCGCTCGTTTTTTTTCATATGCGGCGAGCACTGGTCAGTGCCCAATAATTAATATTATTATTAATACTTATTAATATTTTATAGAATCTGTATTCACAGCAGGCGCCGGATTAAATAAACACGACTGTTTTGCTATGGAATGCAAACGCATGGCAGCGGTCCGGAAACAAACGCCTAATTGGAAAGAGCCCTTAGTCAGCTTCACTAGTACCATAAAGAAGAATAATTTGTTTTTATATAGGGAGCAGATACGAATGCGATTGTGTTCGCGATCGCGGAGAATGTCGTGCGAATCGCAACGATTAGTAACGGGGTTAATAGGTCAACGAGTGTATGATTTTATAATTAAAATTGTAATTTTTGAACAAACGGCATATAAGTTTCATTCGAAATGACCAATATTGTTCTATCCAAAACGTGTTCAATATCAATTAAGGAATTTATCATTATGCATTAACAAATGAAGCGTTGACTATATACCTCCATAAAAAATCTTAACATCCACATTCGTAAGCCTTAATCGATTGCCACGTGAAGTCATCCCTTCTATTTTATTGGGCGTCGTCTTAGCTGGGTGCGGGAGTGGACTGACCCAGTCGACGATGAGTATCCGCTGCAGGCCGAGCCGCGTGTGCAGGATGCGCGCAGCGATGGCCACGGAGTTGAAGAAGCAGAACCCCATCGCCTGGTTGGTCTCCGCGTGGTGCCCCGGCGGCCGCACCACCGCGAACCTGCGCACACAACCCTCACGTTACCAACGGGTTACACCATAAAAGTACACCAACAATGTCAGATGTTGGATTCCGGTGGGGAGTACATTTTATTGTAATCATTTTGTTAGGTCGTAACGGCCGTTTTTGGTTACCACCATCTTCCCACCGATCTTAGACGACTTCATTATTTTTTTAACAATAAAAATCCCATTCAAGCATTCTAGAATTAGTGAAAAGTGTAGATATACCACAAAACAACGCAATAAAGATCACTCTGTATAAGTAACTTTGGTCCGTTTTGAAACCTCCTGTACAAAATGTCATCCCCTAAATAAGGGATCATTTTCCAAAAAACCTGCAACACTTCATAATTTCTAACCAGGCCAAATACCGAAATTTAAAGAATTTCAGATTTCCATATAAACTTTCCACTCTTATTTCACCTCTCATAAGGGAGGTTTTCGAGAAATGCTAAAACACGTCATTCTTTATTTTTATTGTAAAATATATGTAAGAATATCAATTAAACTATTCATTTTGATAGTTATTATTATACCTCAAAAATAACGATTTCCTCAAAAAAAACTTCTTTCCTTTTCTACTCCTCTAAAGGAATATAAACAAAATTGCTGAGATATGTCATTCTTTATTTCTTTTCAAGAAGCCAAATACCAATTTTCACGTATATTACTTCAAAATTTCCGTAAAATCCTTTTTCAGCGGCCGGTCACGTCACTCGATCAACTTACAGTACAAACGTCATCAGTCGGTCAGGAGTCAGGACAAGTCATCATATAGATATCGTATTCAATCTCTTCGGTGGTGTAGTATATCGAGTTCGGCGGGCGGTCCCTTGTCCATGCGTGTGTGCATGCGTGCGTGCGTGCGTGCGTGCGTGCGTGCGTGCGTGCGTGCGTGCGTGCGTGCGTGCGTGCGTACGTACCCGTTGCGCAGATCGCCGCGCGCGGTGCGCAGCGCCAGGTCGAGCACGGCGCCGGCGGCGGCGCGCGCGGCGGCGGGCGTGTGCTCGGCCCACGCGGTGTCCGCGTCCACGCCCACGCCCCCGCACGCCAGCCGCACCAGCGCGGGCGCACCCGCCGGCCGCTCGCGCGCGCGCCCCGCCAGCGACAGCACGTGCGCCGCCGTGTGCACCGACTGCGTCACGAACGAACACACATACGTTTACTCGATTGTAAAAACGATACGAGTGAAAAAACAAAAAAATATATGCTATACGATCGTTCGGAGTTTATAAAAAATTGCGGACCCGAGCGAGAGCCCGATGGGACGCCGCGAGTCACGCGGCCGGTAGCCGGAAGCTCGGTCCTCGTCTCGACCGTAGCCTTCCGTGAACTGAATAAGATTTAATCCATGGCAAAAACTAACCGTATATCCCGATTCCCGATAGATCGCGGCTTCTATCGAAGTATGAAAGCGATTCACTCTATCGAATGCTTTAGAAATAAAAGGGAAAATTGAATTCCCCCGTATATCTTTATCGTCGAATTCAGTGGCGCTAGGTAAAGTTGAAGGCTTTATTTTTTTAATTGAATGAAAGTATCTGTAGGTAGTTTAGACTGTTGGCGTACCTGCAGCTCCTCGAGCGTGGCCTTGCGCGGGCGCGTGCGCTCGGCGCGGGCGGCCAGGCCGGTCTCGCACAGGCGCGCCCACACCGACTGCAGCCGCCCGCCGTGCTCCGGGTGCGTCGGCGCGTGCGCGCCGCAGCCGCACCTGCGCCGTACGTACCACAGTTAACTACTATTCGCACTGCGATACTCGCTTAAGGAAATACAATAAATAAATATGAACAAAAACCTTAACTCGTGATTGTAAACAAACAACTAGGTGACAGTTCCGTTTTGACAGCTATTCCGTTCGAGAACCGAACGTCTACGTTGCGTTCAGCAATTTCTTTACAAAGATTGCTTTGATAAATTTTAATTTAGGGATTATCAATTATATAATTAAATAAATTATTTGCGAGGAAAGCACATACAAATACACGGTTGTTTTTTGTTTTATTTACAATACATTTTCTTAAAACGTATTTGTGGTAGAGTGAAACCTTAGGCTGTTTGTTCCATTCGTGTCTATGTTTCTTTTTGTAAATCGTCAGCTCTATGGGACATTTTTTTAATTCGTGGGAGGGAGTTCTAGAACGTACTACTGTTCGATTTTGAAAATGAAATAAAAGGGTGAAAAAGTGGTTAACGTACTCTTTTGATCACCACCGCATTAACTAGTCGGTTCTCAACTTTTAGTAGTTAGTATAGATTACTGACCCGTGTTTGAGCATGATGGGGTCGTAGGCGAGGCCGGTGGCGGGTGGCCGCGCGCCCACCAGCGGCGAGGATAGCGCGCGCGCCAGCGGGGCGGGCTCGGCGGCGGGGGCGGGCGCGGGCGCGGGCGCGGGCGCGGGGGCGGCGGCGGGGGCGGGGGCGGCGGCGGGCGCGACGCGGCGCGACGTCAGGTCGATCACCTCGCCCTCCTCCTCGCGCAGCTGCGCCGCGGCCGCGTCGTGCGCGCGCGTCAGCACCTGCGATGACATTCATAGTTCGAGTTCGAGAGTTCTGTCTGAGGCAAAGTCAAATATTTTTTTATTCAAATAAACTTTAGAAAAGTGCTTTTGAATCTTTCAAAAATTTTTTTACCTACTACCCATTCGGGACGTCTATTTTTTTAGCTGTGGAGAAGAATGGGCGCAAAAAACCTAGAAAGGGAATCGTAAATTGAAATTAGAGTTAAAGTTTTTTTTGTGCAAGTCGTTCATTGGCGTGATATTGCCGTATATAATATACAAGGTATCTCTTCACCTAAATAAGTATAATTATGTATCGTAGAACATAGTATATGAGAAGCGTGGGTGGGTACCGTTTTCCGTATCTGGTCGCGCAGGTAGTGGTGCGCGGTGGGCGGCTGCAACGCGGGGTCGCCCAGCGGCAGCGGCGCGGAGTGCGTGCGACCCAGCGGCCGCTTGCCCAGCCGCCCGCCCCCGCCCCCTCCCCCGCCCAACGCGCCGCCGCAGAACGCTTCCGCCTCCGACACCGGCGGCAGCGACACCGACACCTGCATGCACAACAACAATAGTAGATTGTACAACAAGAGCACAAAACGAGCCATTTTACCCGAGACGTGCATATAACCATAGTGGATAGTCACGTCGAGGGTAAAATGGGTTTTATACTCGAGTTTTACACTCTGCTTTTCTCTTCGATTGCAAGGAAATAAACCAAGAATTAAAGCATATAAAAGAAAATTTAATATTTTTATATAATGTAATTAAATGACGAATAATTAGCTTCCCGTCACACAATTTTTCTTATTTTTTTTTAATTTTCAACTACGTGACGTTCGGCTATGGTCTGAGCCGCAATGCCAAGTTATTATAAATATTTGCGTAATATTTTTTTTACGTAAATGCAAAATCGTATTAATCGTAATTTTGTATTTAGATATTAATACCTACATATGCGGGAAGCTAATTATTTGTTATTTTTACATTACCTATAAAAATTAATTAAATTTTCTTGTTATGCTTTATCCTTGTTTTATTTCCTAGCAATCGAAGTGAAAAGCAGAGTGTAAAACTCGAGTATAAAACCCATTTTACCATCGACGTGACAATCCACCCTCGCCGTACCGGCTCGGGTGTCTATATGCACGTCTCGGGTAAAATGGCTCGTTTTATGCTCTTGTTGTACAATCTACTATCAAAGTATATGTTTTAACTTTACTAATTAATATTTATATTATTTTGAATTTTGCATTGACAACGCTATTATAGTTACTAGATTAGTGGCTCCATTCAAGCTTCCTAAGGCTAGTTGTTTTTTTTCTAGTAAAACTGTATCTTGTTTACTAATTAATATTTAATTAGCTACACCGACCGAGAACACATCAATTCTTAATTATTTCTTTTTAAAGTCTCTTGGGAAAAAATTGTTTCGTTAACCTAAGCGGTACCTGAATTATTAAATAAATCAAGGAAGGTAATCAATACAGAACCGAATTGAATACTTAAATCCAAATAAATTAGTGTTATGGAATACAGACTCGAGACCATCGAAAGGAAGAGGTGGTTTATTCAAGTCCTATGTATATTTTATTAATGCTGCTAAGCAGTTTTGTTTTATTTATTTATTTAAGGAACAAACAGTTACATATAAACACATTGCATACAAACAAAAGATACTTAAAAACCTATAGTTCCATAAATCGACATATATGAGATAAATAGTTTAGCTTAATAATCTATACATACTATGATAAGTTTTATTTTCCTTTTTTAATACAATTAAACGGTACTAGATCCAGCAAAAACTGCGCGTGATACTCCTGGTCTTGCAAGCATCCATTGTCGGCTGGTTTCAAATACCTGTGACATAGTAAAAAGCTGAAAAGCTCTCGTCGGTTACCTGCGGCGGCGGGTGCGGCATGGCGTGCGGGCGGCCCAGCGAGATGTTGGGCATGGAGGGGGAGGAGAACAGCAGCTCGGCCGCGCGCCCGCACTCCTCCTCCTCGCGGATGGGCGTGGCCGCCCCGCCCCCCGGGGGGGAGCCGCGCGGGGACCCGCTCGACCCGTCGCAGTCTGAGGAGTATCACGACAACTCAGCTGTTGCACTCATCTTGTACGGTGTTACAGTTTCATGTATAGTATAAGGTGCCGTAGTGAATCCATAAAGTAGTAATCCACAGAGCATTCTTTGATGTTGCAGCGCTGCTATACAGCAGCGCTTATCTACTTATTTGATGACTATATTTTAATTACGTACTTATATCATACTGAAATTGTAACACTGTTTCTATAGATAATAATAAGAGTTTTAACTACATTTTGGGGCATAACAGAGTACCTAGGAAAGGACCACCATGTATTAAACTTTGTTGGTTTTCTGTCCCAATTATTCTGGACATCAGTGGTACTATTCGGCTAGCGGTAAGACCGCATGATTTGCAGTCAAAGATTTAACGAAATATTGATTCTGTGAATATTTATAAAATTTACAAAATACAGTGAAAAAATTAAACGCCTACCCGACCCAGCCAGGAATCGAACCTGGGTCTTCCGCAATCCGGGCGGCTCAGCAGCAATTATCATTGTTATTCAGAGCAGCAATTAGCACTTGAAAATAAAAAGTAAAAATTTATTGATTCTGTGGTTGAAGATACCGACTTCACAAGTCAGATATAGGAAGAGGCATCAAGTGACCGAGCACTCGGCTCGGTAAATGTTTTATAATGTCAGTCGCCAATTCGCAACAATCGTGTAGCTGTAGTTTAGTTGTTAATTGTATTTATTACAGGTTAGAAAATCTATTTCACAAAACAACATTCCACATTCATTTCTAAAAGGCATACAATGTTAGGAATCATCATCACAATATGTAAATAGAAAAGGTGGCTACATAACTCGATCCATCGTAGGTATAACATGAGAGCAGCGTCAGCCGCAGCAGCCGCGCTGGTAGAATAAGGCCGGCTGCACTTTGGATACGTACACGCACGACTCGTTTGCATCTAGTGTGCGAGGTAATATAGTAGATAGGTAGATAAACACTTTATTGCTTACACTGCTATAAAACAAATAACAGAAAATTGTGTATTAACGAGTTTACCACGGGACATCGAAATTAATTACGCCATCTAACATAAAGTCGACAAAACATTTGGCCTCTCTGTTACTGATCGAACAAACAATTGACCAAACTATATTTTGTCGACATTTCTATCATTGATCGAATAAATTTTAGTCGAATAAACGTTCGGTCGAATGAACGTTTGGTAGGAAGAACCGTAAACTCGTATAATATAAAGTAAGTAAATTATAATTTTTAAATCTGCTAGTTGCCGGTACACTACCTCTAGTCGTCTCTTAACTTGTCATATGCCACTAAGGTTGTCTGGAAGAGATCGCTTTGAGCGATAAGAGAGAGCCTTTGCCTCATGTTAAATTAAAATGTTGTGTTATTTGTTTTCTGTATGATTGTGTAAGCAATAAAGTATGTATCTCGTTGTGTAGTGCGTGCACTGTGCACTGTGCGCGTGCGCATGCACTGTGCGCGGTGACTTACTGCGCTGCTTGACGCGCTGCTTGAGCGGGCGGCGCGCGAGCGGCGAGGCGCGGCGCTCGATGACGCGCGCCTTCAGCCGCACCTTCAGCATGTTGGGCTCCGACGCTGCGCGCGCGGTCACACAAACGTCACGCCGTGCCAGCGCCGGCGCACCCTCCGACCCGACACTGTCTCTCGACCTATCCCCGTTCGATTCTGGTATCCCGTTCCCCGGGATGATACTAACGAGACTAACCCGCTTTTCGCTGCCATAAACTCTGCGATAACGCGACGTTTAAAAGTTATGTCGACGTTCATTTGAGTATAGTTTTATTGGTTTCACTCGAAACGTTTCCCCGTGTGATATTCGTCATGTGAGAAACTCGAAGCCCGGCGTCGGAACGTATAGGCGAACTATACTTAAAAGTGTTATCGTGACATTTTAATATCAGCATAAAATTATCCTATATTTGCTTTACGTAATGTACAGAACCGCACATTATTATTATTTTAATTATAAGGTCATTCGGCGTAATCCACGCTGCGAATGTACCGCGTTCATTCATGTAAATTATTTGTGTAATAAATTCAGTGCAATTACAGCATTCGACTTGGGCAGTTTAACTTATCATCCCCGAACTTATCAGTATCATCATCTTATCGATTTGTCTTGTATGAACTATATACAGTTTATCCGGCTCGAAGGACCAAAAACTTTATATCGTTCATACAAAATAAATTGATAAGACTTTAATTCAGTACATAGCATCATTATTATTATCCACCGAGAGTTTTTTCTTTCTTTATTGGCTATCGTATAAACCCGCCCTGCGAGTGAGACGTCGTCGGTGTGAGGTCGGAAGGTGCGAAGCCGGCACGCGGGGTTAACAACAACAAAACTAACTACATAGTTATATTTATCAATCACGTTAGTTATCGCCGATATCCTTAGTGAAATGACATTCATATTTTCTCAAATGTATATAGACTATGGTCAATTTTAAAGTCATTTCACAGTAGAATAACGGCCACAAATTAATGTCACACGAATGCAGTTATTAAAAACAACAATAACGAAAACACTCTCATTAACATACTCATTATATTAAGAATGTAAAATATTCATTCAAGCCGAGATCAATTGTTTCACATGACAGCTTATGAATATTTTTGAACGCAATTAACATATTATGCAGCTGCAGAAACATTTTTCTTTTCTATGAAGAGAAAAGGTTGAACAATGAAAGGCACATTAAGATACTTATAAATAATGTCTTTGTGTAATTGTCTTCATAAATATTATATGTACGTATTTAAGTTGCGTCTGCATTTGACATGATCCTTGAACGTGTAAGTTCAAGGTGTATTTATATAATATATACATAAATATATACTATTTCAGCAAACGACACATACGCGCGGCAGTTTTTTTTAAACCTAAATGTGGGGCATGGGTTGCCGCCCACAATTAGAAAATTAGAAATTAATTTAAAATATTTACATAATACATACATACATTAAGTATATAAAAAATGCGTATATCTAAGCATTGTTCGTGTGTCATTACTTAGTTGTTATTGTTTTAACGCCGCTGGCAGTCATTGCACTAAGATACAAAACCAACGTACTGAAGCAAATAATAAATTGGTAAGATAATATCTTTTAATACTATTATGTCAAATATCTGCCAATCTATTCTGAAGCACCTTCAGAAAAATGTTAAGTGTAATGCAGTAGCGCGGGCCGCGACTTCAGGGTTCTATTACGAGTTTGTCTTGCCATTCGATTACGTTAAAGAAACGAAATTTGTATATCAAACTTTTAACTCTCCTCGTCTGTCACCTAGAGGCACTGTTTTAGTGCCATACAAGTTGTCGTTGTCTTGTAAAATATTATACTGAATGCGCCATTAACATATTAATGGATAGTTCTTTTAGCCCATCCAAAAAGCTAATACGCTCGTTATTAGGTATGGGTTCACCAGTAGTCTAATTCTGGGTATTTTACCATGATTTTTCCCGAACAAAGTGATCGAAAGGCAAACAAAACTTTTAATCGACACCCAGTAAAAGATGTGTGAGTGAAGCGTGTTGGTAGTTGGCGGGTGGTTTTGGTGCGTACCGGTCTTGCGCAGCGGGTAGTCGCTGGGCGAGGGCAGCGGCGGCGCGGCGAGCGGCGGCGGCAGCGGCGCCGGCAGCCGGTACGGGTGCGTGTGGCTGGCGGCCGCGCCCGCCGACAGGATCGACTCGCCGCTGCTCGACTTCACGATGCCCCTGCGCACCCGAACACGCAAACGTCACATTACTACATGCACTAAAACTATGACGTCGATAAATAAAAACAAAATACAAACTCCACTTGATGTTAAGTGGAAAAAAGGTTAAGGTGCCCTCACGCATCATTTGAAAGACCCCATGGCATAGGAAAGAGGGAAAACGAATGGGTAGACTTTTCCATCTTTTAAGGTTAATTCAAAAGGAAGACCTCTTCTTATAGAACCTAAAAGGGTACTATATATATCCATTGTGGGGTACATATTATACTCGGTTCGGTTAGTAGTAGAGCTTGTTTTAAATCCACCTAGCCTGCTTTCATTATCTTATCAAAGTCTGTCGTCAAAACAAATATATTAATATTGATTTCTTACCAATTTCTGTAGGGCGATCCAGGTACTGTTCCATTAGCACAGGCAGCCGCTTGCTTTTTTTTTAGGAACTCCTGAAATAAAATGAATGTCAATTTAATTTTCGTCAATATAGCTAAAAGTATATAAATTAATGTTGCGGCGTTTATTCAATGAATGCTAATGTCACCGCTATAGCACAAGGGAGAACCTCTCTTCGGAATATATCTATACTATATAAATCAGTAGGCTCTGTACATGCAATTTTTCTGACAAATTTTGGGATAAATATTCGTTTTATGAAACCCACTCACTTACTCACTTACACCAATTCTATGATTTTTTTAATTTTTGTTTGTCTGTCTGTCTGTATGTCCTCTTATAACTCAAGAACGGCTTGACCGATCTTGATGAAAATTTTTATATATTAAGAATATGAGATTGTGCAAATGATAGGCTATATATGATGTTCGTAAACCTAATAATTGTTTTAATTTGCATTCATTGATCCATTATTTTAGCACAACGAAGAGGGCGGTGACAGCTAGATAAAAATCTATAAAAAACAATAAAAAATTGCTCACTGTTATTTCTAGTACTAATATTGGTAAGTTTGTCAGTAGTTAAGGATTCCGAGATGATAAGGGCTTCGATTCCGCTATTTAGAAATGTTTACAATCGTGTCTCAGCAGCCTGACTCTGAAATATTTGCCCAAACTTCATAATCTCACCACTGAACAGGCAAACGTTGAATAAGAATAGAGACACAGGTGGTATATAGGACAAATGCTCAGTAAAAATATAAAGTTGTTATTAATTAATTATTTTAATTAATTAATTATTATTAATTGCTAATGAATAAGAAGCTGGCAAAACAAATCAACAACAAATGGTGGTTCACCTGCAGCTTCTGCTTGACCTGCGTGGAGGCGTTGGCGCTGGGCTCCAGCTTGTCCTTGGCGCGCATCAGCTCGGCGCGGTCGCGGTCGCGCCGCTCGCGCGCCTCCCTCGCCTCGCGCGCCTCCCGCGCCTCGCGCAGCGCCGCCTCCTCCAGCGCCTTCTGTTGCTCCCACATCTGACCATTAAAACGTATATCCTGTATTCCCTTTCGATGAAAGGGAACTCGTCAAACTACTTATTAACGTATGCTGTTCACAATTTGAAAAACTACTGCACGTAGTGATAAGTGACTCATTGGCATTGGCGAAATGCAACGATTGCAGTTTACTGTCTGTAGTAGTTTTTCAAATAAAGCATGCGAGAGCCGACGACTGCCGACGACTCCTTTTAGTTAACCCCTAAGTCGTCACCTAACATTGCTTACAAGTCATTTATAATAACTTAGTGGTCGTCGGTGAAAAACAGCCATAATAAAATTTCTATTGAGACGTGGAGATAACATCATTGACATTTGAAGGAGAGCCGACCGATTATGCAAAATAAATTAGTAAATGTTTGACTCATTTGAAAAAATCTTGTAATATAACAATGCCAATTGCTAATTGTTAACAATGATATCAGGTGATACATTTTGTTTGTTAGTAAATGTGGTACTATGTGTAAAGTTCCTCCACAGAGACTCTTATTGTTACAAAATTTTAGATTCACTAGTATTTTTTTATTGCAAAGGTTTATTTATAAAAATTAATATAGTTTATTTTAAAATAGTTTTTGATATAATATGCATATGTATTTATTTATGTATACCTACGCTCGTGTCTAATGTATTTATTGTAGGTGAGGCATAGTATCCCGAAATAAATCTTAATTATTATTATAAATACCAAAGTTTGTTTGTGATTACTTATACAATTACCATACTGATTTATACAAGACCCCTTTTTAAACAAATACAATGATAAAATTACGACTAAATATCACTTGGACGAAGCCGCGGGCGGAAGATAGTGGTTAAATATATATATTTAATTGAAAAAAACTCAATTACACGGTGTTGCTTTAGTATTAACTTGGGCTTCTCTCAATGGAAGACTAGTATCTAGTAGATAACAGTTGAGATATAAGGTTAGCGACCGTTTATCTAACTAGATATTCTGTTTAAGGTTTAGATTAAGATAAAAGTAATTAGATATTCATGTTTTTAACAGTAACAAATTGCTTGTAAGACTAAATCATATTTCATTAGGAAAATCCTTAGGAGATATAGAACAATCATTATTATATCGTAGCCATTGCGGTTGCTGGTGCTAGCTCATAAACAGATTGACTTTGTGAGTAGAAATTATGTCAACAAAAATTTGTATTTTGTTATAAGTATTAGTAACTCTTAAACTAATGAATAAATAGAACAGTACATGCTAACACAATTCAGTGCCAAGTGAATCAAATGATTTAACAGGCGTGTAGTGTCGCTCCCAAACATACGGTTTAGTGTAGAATTGTAGATAGCATTCATTGGGAGTGCGTCACGGCGCTTGACTCAACGCAGAGTTGACCGCACGCGCATTGCCCACTATCCACATTCCCACATACTTCTATAAACTACGGTCAATTTAGGGCCATAATTGACCAAAGGTTCGATTATAATATAATGTTAAGTAAAAATATTTATCTCATAATTTTATGCATTCTAAAAGTCTCACAGTAATCTATCTGTTCGATAGATATTTGCGTAAAATTGTAGCTTTCAAAGATGTGTCACAATTATTAAGCATGCGATCATGTGGGGTACAATTAGGGCGCTTGCAGCCTTTAATTTGCGTAAGCCGAGTTGACACCGCTAACGAAGTTAACGCACGCTACGGCCGGAGCATGAATGATGTAATTACGAATTGCTCGGTCACCATTCATGACTATTTATAACGTGCCCGCGACACCGGCGACGCCCATCTTGAGCCAACTACTTAACGTGTTCCAGCTTCTTTACTATCGCAAACGTTTGGCCCACCGTTGGGCTGTGCCGCGTCGTCGGTGGAACAATCGCCAACATGGTCAACAAGTTTTTTATAAATAGCCAACGCCAAATATTCAATTGGACCGGTAGTCGCCGCCCGCCGATCGGCCCAGCGGCCAATTTATCCCACGATTAGTATATATCAGAGTGTTACATCAAAATAAAACCATTAACGATTATTTTTATTCACGCCCGGCTTTGTTTTGGGCGGGTCTGTGGCTATCACGTGCACGTCAAACGAATATATAGCGTTGATTGCTTTAAAATAATTGTTTATGTCAAGTCTGCTAGCCAAATACTTGCTAATAATATTAGCCGTATGTTTATTTTGGTGCGCCTTAATATATTCAGCTACCATGTTTCACCGGCGATTTCGTATGTATCTATTATTGGAGTATTCTTTCAACAATATATACAACACATTTCCCGGCATGTAATCGTTTCGTGTTTTCAGTCTCCACCTTCAGCAGCCGTCAACTAATGATAGTTATGCGAGCCAATGTAAATATTCATGCTAGTCGTGTGTCTATGAGTGAATGTTCAATGAGATAATAAGTAAAGAAAGAGTTTTAACCTGGCATCTCACCTTGAGGTGGTGGCGCAACTGCTGCTCATGCTCCTGCGCCAGCTTCTGGCTCTGCTGCTGGAAGTGCTGGAGCAGGATCTCCTGTTGCAGTTGTTGCTGCTTCTTCAGCTGCAACACAACCACGCGCTCAGCCCAACAAACTCACCGCACGCGATGCGAGACACACGACGCAAGAAACAATCAAAATGATAACCGATTCAATATGCCATCAAACATAACAGTTGATGCGATGGTACATTCAGTCGGTGGTTTATTTACTCATATTATGTTTTAGCATATAAGTGAGTGAGTTATCTAAAACAATATAGGTACATCAGATGATGGAACATTGAACTTGTAAAGCGTTATGTGTTAATAACACCTTATCTAATTAACTCTATAAAAAAAGTACTAAAAAGAACACAATTTAAAACTTTTGCAAACCATGCGCCTTGTGCAACAACTAAACGTGTGAATGGCGGCCGGCAAACAACCTCACCGGATAACAACTTTAGAAAAAGTTTTGACATCCGGGCACAATTGTCATGAATGGATAGCTCGACTGTATCGTCGTGGTTGCACAGAACACGTAACACAAGTAGGTATATATAATTTGGACTCACTTGCAGCAGGAAATTATTCTCTAATGTTTGTTTCGCTCTCTCCGCGATATGGTTCTTTCTCGGGCTCTGATTCTGACAACGAGAGAGGATATACATGTAGGACATTGCACTCCTCGAACACCAGCGGACACGCACACGCTATTAGTCAGGCCTTCGATGGCTGTCTAGATCTGACCGCGCAAGATATTAAATGATTTGAAATCCTTAAAAACCAAATCGGTTACTGAACGTCTTCCATGTCTTTAATCTGATCAATTAGGAAATCAAAATGTTTAATATACAGAATATATGTTTTTGGACACATAAGTTCAAAAACAACATATGGATCATGTTTAGTAAATGAGTAGGGCGGTTAACGGAAGCATTGAGATCGCGGTAGAGGGAAGTATACAATTTTAAAGAGACGGCAATAGAAGCGTCTGCGCATATTTTTGGCATCGCAAACATTATTTTAGTTCGATGAAAAAATGGTGGACGTCGGAATGCGTGCGTGCTGCGAATAGCCGCGCGGACGGATGTTTCGCGCGCGCGTCGTGGGCGGGGTAAAAATACTGTCGCGCGAGTGGCGAGCGGCGACCCTCGCGGCATTGTTCTCCAGGCCCGCCGCACGCAGTCTGCCGGAGCTGGCGCGCGTGCAGCATCAGCGTTACCGGTTCATAGAGCTGGCCGCGCAATCAGTAGGCACCTACAGCGACACGTGCGGCCCGCGCCGCGCCGCTCGCACTCGGACATTTGATATTATCATCTTCGGCAATCTGTTATGGCCCGAATGTTTTGGATTCGCAACGGCAGGCAAACGCGAGAGGCCACGCATCAACATTCAGTCTAAAATTAATCCCGAGTATTAGTGCGGTCCGCCCGCATGTAAATATAGTATGCAGACGGACGGAGCAGCGCTACAGAGCGGCGTGTTGGACGTGTTTTGATATTGGTTTATTTATAAGCGCACAGGAACTTTTTATAAATACGCTGGCGGCCGAGTTTAAAACGAGATGGATGGAGTTGAGTCGTTTGTGCAATATTCCGAGAAAAGGTCACGGGAACTCCGCGCGCTCGGCGTTCACTCGGTTATATTTAATGCCTTCTCCGTAGTTTGCAAGCAGAACCCTTTCTTACGTTTTCAGAGGCAGGATACTAGAATACTAAACAAGTTTTATGAGTTGAAAAGAAGGCATATCGCGCGTCGTGGGTGTGCTTCGATGAAAACTCAAGTTTTCAGAAAAGTTATAATAAACAAATGAGGCGATCTAAAGCTGCAAAACTTTATTTTAATTGCATGTAAGGACTTAGAGGAACGTCAACACTGGTTTGTTTGCATGAGTGTTGCAGCGTTGGATCGGTCACGGTGCGGCTTCACCTGCGCTGCGGCTGGGTGCGCTGCGCTCACCTGCAGGATCTGCTGGTGGAAGCTGGAGTCGGCGAGCGGCAGGCGCGGCGCGTGCGGCGGCGAGGGCTGCGGCGACCCCTCCGCGCCGCCGCCCTCGTGCGCCATCTCTGCAACGCAACACCACACGGTTAGCTGTTATAGTCATCCTGATTTTTTGGACGATATACTTGAGCAGAGTTATTTTTTCTATAGGGTACACGGTCTATTGGGAATATTGGGATACTAACAGTTCACATTAATAGAGAACCATTTCAAAACATATTTAGGTAACATTTAACTCATGATGTACCTATCTTACTTTCTAAAGGAGTTTGTTTTTATTTGCCCGAGAGAAACTAATGTATCTATAATCAAGTTATGGAATTCTTTGTTTAGATAGTACAGATAACAATCATAATTGAAGTAGACCTAGACCCAGACGTATACACACTGCATTCCAGACAACTTGAACGATAGCACAGTTATCGCGAAAGTAAAAGTACTCAATAAATAACAATAAACCTTTACTCGTCTCGAATATAAATAGAAAAAAAAAATAACTTATTTTAAATGTAACGCCTAGAAATCTTACAATTGAACATACGTACATATTACATTTTTATATATCGAATTTGATATAGAATATTATAATATTCATTTTGCAACACATACTGTTAGTTAAGTACCTTCATGACATGACAGTACCTTCACGTACAGCATTGTTAAGGTTCCCATCTGTAAAGGGTTACGTTCACTGACAGCCTGTCATCTGCCTCGATGCGTGCGCGCATATTAATATAGGTAATTTGTTCGCAACAAAATTTGCGTTAAAAATTATATAAACATTTAATAATATATTGTCATGTTACACCATAATATCTGAACATGCGAAATAAATAAATAATTTAAAATTTTTAGTGTTAAGGTTAATCAACGGCTTCGTATAAAAAGGCACACATTATTTTTCTCTATCCGTTGAACCAAATAACATAATTCTTGGTTTTCTTGCTTCTGCCAACGTAACGACTAAGTACATACATTAGATCCGAATGAATCAGCAGAAACTTTATAGTTATGTCTAACACTATGGATGCAAATCCGAAATACTTAAATGAATTTTATTTTATTTATTTTATAGTGCGGAGTGATTTCCGGTTAAGCGGATAAACTCCAATTATCAATTTTTTCCTATGTTTATAAATTAAGACCAGATCCGTGTCGGGGCTCAGCGCTGATTCCCCATTTAAAGATTTAACAGTAAGATTAGTAGATGTTAAACTACAAAAACTGTTGATAAAAATATAGAACTTTTGTATAAGTATGTCCTGTGTAACGTGTGTAAAATGATATTTTTTTTACAATAAAAGATTAATAGAATGTCACGGCAGATTTGATACGAAATCCTAAAAAATGGATAAACAGGATAATGAGCAACTGTGATGCCAAACACCGGCCACCGCGCGCCACTCCGCGCAGTGGTTGCGTTATCTTTAAGCGGCGCCTGAAAACGAGTTCAGTATCGTGACCAAAAACGATAAGGTATAACGGCTGAACTGAATATGGTACAGAAAGTAAGTGGTTACGAGCTGTGCTTGTTCATATGGATTATGCAAAAACTGGCCAGACACTTGGTTGTGTTATGGAGCAACGCGCTCATTTAAATATACTTTTTGTGACAAGACGCAAACTAAAACGTACTTATTAACGTGTAAGCTGTCATCCAACTCGCAACACAAACATTATTTTACTGTAACGCTAACTCATTGTTAACTCTATTCTATCGTCTGTACATCGTGTTACATATACTTATTTTAATCCTGTCGTTGACATAATATACAGGGTGGAATTTTGTAATGCCACCTGAAGGGAAAGTACTCTTAATACTGTAGGTAGAAAAATTTACTCAAAAAAAATCCTTTATTTTTAAAAAAGAAAGATAACTGCATTCAAAGATTTTCGAAAATTTGCTTGCCATACCCGGGAATCAAACCGACTAAAATCTGTAAAAATTACACCCTGTACTTTTATTAGATCGATCGTGAGGGTCAATTATAAGGATGAAATCTCTCTAACAAACTTGATAAATCAAATGAAAGGAAACCATAAAATCTGGACTCCTAAATTCAATGGGTCAAGTTAAAGCACTTTTACTCAAAGATCCATCTGTTTACTTATGTTAGTAATTAACAATTATCATTGACGTCATTTTTTTGTTTGAGAGATTTCATTCTTTTAGTAAATATAATGATAATATGGTGTAAGGGAGGCACATATTATTATATGATTATACTTTACTGTCTATCTACATTAATTGAAGTAAATGATTTGCAGTTGAGTGAAGCTATAGATTGTCGATAATTGACCCTAACGATCGGTGCAATAAAAGTACAGGGTGTAATTTTTGCAGATTTTAGTCGGTTCGATTCTCGGGTGTGGCAAACGAATTTTCGAAAATCTTTGAATGCAGTTTTCTTTCTTAAAAAAAAATAAAGGAATGTTTTCTTTGAGTAAGGGACAAAATCTTTAGTTGCGTTTCTATATCATAGGAGTTCATAATCAAATACTTGGCACAGGAGTGATAGTCGTTGCAGCAGTTTCAATGATTAGTTCGTTTAATCAAATGGCTTAATGGTTTTTTGTAGTCAATTATTGAAATTGCGATGATAAATATATTTTAAAAACAAGAAAAGCAATTCAAAATTTATTTTTTATTCTTGGATACAATAGGTACCTAACAATTTGTTAAAACTTGATTTCGGAAAAATGGCACTGCGTTAACGAGTAATGGATCTGTGCAATTTCTTCACTCATTGTAAAATGTAATTTTTGGCAATAAGATATCAATATCCTCTTGAATTCTAACGAAAACCTGAATTGTTTATTTCTACTATTTTCTAATTGTTGTTACAAAACAACGTAGTACTTATGAGTCTATTTACTGTGCTGTGTTCACATACCAATAACTTTGAAATAAGATTCAGTTTGTAAAAGCAAAATGTGTTCAAGTTAAATTGTTTTTGATTTATGTATTTTTTTGTGTATTGCGTTTAAATATTGTCATAAATAAAAAGATAAAGTTTATTCTTTATAGTAGAAAGAAATTGTTCTTTCAAGTAAACTCAAGTTTTAGACACTTCAAAAAGTTTTGCTGCAAGAACCGCACTGTGGTGTCTACAACGCCAGTATCATACTCAATTATTAATTAATTAATACTTATTAATACTGACTTACTTAGACAGTTGACGATTACATATTTGTGTTTGTTCTTATCTGAAGAACGCACAAAATTGACAACTTGCAAATTTGTCAAAAAGGGAGAGGTCTCTATCTCCGCAAGTACACCACGCAGAGACGAATCCGAAGGACGTCCTTAGCGACCCGGGCTATCCATCAGGCTAAATATAGCCTTCCAAAAATAGCTCGCCCCGTCCCCGCACCCGCCGCGCCCCCGCCCCCCACCGCCGGCCTCTCCGCGACCTACATTCGGGGGGTGGCTCCCAGATGAGGCTGGAATATCTAGTGCCTGCTGCAATAATGGATCTGGGCAATAATATATTTTGTGTGGGTGGTGATTTTATGCAGTGGCAGCAAATATTTTATGATTTGACTGTGAAATGAGATATCGTTTATAAATAAAACTACTAAGTACTATTGTCGAAGATTTTGAGTAATGTATTAACTGTTTTAGTCAGTGGTTGGTTATAGTATAGTAGCTACCAATATCCATATTAAAGTATAACAAAATCATTATTACGAGTACTATTGATTGCAATTCAATAGTAATAAATTGGCTAAGTTAGTAGTTATTGCAAAACATAATGTTTATTACCTCTTAAAATTCCTCTTGCTGTCTCGTAAAATAATTGAACTTGATATAATTGTTTGTGGCTATCAACACAAGCTGAAATTAATAAAAAAGGCAAAAAAAAAATATGTCTGTTGTATGGGAGCCCCTTAAATATAGTATAGTATAGTATAGTTTATTTTATTCTGTTCTTTATTACAGATACAGATACAGAAATACATCATCTGTGAAAATTTCAACTGTCTAACTATCACGGTTCATGAGATACAGCATGGTAACAGACGGACGGACGGTTGAACGGACAGCGGAGTTTTACCCTTTGGGTACGGAACCCTAAAAAATACTACAAGTATTGTCAAGCATTTTAAACAATTTTCTCAAACCCAACATTGTAAAGTTACTTGACTTAATAAATATTTTATGCTACAGGCACACATGCAGCATATTAATTTGTCATGTCATGTAGGACCTATGTGAGCAACAATCCACAAGATTTGTTCGCGCAGCAAGTTTAGCTCATAGCAAGTATCGTAGCAGGATTAAACAGTAACCGTGGAGTAGGGAGCGGGCCGCCCTCGCCTGCTGGCGCGCGCCCGCAGGCTCAGCCTAGCCGGATCCAGGTCACAAAGTCACAACGCGCAGGCTGCCGGGGTCGCGGCTCGAGCGCTATAGCGAATACCACTTACTCAATAACCTATATAACGGTTCAGGAGCACTCGAAGCATCTATGTCAAAAACCAAGAATTGCAACCAGTGCGTACGTCTCCTTTTCATTGCTAAATAACAATTATCGGAATAACAATAACTTGATATAAAACATCGAGCTGGTATAAAATAATCAAATACAGAATTAGACACAATTAAGATAATTAGGTCGTAAATTAAGTCCATCAACGTCATTATAAACGTATATTAGTCCAAAATTAGTTTTGGATAGCGGGCAGGAACCGGGACACACCAATGGACCTGTCAATAAAGTCCGTCCCGAATGGAGGCATCTCCGCGAATAGAAACAAATAGTTGGAATCAATTAAATATGTGAATTGATCAATCTCAAGACACAGAACGGCCATTAGCGGCGCGGCCTCGGCCCACATCGAGCCTACATTTATTATTTTTGATATTATTATAAAAGTCGGCACGTCAATTTGAGCGACGAGTAGCACATCGCGGCTTCAATTCTAGCCTAGTGACCTAAGATACAGATGATGACGTTACTGGCTTTAGGTTTTTCAGATACGATTTTTAAACAAATTCGCTTTAGATACAACAACTGAACTTTTGAAAATTGTTTATTACCTATTTACTTTGTATATCCTATTGACACACAATACATTCATTATTTCGAAACTTATATTAACCGGTATTCGTTAAAATAAAATGATATTTCTATGCTCTAAACAATCAGGGTATGCCCAGACACATGACCTGACGTTGCGAATGACTTTTACACACCATCCACTATATAGTGTTCAACATTAACATCAACAACAGTAACATTTACAGTCAGACAATTAATTTAACTTGCATATTTACCCAGGGCTAACCATAAAGATTACCATGCAACTGTAAACCAAAGGTTTCCTTAATAAACATATTCGTAGCTAGAACATTCTACTACTGAACTAAATAAAATGTCTAAATATTAAAATTATTAACGGAAATAATGCATTCATTATGTATAAAAATAAAAACTGTTACGATTTTGCGAAACTGTCGTAACTCTACGAGAAAAGCGTCGCGTAGTGATTGCGCGTCTACGAGCGACGCCGACGCCCGGGAGTGTCTACGACGTAGCTGTTTGCTTTGGTTGGCGCTGCTACGAGTAGGACTACTTACTTACTGTAGTAGAGCTACGGTTCCCAGCGAAACGTTTGTGTTGCAATACAATAAACAAATTAAACAGATAATCATGGTTATGTCAACCTAAAATAAAAAATCCGTGTTCATACACGTTACTATTATTTTTGTAATATTTCATTCAAAACATCAGACGCAAAAAAGATAATAAATGTCATTATTAAATCATGGCAAGGCATGAAGGTTAACGTAATAACATGTGGTTTCTGCATAAATTGTTTTGTTGTATTGACCGCTTCGGACTGTTATTGTTTTAGTGTTTTGTAAATAAGTAAGTAAATCGTCCTTTGTTCATACAAAGACAAAATATTCCGGTCACGTATTTCGTAAAAGTGGCATTAAAATAAATGCACAGTTAGAACAAAGCTAGAATCAACACAAAGCGGGCGCCCCTCGACCCGCGCCCCGCGGGTTAAAAATAGAACACCCGGCAACGCGCCGCGCGACAAGTGAAGGACGCGCCCGCCGCCCGCGCCCCGCGTCACCCGCGCGTCCGACTCGCTCGCACGCGGCGGCCCCCGCCCGCGCGTGCGAGCGAGACCGCGCACAATACACATCAAATTATAAACGTCTATAAATAGACCACGCACGCGAGCCGCGAAACGGGTCTACTATAAATTTCGTCAATTCGCGAAAATCATACTCATACTAATATTATAAAGAGGAAAGCTTGTATTTTTGTATGTATGCAACGAATAAACTCAAGCTACTGGACCGATTTAAAAAATTCTTTCGCCATTAGAAAGCTACATTAGCGCTGAGTAAAAAGGCTATTTTAAAAAAGAAATGTCCACCTGTGCGAAGCCGGGACGGGCCGCTAGTAAAGAATAAAACTCGTGAACATCAGTTTCTATACTCGGTTCATTTGCCAGAGCATGATTAATAGTAATTAACTAATATTTCGACTTAAAAATCAGTAGCGTGCTCCGGCGCGGCAAGGACCGGTTGGACGAGTAGATACAAAGGTCCGATTTAACATTTAAAACACTGTTCGTGGAGGATGTCTAATTTTACGTGGGCAGAGAATTCTTTAATTAACACATACACGCGACTTCAAATTAGGCTTTTTGTGGTCGCTCGACGACTCGTCGTGCAGAAGCGTTCGAGACACCTTGTAACATGAATAAATTATACAAAATGTGTTGTAAACCGATATTTAAGCGGTCTACATAACAGAGCCGAAGGACGGGGTGTCCATTTGTGTCAATTTGATAACATAGCCAGAGCGCTGTGCATACTATTCATGTGCAAATACCTACTTGTTGAGTTCTGGCGAAACTCTATTGAAATTTATGTTGTTTCTAATACAATGTTGATTACAAGATTTTTTTGCACTAAACTTTGACAGGCCATTAAAGACCATACTACTATGGTATGGTATGGTATGGTATGGTAATTATTACCAAAAAAAGTGGAATAACTGAGTGCCACTAAACAATTTCCTCTTTAAATAGTATTAGCGGTGACATTGGTTTATAGAAAATAAGCAAATATTGTTTAACGGATTGAACCTAAGATACTGGTATGTTGGTTTACAGCGCAGCGTTATTAAGACAGAGTCCTCTTCAATGAGGATCTACTGGACGAGCTACAGCGTCTACAGAATTTTTGCATAGGGTTCATATTTGGCCTGCGTAAGTTCGATCATGTGTCTGATTTCAGGACTAAACTGGAATGGCTTTCTATCAGATTGCGACGTGAGGAGCATGTTCTTACGCTTTTGTTACGTGCTGTATGACCCTCGTACCCCTCCCTACCTTAAGGTGCGTTTCCAATTCCTAGGTATGGATCACAATCGCGAGCTTCTGGAAGAGATCGCTTTAAGTGATAAGTATTATATAATTTGCCTACTATTATTTTAAAATTTCCTGTTACTTGTTTTGTGTATAATTGTGTAAGCAATTAAGTGTTTATCTCTCTATTCAAACATACTGCATACACCCGACCACCTGAATGAGTAGCTAGATACTCGGTTGCCACAAGTTCAGTTTGGTAAACTATGTTAATTTAATAATTTGCACTTTGCAGAATTATTTACAACTAATGGATACAAGCACTAGAACGCATAGTCCACAATCCACAGCATTCGTGTTCGACTAATGTCGATTAATGTTCCAAATGCAATAAAAATTGTATATTGTTATTTGCATTTTCATGTTCTTCACACTTAATTCGCGAACCAAAGTTAGGCTATTATCACAAGATCAGTAGTTTTAAGAGATATTAGTAGCATAGCGTATCTGCAATACCGCCACATTCGCTTCCCCAGCACCGGAGGCTCAAAATAAGCCGCCATAAAAGCCAACTGCTGCCGCTCCAGATCCAGAAGCGTCTATTTCCGTTGTGTAAACTGTTTACGGCGAATGCGCACGCGCACCGCCGGCTATTTTCTCCCGGCTAAATGCAACCGCCACCGGAAAGATCTAAAATTGAATATGGTTCGCTTTTTAGATGTCGGCGTTGCACGCTCGCAACGTTTGGCATTCAAACCATAATCCTGCACAGTTATAGTTGATTGAATCATCAGAACTTTGAATTATACTTTGATATAATAAAAGTGTACAGCAGAATATTGGTTTTTCATATTCACGAAAAATGTTCAGAGAATTTTAAAAGGTTTGCGTGTTTATGAGCATATTCACTCTGCCAAAATTAAAACCGTTTTCTTTTGTTTAGAAAAATATCGATGAAAGATGACGTGAAACCATCCTGAACTGCAGAAATTCCATAAATGAGAAAATAAATAAAGTTGTAACAAAACAGAGAAGACTAGAATCGTCAACCTCTGTAAAAGTGTTTTTACTGTAAACTGATTTTCGAAAAGCTAGTGCTCGAGAATTTGGCATACCTTACTTTTTCACATACAATCAGACAGTTTGGAACGTCTATGCATAAACAGACGCTGGCTCCCTCCCTCGCATCGGATACGTGGCCATTAGGCTTCTGGCTTCTTCGTAATTTATTTATTTATTGATGAATACAATGTAACACAGCCTATTTAGCCAACATGCGTTGCTAGATAATAAAAGTAACAAAGACACTTGACAAAAAAATACATAAAAATGATGATAGTTGTAAAACCAAACAATAGTAATCTTAGTTTCTAGAAATGAGACAAGTGCAGTCTGCATTTATCTATCATATACCATACTAGACAATGTGTCCGCGAACACATCAGCATCTTATTCAAAACTAGCGACCCACCCCGGCTTTGCACGGGTGCAATGCTGATACTAAAAACCTTCCTCTTGAATCACTATCTATTAAAAAAACCGCATCAAAATCCGTTGCGTAGTTTTAAAGATCTAAGCATACATACATTCATAGGGACTGACATGCAGACAGCGGGAAGCGACTTTGTTTTATACTATGTAGTGATGAATTTAGGCAAAGTATTGCCACGTTTTAGAGAAGCGAACAACTGGTGCCGTCGCCGACCACCTCGCATATAATTTTGCGGAACGTACAGTTCTATACGCTCTGCAGCCACCGGATTATCCACTTCATTCCGCAGAAGCAGACAATAGTGAATTAACAGTTGTAACTTGTTCAAGCCCACCATATACCAGTCACAAACAGCGAAGGAAACAGGGTAATACCCAAATTGTTTCTTGCTCGCAAATCGAGCTTTTCTATAAGTTGTGCGTATTTCTGAGTAGCTGGATGCCAAATTATCGTGCCATACTCCAACCTACTACGCACGATTATCACAGAGAGCGTACGTTTTTTTTATGTGTACAAACGAAAACTTGCAATTCTACACTCCGATATGAAACTCAACGGTGTAGCTGGGTTCCAACCGCCTCTGTGACCTAGTGGTTAAGACCACCGTTCGCTGACCAAAGGTCCCGGGTTCGATTTCCAGCGAGGGTAGATGTTTGTGTACTCGGTTCGGTTGGTGGTAGGGCTTGTTTTAAGTCCGCCTGGCTAGCTGCCATCTTATCTAATGTCGCCATAACATCAATGTTAGAGCATTGTTGTGTATAACTCCAGATAACATACCCAGTCCCTCAGTAGTTGAGGATTCCAGGTGGTGTTCGTTTCATCGGCTTCGACCTTATCATCACATGTCATCAGGTGAGATGAAAACAAAGTGCTTACCCATAAGGAATTTAAAAAAAAATGTGTTTGACAGTACATGTATGCTAGTCGAAGGTCTTCCGTAAGAACATATTTGGCTTTTAAATGACGTGTCCGAATGGCATTACGTCAGCACATTTGTTTCGAAAAGTTTTCAATGCAGCAATGTTTAAAATCACACTAATTTATTAAATCCGAAAATTTGCGTGTATGTGTGTAGGTATATTTGTTGCTTCTTCGCGCTGCAACGGATGGATGGATTTCGATGAAATTCGGCATACAGATAGTTTATAACCTGGATTAAAACATAGGATACTTTTTATCCCGATATTTCCAAGGGAACGGGAACCACGCGGGTGAAACCGCGAGCGGCCGCTAGTTGAATATAAAAATGTATATTTTTTATGCTGTAATACATTTACTTTTACCTGTTAAATTTTTCTTTTAGTCAGATGAATAGTCCTAAAGTAGGTAAATCGTTGTTTAAGCAATATGTTCTCAGTTCAAAGAGATGGATAAACGAAACTGTATTTAGAGGTTGTCGCACCAAGACAGTTTCAAGAAATCCATTAAAAAAATAGGCCAGTTGCGGGAATATATGCAATCATTTAAGTTTAGTTTGAAGCGTGTGGCTGCGCAGGAGTGAATCACAGCTATAAATAAACGAGCTATTATTAGTTAAACATACAAAGAAGTAGAAACGCATAAAAGGATTCCGGATTCAGTGACTCATTAGAATGGCTCTTTGTTGGGACATGCATTTAAGTTTTTATGGCTTGGAATTTTAACATGAATATGGCCATAGGATGGACATTGTCTAATAACACGTTAAATTAATATTTAAACTTCAAATTAATACATTAAGATTTTTGTCAATCGTTAGCCACATTAACACTTACGAACGCAAGCAGTTTTCATAAAAAAATTACAATAATTCTTGCTTTAAGAATAGGTAACAGAAACAGAAGATACGTTTGCATTAGCGTCCCTCCCTAAGCGCATAAGTATCTAACACGCGCCGTAGAAGCCTGCTGATGCATGCACCCTGTCTGCCGGTGGGGAACCCGTCACCTGCCACGCCACTTGCGCGGGCGCACTTGCCGCGTTTTTGTCAACCTGCAGCCCAGGCCCGCGAGCGGTGCGGTGAGGTGCGGTGGGTCCCCCCCGGCTCGCGGTTGCTCTATAAACAGATGGGCGCATTCCATGCTGGGATATTTTTAGACGGGAGCCTAATTTTAGACATCGACATCCTCTGAGTGATTCTGTTTTTTGGTAGTACATTTTCAACTGAGTAAAAATTCGTAATTACGAATATGACTTTGGTGTTACCAGCACTTACGTATGAAACATTATAACAATATCGCTATACATCTCAGTTGTCTTTCTTCCTATTGTATAAGAGTAATAAAATTTTACTTTTGTTAACACTAAAATTAAAATGTTTTGATCTCGTCGGGAAGCACTGAGATGTTATTTAGGTTATCGTCGTATGATAATCGTATATGATAATCAGTCATGATAATCTTAATAAATAAATTTAAAAAAATATAAATATACCACTTACTCGCATTGGGCCAGGGGATGTGGGTTATGGCGCGATCACCTAAGCTATTTGTTCACGTGGAAAGGTAGGTTGATAATCATGGTACTAATGATACTAACTCGTTTAAGGTAGTTCATCTTCTAGAATCAAACGAGTCATTGTGCTATGGGGATAGCACAATGACTCGTTTGATTCTAGAACCCGTCACAAAACAATATCAAACAATAGAAAACGCCCCGCCATGTATTAACTGATAACGTGCATCGAAAGGAGTAACCCCACTGCAGGCCTAACCTGCCGCTGCCAGGAATAGCGCCGGGCCGGGTGTAACGCCAGCCTCCACAGAGGCTGTGTGGTTATTTCGATGCACAAAGAGCAGGCAAGTTGCGCCCCCGCTATTTATACAAGGTGCTATTTTAGTACCGCTTTTGTTAAGTTAGCTCTATAGGGTCGAGAATAAACATCGCATCGATTGAGGCTGCTCGCTCCATGACGTGTTATTAATAATTGTAACTTCACAGTTGCACCAGTGATTACATGCTATTGTTGCGTTCATGCTAATTATGCTAATTCGATAATCGTCGGCCTTTGCGGCGGCAAACTGCCATTTATCCATTGATTATGTTACTTAAAATGTTCAACGTATTAACAACAATAACGTATAACGTACTTGTGCATTCGTTGGTTATGTTAAATGTTGAAGTCCTACAAAATAAATGTAAGATCAAACTCGGATATCAATTAGTAATAGCTACTGTTTACACGAAAACTACACTTTGAAATTAAATACTTTATTCGGTATAAAGTCCTAAATTAAAAATATTATTTGATCACGAAACTTACTTATGTTTATATCATTGATCATTCTCATTTCGCACATGTGCGCAATTAGTTGGCGTTATATTTTCAATAAACCGATCGATGGTGTGGGCAATAACAGTTGGTCTAAAATGAGGGCGCGCGCGGGCCCCGCGTGGCTGTGATCTCGCTATTTATAGCGCGCCTATTGAGCGGCGCTGGAGTGCGGGGGCGGCATACGCAAACAAACAAACAATTCAACATTTTATTCTTATTTCAGTTAGCGAAGAATTCTTTTCCGTTTTTTAATTTGTTTGATCTCAATACTTGTACACTAGTCGCTCGCTCGCGACTTCATCCGCTTCAGTAAACACCCGTATCCCTCGAAAACTTTTTTTTGATAGAAGCATTGTCCTGTCTGACAAAATTACGAACAGAACAAAAAATAAATCAGCCAAATCGGTCGAGCCGTTCTCAAGTGATGCTATATACTCAATTCTATTCTCGGCTATGGTATGATTATGTTATTTCAGTATGTTTGTTACTTGTTAGTGTTTAAATAGGTACTCAAATAATATTAATCGATTGAAAGAAAAATGTATTATGTAATTATTATTGGTAAACTATAATATATGAACTTAATCGGTTTGGTAAAATAAAATGTTATTTTTTTACTTTAATTTTTTTTTTGCGATGGATATGAGATGTAATAAGTTAAGACTATATAACTATATAATATGTTGTTTACTCAATGTAATCATATATAACCAGAGTTTATTAAATAATAAAGCAGACTTCTGTCGACATTCGGTTGTATGTATCACTTCTCTCTACATCCCACATCTTCACAATATACATGTGGCAATTGATTTTTTATATAGATTAGTAGCTGCCATAGGTTTCTTTTATGTCCGCACTATATCATGATAACGTCAAACGTGAGAATATTTACTGTAAAAACATCAAATCTTATCTGATCTTGATGAGTACAGACGAAAACCAAAAATATACATAAATGGTACCCTGAATGAAACTGGAACTGTCACGTTTATATTCTCATCGGCTACAAACGTAAAAGTTTGTAAAATCACTAAAAAAAGATAGTAAATAATTTTACTGTAATTATTCATATTTCTTGTTACATTATTTTAAAGCTTTTCATTATTTTTGAAAAAGGATGAGGACTCTATAGGGTGTTGGTGGGTACTCATTTTCTTTGTAGGTAACAAAACTTACGCCATTGTTGAATGGATTTGAATGAAATTGGGCATATAGATAGTTTATAACCTGGATTAACACAAAGGATAGTTTCTATCCCGATATTCCCACGGGAACGGGAACCAGGCGGGTGAAACCGCGAGCGGCCGCTAGTTACTTATAATGTTGCGCTTAATCAAATATAAAAAATATGATTGTACTACGATTGTACAATTATGTATCAATTTGGTTGTTTTCCTTTTGTATGTATTTGCATCACAAAGTAACCACGATATTTAATGTAACAACTATCAGATAATGTTAAGTTAACCCGCACGTTTTAATAATAAAGTAATCTGCAATAAGCGTACAAATTGTTTCAACGCCTACGTAACAGTTTCAGCGATTCTTAACAATGTTACAAAGACTTATTCAAAAGGTTTACGTATAATGTCTATATTTAGAAAGCCCTTGGGTCACGAAATAGCCAATCTGGAGAGTTATTTGTGAAATGTCAAAAGTCGCAGCGTTATGGCGACAGAGAGCACGGTAGGACGTCATTGAACAACTTGTAAGATTTACTTATCGCCCAGCCCCAGCTTCATCCCAGAGAGATTATTATAATACAATTATTTTAGAATAAATAAGTCAGCCTTTGCCAGAAATCACCAACAACAAACCATCAACAAATTACCAATTTCTTTAAAAAATATACCTACCCACAGAAAAAGAATTCTTTAAAGATCTGAAAGATCTACTTATTGAAAAATGCTACTATACGCTGGATGAATACCTAAAAGATCGTTTATAAAAGTATAATAATGTATAATAAGAATAATAAAATAATTATTGATAAATAAATATAAATAACATAAATGTAAATGTAATGTGAATGTGTATGTCTATAAATATGTATGCATATATATGTATATATATACTTATATTTACAGAACTAAAAACACCAGTAAAAGATGCAACTTTATTCCTATGAACATAACGTCCTACTCTCGCCTAACTTTTGCAGTGCCCGACAGGGTCCATATTGTTACTAATTTTATAATTTAAGACCTTTTGTACATATAAGAAAGCAATAAAGAAATTGAATTGAATTGAAATCCTAAATAGCTCTTACATGCTAAATTTAAATTACCTCTACATTTTTTAATGATTGCTGCAATTTTTCCCCGACTGCGTCAGAAAGAGGGTTATGTTTTTCGAATGTATGTATGTATGTATGTATATGTATGTATGTATATGTATGTATGTATTTATATATTATGCGTGCGTGCGTGCGTGCGTGCGTGCGTGCGTGCGTGCGTGCGTGCGTGCGTGTGTGCGTGTTTGCGTGCGTGCGTGCGTGCGTGCGTGCGTGCGTGCGTGCGTATGTTGTATGTATGGTATGTTTGTTTCTTTGGCACGCCTTACAGCCCAAACGGCATGGTGGATTTTAACATATGAGGTTGTTGCAGACGGAGACAATCATCAACCAAGCGGCCGTGGCTAGCTCGCAATTAAATCTGCACTCTCTTTGGTTAGTGATTGTCCCCGCCTGCGACAATTATCTCTTCTTCTTCTCTTTTTGCAGTTATTTTTTATGTTAGCCCGGTTTTTATGAGTTTAAAATAGTTTTTATATAGTTGTTTTTGTTTGTTCAAATGTTTGGCTGCTTAATCCTTTAAAATTCTTCGGCTGAGCTGGCAGGATCGTGTTCCAAATTCGGAGGTTCTACGTCGAACAAAGATGTCAGGAATGGAGTGTCTTCTCATGAAGGGCCAACTTCGCTGGTGTGGGCACCTTGTTCGCATGGAGTCTTCCCGGTTGCCAAAACAAGTGTTTTACTCTGAGCTTAGCTCAGGTAAACGCAAACCGGGAGGACAGTATCTGCGTTACAGGGACGTCTTGAAACGCCACCTAACTGCTATTGGCACGCCTGGTGGGTTGTGGGAGAAGCTTGCCACTCAGAGATCGAATTGGCGATCTGCTGTCAAACTGGGTCTACAAAACTTTGAACGTGCCCGTCTTGAAGATCTTGACGCCAAACGCCAGATTCGAAAAACTCGACCCAAGCCCTCCTACAACTATACATATGATGCAAGTGGGTCTCTCTATTGTGCTTCCTGTAACAGGACGTTCAAAACAAAATTTGGTTTTGCAAGTCACGCTCGCGCCCATGCAAGGGTCCAGGCTAACGCTAACACTAGCTAAGGGTGTCGCCGTCGACGGATACGTCTAGGAGGACATCATCATCATCTTTCCGAACTGATTCTCTGAACTTGACTCCAAGAAGCTTCCTTGTTGTAGCCACTAGCGCACGCTCGAGCCCCGCACGGCCGGCGGCGGCGCGGCGGCGGGCTGCCACATGGAAGCCCACACTGGCCAGTGTGTCGAGCCCATTTCCTCGTAATAAACACAAATAGCACGGCGACAGAATTATCCGCACTGCGGTGTATTAATAGCCTTTGTTTACCGTCGCCATGCCATGGATAAATTATTGGCCGTGTGGGAAACTCAATTACCTAACTGTGACTCATACCACAATACTTCCTTAATAGAATTTTAAGTACCTATAGCAAAATAAACGCAACAAATATTTTTATCGGCTATTTAAAATGATTGATTTATTATGTTGTTGCTTAGAGCATTACAGCATTTATTGTAACAACTCTCAAAGCAAATATAAAATATAAATAAATAAATGTTTCCCACACTCACACCAATTATTTAGCCCAAAGAAAAGCTTCCTTAAGAAACTCGAGAAATAGTTAACTAGACAACGGATAAACATACTTAATATATTAAATACATACTCATTATACATAGGAAACACCGAGACTCGAAATAATGTAATATGCGCATATAAATTCATCCATATATATTAAATGATTGTTTGATGATGAGCTCTGTACTCTGTTTTATACCATGTGGTTTCACAATGTGTACCAATAATAATTCCGCAAGGGCACTTTAAAGGTTTTACTAATACTCGTAATACATTGATCTTAACGGATGCATAAATGTTTGTTTTGAAGCTAAAAACTAATAATTAGTTGCAAACGTACAGAGGACGCACAGCCTCCTTGGTGACAGTGCTGCGTAGCCCGACTGCAACACCGCACATTCGCTCGGCGCGACATACGAAACTCTAACAATTATATCTAAATCTAAATTTAGACATAACAAAACTTTATCTTTAACATTAAACTTATCTTTATACGCAGAAAATGATAAAAATAGCGTATTTATTTTTAGCGCTTAAGTCAGTGAGATATGGTTACAATTTGCTGTAGCTATTAGCTAATAATAAAAATAAAATATCAAGGTTGGATTACGGGTAGGGCAAGGAAGCGTCAACGTTCATTGTTCTTATCAATAATTATTAAATTACTTATGAGATAGTCATAAATCATTGTTCTATTTTAAGGTTTAGAATGATAGTTTAAAAAAAAATTAGATACAAAACAATATCAGATGTTAAAGTATTGACAAAATGAAATTAATCTTGCAAGTAATTGATTGTATCGCAGTCATCTTGATTCTTAGTAATAAACGTAATTATGATAGATAATTGATTTAAATATCATATTTAGAATAAGAATAAGAAACATTTATTGACCTGCACAAAAACAAATATAATATTTGACTTCAAATGACATCACAATGAATTTCTAAAGTAGCCAAGGTGATCGTCACAGACGTACCAATTGAAACAGCCTCGTGAGAGCCGGAGTGGAATGCTCACTTCATCGCATCATCACAAGGACCACGTTTGACATTTACTAATGGCAGTCAAGCCAGTCGCACATTATAAAAAAAACCAACAACAGAGACGATTCGTGAGTTGGAAAGGTGAATAGTTTTCATTTACTTTTCCGAACCATTTAACTACTAGAACAAAGTGACTTGGTATCTCTTATCGCATCATCAAGCGAGTGGGTTATGAATAATTATTGAAGTACACGTTCTGCGATTGAGTGTTGTATAAATAGGACGTTACCAGTTCTAAAAATAGCGCGTCGATGTTAAGCACTTGTCAAGTACTCGAGCGCGCGCGCACCAACGCGTCTGCGCAACCTCACCAACTCACAGAGCGCGCTTATTTGCGGGAACTGATTGTATGTTTTATGTCAAGTAGACATAATGAGTACATATTTGATACGGATATGACTATCAAATAAATAGCTAGACCATACCCCAACGTAGTCACGTTCACATCATTCACTCCCGTAATGTGGGGCATCCCGGGCCAAGCTTACCTGGAAATAACAAACAACACATTAAAATGTTATCACTTTCTATATTCTCTGAATACATGGAAAAGTAAGTTAATTTACACATGATTCAAATTAAATTTGAAAAAGGGACCAACAATGTCCGGCAATGCGGCTACGATTCGTTAGCGGCGGCGGCGGCGGCGCATGAAAAAGTAGGTGCAAATAGTAGAACGGGAAGATGTGAGAAATCGTGGATCAAAGTCAGCCCTAGCCTAGAACTAGAACCCACTCCAAGCACATGCGTATTAGCTTTCTAGAGGGGTTAATAGGAGTATTATTAACTAATTATTAAACAAAAACTGACCAATGAAACCCTACGACATGCATGCGACAATGTGGATGGAATAGATGTGAACGAAATCGATTGCTTTACGTATTCATAAACTTGAAAATGATATTTGTATTCGTAGCAGTTGGCGTCTCGTGTGCCGCCTCACAGTCACCCTATTTTAGAAACTGTACGAATAGAATTTCCGCGTTCGAGTCTTTGTCTATATTAATATATTTTTGATGATGTCGCCACCGCAGCGGCTCTCACACATACCTATAGTGTAACATTCTTGTGTAATAAAACGCTGACGCTGCTTCATGAATAGCATCCACTTATCAATTATACGAACTTTCACGGAACTTGACTTTGAGCGACAAACAGCGTGATAAAGAGATCTACAACATGTTGCCGATTAAACCAAACGTAATTACTTTAAATTGTAAGCGGCAGGAAAATTTCTAAGAGTAATTAATAAGACTTCGGCTAATGTTAAACTTTTCAGCGAATGAACATTTAAATAATAAGCTCGTGACAATAATTTGTAAACCTTCACCTTATTATACAAAATAGATACAAACCAAGGAAATCCAATTTGATTATATTTACATCGTTCAAGATTAGATTTATCGAACGTCGATTCATTATGGCGACATTAGACATATGACAAATTAAGTGTTTTTTTAAACCGATATGGAAGGAGGAGTATCGCTCCCCTCATTTACAACTCTATCCTTACAGACTAATCCAATGCGATAGTTGCTTTCTTTGAAGCTTACATCAATAACATATTATTAACTTATCTACTAAAATTTTACACATTTATACAATTATGTACACATTAAAATTGAATTATACATTACAATTATTAATCTATGCAATTATTAATATGTGCCGTTTATACAATGAACTGGTTGCACTTAATAACAAAATAGACATATTTTCCATGAAATTACATAATTTAAAAAAAATGTCCGGAAAATTCTCGGCTCGGTATCTCCCACTTAATAAAAAAAAACTTCATAAAGTTATTTTCGTAAAATTGTAAAGTCAAAAAAAAATATTAATAATAAACAAAAATATTAATATTATTATTTATTATTAATTAACCTAGAATAAGTTTTCAATTTGTTATAGTTTTATTTTTTTTTACCATTACTATGTATTGTATTTATTTAGTTTTTAATTGGATATAGTTGTAGATTAGGTAAACTTTAACATGGACGCTTATTGTTAATCGTGTTGTGTACACATGTTTTAGATAGGAATTTAGCTCTTTTACAATTTATCATGCATTATTGTTATTTTTTAATTTCTATCTGTTTTGTGTACCTAATAAATAAATAAATAAATATACTTACAAAATTTACAAAATACAGTGAAAAAATTAAACGCCTACCCGACCCAAATATTTAATTTAGCTTCAGTGCAGCAATTAGCACTTGAAAATAAAAAAGTAAAAAAAATAAATATACTATATAGTGGTCGAAATTCAACCGTAATTTTTATTAAATGGTGTTTACTATTTCGGCTGAATGGTTTGCATGAAGCTATAGATAAAGATGGTTGAACGTTGGTCCCTGATCGTCTTCGAAATTTTGCGAAAAGCCAATACCCATAATCCGCCATTTTCTATCTCAAAAAAATGATCTCAAATATTCGTTCAAATATTTGTAATCGGCACCTAAGAAAGCCTTGTGAAATTATTACTCATATCTACTTTCTTTAAAAACCACGTCCGCCATCTTGGATCTCGAAATATATTTCATACTCGTAATCGTAAAAAGGGATCCAAAGGTTCACGTATTAATGTATATACATATAACAGACTAAGTATAAAACTAACTTTGTTGACGAAAATTATCGATCGTCTCATGAACTTTGTTCGCTGTGAGGACTGAGGATTGACCGTACAAAAGGCGTTTTCGCGAGGAGATTGGTCCTGGCCACCGGCACGGCCAGCAGCGGCGGGCGGCGCGGCGGGGGCGTCGTCGCCTCCACACGTACTGGTCTGGTGCACTAAGCCGCAGCCGGCTCAGCACGCCCGGATTGTGCTCCACTCTCCACGCAACAGCTTCAGCACATACGCGGCGAGCGCAAACTCACGTCGCACTCGCAGCTCGTTGCATCCGACCATACCGAGTACGAGCAGTGTGGGGTACATTAGCGGCTACAACGGATACACGCCATACAGCTTGAAGTACCTACAAGTGCCTCGTGAATTTGTTTTAAACGCGTTCTAACATTACACTGTACTTCTGTTCGTGTGGAGCCCATATGACTGCCCCATACTCCATGTGACTCCTGACCAGAGCGTCATACAACACCTTTAGTGTTGTAGGTATGATTTGGTAACGACAATACTCTTTTTTTTTGTAAATGTTGCTAATTCTATTAAAGCTGTGGAATTGCGCCCATTCTTCCCCACAGCGAAGGAATAGACGTCCTGAATGAGTAGTAAGTAGGTAAAATTTTTTTGGACGATTCAAAAGCACTTTTCTTAACTTACATTAAAAAAAAACTTTGGCTTTGAAGAAAAAAAAAGAACAGTTGCTTTAATGTTTTTTCCAGAGTGACAAAAAATATGTAAATTGTAAAGAAAAATATAGCACTTTAGATAGAGCTTGCAATTCGAATATTCGCCATATTTTCATATTCGAATAATAAGCATGTGATTTCGAATATGCGAATAATTTCTTGAACTAGCGTAATAAAATTGACTGATTCATGATTTCATTAAATTTTCAAAGAGATGCGACTTCACTTCTCATGCTTTCGTCTTTACGGTTCTTTTCTTATTCTTACTGTTTTTTGTTTTATTTTTCATAATTATTTGATAATATTCGATTATTTCATAATATTCGAATATTTGTAAGCCCTAATTATGAATGATAAAATGTGATTTAATATTTGTTATGAAGAAGTAGCGAGAAAGGATTATGACAGATTTAGTAGCGGTTCAAATATACGACAAATTAAAACAACAAGTATAAGATAAGTTTAGCTAGTTGTTGGGAATGTAACACGCTAAAAATGTTATTGGCTGCATACTTAGTGTACTAGTAGACAGTATCGTAGTGGTGCGTGAAAAAGTGCGCGGGCGCATCCTAACGCTTCACTGCACTATCGCATCCGGCGCGGGTTGTCGCCCTTCCGCTGTTATCAGTCAGCTGGTGCGGTTGCTGCGGTTGCCGCTGCCGCCGCCGGCGCGACGTTGCCATCACGCCTCCACCGCGCCGACAATCATTCAATGCTATTCCGATAATTGAATGAATCACTAAAACTTTGGTCAAAATGCTTTTTCTTTTTATTTATTATTTAACAGCTTAGCTTATAGCTTAGGGTAATTAAGTGACACATTTCGTAAATCAGTGCAAGTAACTATAAAGGACTTAAGTTTGAAACAAATCTAAAATAATAAATACCTAACATATTCATGAGTTTCATTGCTGATATCAAATAACAAGCGGCTCTGTTTACTCAAAACAATTTAATTTATATTTATAGTTAACTTAGTTATTATAATAACATGGCTGTTTGGATCAAACATTACTGCGACTTGATAGGTAAACTCGTAATAATCATAATGATAGGTCCACACTACTCGGTTTGTTATCAATGTCTTAAAAACATTCCAGTGACATAGGGCATGGTACGTAACCAATGATTTTTTATATCTAGTTATTTTCAAGTTAGAAACGAATACTACAAAAAAAACAGTGTTGCTGTGGATCAACCAATTTCTATACTAATATTATAGAGGAAAGCTTTGTATTTTTGTATGTACGTTTGTAACGAATAAATTAAAAACTGCCTACTGGACCGATTTAAAAAAAATGCTACATTAGCGCTGAGTAACATAGGCTATATTTAAAAAAAATTACCACCCATGCGATGCAGTTACGGGTCGCTAGTTAATTTATAAAAGGGACCACACAAATATAATATCTATAATGTACTGACAAACACCGGCGTATTGCGTAATTACTAGTAATACAATAAAGAAGTATTATGGCCTGGTTATTAATAATATGTTTCACTCTTATAGAAATTCTCTCTTAAGAACATAAAAATAACAAATTGACAATATAGTGGTCATTGGCGCAGAGTATTAATAATATCCTTTGACATCACACAACAAATAATACAAATAATTGACCAATAACGTAAGTACCTAAAAGAAATTTATACTCTCTTGAATATTCACCAAACTTCATAGAGCAATTTCAGGCGCTGACAACTATGAAATGTATACAATATAACATATAACACACAACGCTAAAAAAAATATATGTTATACTCTTAACGTAACTGTCTATATTTGCAACAACGTTATTGTTTCCAAAATACCTATGTACAGAATTAAATTTCCTCAATAGAAAAAATATTCATACAAGCAGTTTTTTAAAAACAAAAGTAAGTAAAAAGAAGAAGAAAGGCACTAAGTAAGTGAAGTGGATCACGCACTACTTACCTATTTGCATCCTTTTTGCTTGTATGCAGATTGCCAGTGAGTTCTGTTTCATAGTTGTCAGACACGCTTTTAAATAAAATAATAGAAACTAATAACGTAAGTAAAATAAGCAAGTAACATTTTTTAAGCTCGCTCTTAGAAGCATTTTCAAATAGTTGCGATTACCTATACCACGACCAATAATACCAGAAACCGAAAATTATACAAAACAAACGGTGAAACAAGATAACATATACGTCGTCAAAACACATGTACCCACCCGCGGCGCTCCATTTGTCGGGCGGGCAGCTCTGTTTATGTTTATGTTGTGAACGGTGTTGCGCAACGCAAACGCTTTGTATTTTTCCTACGTCGATGCGCCCGCCATGCGCGCGCGCTGCTGTGCATGCTGGCTCGATCGCACATCGCACCACAGACAATCGGAATTTCCCTACACATCGAGGACACAAACTCATTCACTGATAATTGTATGACGTCAAAATCTTTCCGTCATTATGGCTGTTATCCTGTGTTGAAATACCTTTAATAGGCAAAAAATAACTTCATAACTAGAAATTGCGTAGTTTTACGACGCTTTGGTCATTATCAATACAAGAAAGAAGTATTATGGTCTGGTTATTAGTAATATGTTTCACTTTTATAGAAATTCTCTCTTATTTAGGTTTCCGTACATCGGATGAAAAAACGGAACCAGATAACTCACGTGTCTGTCTGTCTGTCACAGGCAATCATTTATAAAGATACTTCTCTTAAGCCTTCATCTATTCTAAATGGATGGACTTGATTTATGTTTAGCGCTAAACGCATCTCGCATTTAGTGAGTTTTTGTGCAAAGCCAGCCTAATGTCAATCTATAAATATGAGTGTAAGTGCGAATTGAAGAAAAATATATTCGCGATGCAGGAAAGATTTAATCAACGCCATCTAGTTTGTAAAATGAGAACTAAAATTGAAAATTACACAAACCACAAAATGCAGATAATGTTAATGGACATTGTTTTTATAAAAGAACAAAATATATAGAAATGTCATTTTCCTCCAACCAATAAATTGATTGTTGTATAGCACTCGAAGCGTAGTGACCCTAAGTTGCATGCAGCAATTCGTCACGCGCGTAAGTAGCACACATGTCCACAACATAGGCGTACGTCTAATTATACCGGTGTTAGCGGGCCGCTTCCCGATTCCCGTCCCCGTTGCGGCGGCCAGCTGGCGCTCCCGCCGCCACGCCACGACACGCCACGCCACGCCGGCCGCTCCGCGCCGCCGCGCGATCGATCGCCGCAGCGACCGACGCCATCATCGTCGCCAGCCGCGGCGGATGCTTGACGAGCTCATCGCATATCTCCTGCAACGCTAATTGCTGGAAGGAGCCGTGCAGTTCAATTAGCGTGGCACTGTTCAGGCCAATCATCTTACGTTAGCAACGACGTCAATGTGAAGAAGTGACGTGTGACCTATGAGCAACTTACGGTTGCGGTGCTGTCTATTGGACACCCATAGGGATCTTATTGTACCTACAACTTTTCCCAGGTATTCATTATACACGATTTTGCTTGCTTTATCTTTAACCTAAGTTAAGATCGTCGCCTAGAGCCGGTACAAAGTACTGAGCGTGATTGCCGATGCGGCGGGCGGTGCAGCGCGGCAGCGGCACTCGCACACGCTAGGTGCACCTGGGACCTTGGCCACGCAGCGCGCGGTTGCACAATATGCAACTATTCTGGTGCACGCTCGCCTTGCGTTACAACACTCCTCCGACACGTGACATCGCTCCCGTTTCGTGCTATTTGAGTTAGATCGCCACTCAACTGTGTGATGCACCACGCGATGCAATTTAGACTTACAACAATCTAAGGAGACAACTGAAATTAATTGTTACCTAAAGTTTACGCGGCGAAATGAAACTTTACTAAAGTTTCGCAGAACCAATTTCAGGTGAAGTCTTCAAACGGAACGGTTTATTTAACATATTAATCTATCTTGACCTTGTGAACCCTTTCGGCTCCACGAACTCTGTAAAGCGATCGAAACGTCAGAATAAATTATGTCGAAGCAACGCTAGTTGATCCATGTGTTTCACTTAAACTGAAATTGGTCCTGCGTAACTTTACAAACCACATAAGTAACAAAAAGTTATGACAGACATTATAGAACCGTGTTCCACAGCGGAATACTATACATTAAAATATTATGATGTATTTACGTAAAATTTCGTGAGTGCAAACATTGAGCCATACCTACTCATAAGTGCTAGCTAGATAAGTGGGCTGCCGTGAGATCACCTAAATCCATCCGATAGTTGCTGTGTCTTTTATTTGAATGTCACATCCAATAAACAGTTGAGCGTGCACTGTTTACATCAATTTAACGGCGGTGCGGCTGTTACAACAAATTGATAATATGTATAAATGTGTATGATAATGCGACGTGAGCGGCGCGCGCACAGGCAGGCCGGCCGGCGACCGAGCGTCTGCGGCATCGCGGTCAAGGTGCGGAGCCGCGGCTTAATGAAACCTGCGCGCGGGCAGCAGGACGCGGCCCCGCGTTCGACTCCCGTCGTGACGTACTAGTCAACTAATTGTATGCAGCATCATTGCTCACGTTCCGTTCCGACGACAAATATACCATCCGACTACAAGCTTATGGCTCGTTATTATCATCCTTCATTACTTCATACTACATCGAAGTAGATACGAGTAGTTAAGTATAACCGGAAAATAACCAAAAAGAAATCAATTGCAGCAAAAGAACTCAGTCAAATAGGTAGAGTTCACCCTACCCTACACACAAGTTTCTGTACTACGAGTATTTTTTAATCAAGCCAACAACATAAATCTAGCTATTGTATTACATTATTATGCGGTATTCACGTATATAAACAAAATAATACGCAACTGTACAGGCGGGAAACTCGGCAGAGACAATCGCTGCCGGCGCGCCGGCCGGCCGCGAGATCGTGAATCGTGATGCGCGTACGCCGCAGCCGCCGCCGCGCGCCGCCCGCGCCGGATGTTGCATGCACCTAGCCGGCTAATAATAGGGCTCCACCGCAATACCGATTAATAAACACGCAATTAGTAATAATTCAATATTTAAGTAGACTTAATATAATAATAATATAATACTTAATATAAACTAGGTATGTCATTTAAAGTCATTCAAGAAACAATAAATATAAGAGTATATTCTTCTGTAGTTTAGTGTCACTTTTGAGCTGTGTTACAGTGACAATTAAAAATTTAACACTATAAAATTATTGCATAATAAATAATAATAACAATAACGCGAGCCATCAATTGTCGGGTGCCACCGGGAGCATAGTTCAGACACCAGCGAGCTCATTACAGTATGTACGTAATAAATCATCGTGTACGCGTTTGCAGGGAATGCCGACGGCTCGGACGGAATAATCATGGCTGTTATAAATGTATGAACATTGCTCAATAGGCTACTAACATTGTTTTATTATAAGATGTCCGACTGTACTTATAAAACAGTTAGCGTGTCAAGCCAAGTTTAAGCTAACAGAACTGGCGAGCAGCATCAGCACCGTGTGTAATATTACACGAACCATTTGGAGCCACTTTTGAATAACTCAAAAACTATTTCACATGTCAAATTCGGCTCATATATTGAGACTTGGAAGATACATATGTGCTCCAAATTTCATAAACACACCTCAAACGGTTATTTAAATATAAACGTCCAAAAATCGTCATTTTTATCACTGACTGATTAATGATTATAGATCAGTGATAAAAATGTCGTCACGAAAACGACGATAGATCAAAACTCTAACCCAGTTCCATATGACCTAGAAAGTTCAAATTTGGCATCCAGATAGGTAGTAGGGCGAATACAAATGAATAAATCAGTAACTAGCAAATTTTTATCAATTTATTATATTTTTCAATTAGGTAATTGATTTTATTAGGAACACTTGTACTTAAAGACTTTGTGTACTTGGTTTGGTTGGTGGTAGGGCTTGTTTGGCTAGCTAACACCATCATATCTATAATTATGTCGCCATAACATCAATGTTTGTAGTATTGTTGTGTTCCGGCAGATAGCCAGTGCGTCACTAGTTGAGGTTCCCGGGTGAAGTGCGCTTCCATCATTGGCCTCATCATCACTTATCATCAGATGAGATCAAGGCACTGTGCTTACCCGTAAAATATATATAAAAAATATATATTTTTCAGCAATACGAATTAACCTGTAAAATTTCTAAGCTCTAGCAACGGTAATGGAGTGAATCGATCAAAATAATCATTAAGATAAATCAATTAGCATTTCGACTATTTCTATGTAGTGAAAACGCACTGTGGTTTATGAAATTGTAAGTGGTACCTTCACCATCATCACCTCGGCTAAAAGAGTCGCGTAATGGATCTTCTTAATGACAGGCGATCTTTACCAGTCGTTCTACCTCATACCTACTAAAATAATATTTTAAATATAAAAGCTTTCTATTTTTGTATGTATGTTTGTAACGAATAAACTCAAAAACTACTGGACCGATTTAAAAAACTCTTTCACCATTAGAATGCTACATTAGCGCTGAGTAACATAGGCTATTTTTTTTTAAATATGTTCACCCGTGCGAAGCAGGGACGGGCCGCTAGTTGGATATAGTTTTGTTCATTTTGTTTCAATCTTTGAAAGAGTTTTAATGTAAGTAACATCGCATCATATCTGTGGTGCAATAACGTGTGAATCTGTAAATTTGATATCGCGTTCGGCGTGCCGCCGCTGCTGGCGCGCGAACGGCGGCTGGCGCGCGAAGCACTTTTAGCCGATCGATGGTAATGAAGTCCAAATGTATTTTCGTCTACTCGTAAAGTCTTGAAGCATTTGTTTTCAATCAAGCGGTCTGACGTATTAAAATATGTTTGACGCCTCATTCGTGTAATCCATTTTTACGGATTTTATGCGTAAAAAGTAACGTTACAATGGCACCGAGTCGCTAAATTTAACAACTTACAGCTATAATTACCGCGAAGGTAGGTGACTGGAAATTTGTGTGGTCCAATAAACTTAGGCCAGATCAGAAGCGAGGATCTTTTTGGAGTTTCTTAAAAAGTCCGCGGGCCACGTCCGGTCGACCCTATACGAGAGCTAATCCTGGCCGGGATCCAACCAGGTGCAAACATATTCGGAGTTTGACCATCTCTAATAATAAGCCGCGCCGCCGGGAGCCGCCGCATATAGCCCGCCGATGGCACACCCCGACACCCCGACCGGAGCAGTAAAGTACCGCACTCCGTACCCATATACGGCACTTTTGACATTTCACGGTACTTCACCTTATTTTGAAACGTGCTACATGGAATGCTTTATTTGATACAGGACCACAGAACAACTAATAAAGGATAACAAATATACTTCTGTTTCAGTCTATTGTATGAGTACGTTATCTCGGTTTCGTAATATATTAAAGAAAATAATGACTTTATTTAGTACTCCAATGCAATGAAATACAACGAATCTACGGTATTCTTATGACTGTATGGTATCGGCATAAGTGATTCATAGCATCAAACATTATTGCTAAACAAGTACAACAACGAAGTTGGGTCGTACGTATACGAGTACATGTGGCGATAGTGCCTTGATTGACGAATACTCATAAGAAAACATTGTTTATCTAGATTTTATCTAGAGAGTGACTATATAGGTATCTGTGCTGTGTTTAAAGTATGTAATATAAAGTATAAAATAGTAAACATGTATTTCCAAACATTTATATCTGCACATATTGATTAGGTGTGTCATATTTACAAAACATTTACACGTGATACATAAATTATATTTGATGTTGTACAAACATCACAGAGATCTCTTGAGGGCAAGAGTGTCAAACCATTGTTATGATGACATTATCTACAGAGCGCTGGGTGTCATTCAACAGCGGCCGCCAAGCCGTCACCACGCTACGTACGATGCGCCGCGTTGAGCGACGCGACGCGATGGACGCACGCAACCGCCTGGTGGCGCGCGCGCACGCCGGCTGCGCCGCCCTTCCGATCTACAATCCGCCTCGCCTTACAAACATGCGCCATGCCCGCCCAGCATGATTCGATCATGAGCAGGTCAAAAAAACCTTAAAGTGAATTTTCTAATCTAACCTCATTTAACAAAATATTTAAGAAATGTGTTATACTCGTAGAAACACCACGGTATATTATCGTACCTTTGAAGCAACTATCTTGAATGTTGATTACGTGGTTATACTCAATACTCAATACTTTATTGCATTCCATAATTCCGTTATCACAGAATAGTAGAGAATGTTTAATCAAATAAGTAGTTGTAATGTGTCTTTAGTTTTATTTTTAATATCTGTAAAATGTATTACCGTTGCCATAGTTGCTGTTAAGGTTCTTTAGGAAAATATAGAAAAGCTCGATCGACCTTTACTAAGTTTACAGATTCAAGGGTGCTCGCCCACGTCAAAACTGGCGAAAAAGTAACAGAGTAAGTTCCAAACCAGCTGGCTGCTAGGTGATCGAGCTCGAGGTGTATGTACCTGTTGCCTGTGTGTACGAGCCCGGCAGACGCGGCTTGAACGGGAGGTCGCGTGTTTGTCCTGTAACGCTTTCTGAATTGGTTATGTTGTATTTGCCCGCTCAAAAATACGCTGAGAATAGGGTATTTGACTACAATGAAAATATTGATCAAACTGTTGTTCACTTAATAGTAAACATATTTTTAAACTAATTTAGCCGGCACAAAATTTTAAAATAAGTATGATTTTTATAAAAAATCATTATAACATGATAAATTTTTTATGATTGACCACGTGATCAAAAACGCACGGGATGACGCTGAATCTGGAGTGACGTCACCAGCTTGTTTACAGTAAATGTTAATCAAAGTTTTGTACGTTTAATTTGACAGCTAAAAGTTTGCTTACAAGCAGGTGACGTCACGACATCACGTGACCAGCATTCAGCGTTTTGGCGGCTATTTTATTAATTTGAATTTTAATGGCGATTTTCATAAAAAAATAAAGAAATTCATAACGAATTAATCAAATTGCAAATATATTATGCTATATAGAACCATTAGACATATTTTTCTAAAACCTGTCAAATACCCCATTGTGAGGCACCGACTAGAGCTTCCACATTGATGGCATGGTAACGCATGTGTTATGTTCGTATGTCAAAGCTATTACCAAGTTTAGAGAACAGGACAATTTAAAAAGCACCTGCTCAGATGACAAAGAATTAACATGACACGCCAAAATATTGGAGTGACGGTCGTAAATATGGAGAGGAATACAAAATCTGATTTATTTATAAAGAGTGAGTTCATGTTCACACCACGTCACGTGCAACAATATTACTTACTATTTATACATCTAAGTATAAAAGGAAAACTGACTTAATGGCTGACTGACTGACATATCAACGCACAGCCCAACTACTAGGATTAGATACTTGAAATGTTGCACCATGCCTTCTTTTATAGTGTAGGGGAGCACTAATGAAGGATTTGTGGAACTTTGCCCTTTAAGGAGGTAAAAAAAGGGAAAGTTTGTAACAAAACTCCGTCAGTTTTGAAGCTAAATCGATAAAAAATTGTATCTAGCAATTTGGTTAGAAATTGAGAATTATGTTTTTCAGGATTTTGAAAATTCAACCTGTAAGGGGTTAAATAAAAAAGGAGCAAAGTACGTATGGTCCATTTTTGTTTGACGTCAGATTTACTTGATTTTTACCCTCCTACCCTACGAGCACGTTATATGGCAGAACAACGTTTGCAGCATCCGTCAGCGAGTTATACATTATATGTTTAGATATTAATACTATCGAAATGTCCGGATAGAATAACATCAAATTATTGCATTTCCGATTATCCAGAGCAACGCAAAATAGTAGATTAGAAAATATAAAGAACAATAAAAGAAAGATCTGAAAAATGTCAAATAGGAACAATGAGCAACCAACAACAAAGCAATAAAATACGATCCGGAACAACGGAGCAAAAAGAAAGAAAAAATGTAATATCCAGAAAAACAATCACCTTCATAGACAGTCACCTTCAAGAAACATCAACGCCGCCCGCCGGGGAGCGCGCTCGAGCCTCGCCGGAGCGGCGGACTCCGCCGCACTCCACATAGCTACAGTCTAGTAGATATTTCCATAGCAACGTATCGCGTCATTGTTATGATTGGCTCAATTGTCTCGTCTGCTAAAGACGTTATTAACCGACCGGTGCAGCTAAACCGCGAGGCAATTACATTCTTATAATAACACGATAACAGTATGAATGTACATTAATTATGAAGCCGAGTTGGACGCGGACTTATGCAGGTGACAATCTCAATTCATTATCTCTATTAAGAAACTATGTATTGGCATGAATCGTCTATCATCGACTACGACGAAGTGCTAGACGCTATGATCTTGAAGCTGCATGTGTTTCACCCTGTAATTTTGCAGTGCTGTGGAAATCGCGATCACCGCACGTTGTAGAACCATTTTAATCCTTAAAATATTTTTATTGGCAATATAATCTTTACTCTATTAACAAATAACCAGGAACCAGGTGCACAAACCAAAAATGAGTATTGGTTCTATAGTATACTCGTATAGGAACCGCTACTTCTGTCTCGCCCATGTAATTTCTACATGCAAGTTTTTCCACCTCCAATGCCCATTTACCGGAGTGTCTGTGTTGGTATATCTGTTAGTTTATAAGGTATATATATCTATAGGCCTGTTATTTATTTTGTAAGTCGCAATAAATAATAAATTAAATCATTGTTTACTATTTACTATGTGTTCAAAACTATAATTCTAAATGAAATTAACGATGTACGAGTAGTAGATCATACAATTGATAAAGAGAACTACAGAAACAGAGGCATACGAGTATCGGACATCAATGACAAAAAATTGGAGCTTCTTACTTTACTTCATTTAATTCTTTTACACAAAAGAAAATATTCACCAACCGTGTACTTAGGTTTGTAAACAAAATTTCAAGTTTCTTGTGGAGTAGACATTAAATATTCCTGTCTAGACAGAATTAAAGATGTAGTACCATCGATATGAAGTACTGAGTATAGTCAAACATAACAAACGGCAAGTTGCTAGCCTGCTCGGATCTTTCGCTCGAATTTTCCCACTGCTCGCTGTTTGGAGTGTAAACATTGGCGTTTTCACTTATTTCGCTGCAAAAACATCACGGTGCCTTGCGACTACGTGCCTACCAAATGTATTTGCTTTTGCTCTACCATTAACGAAACACGATACTTTCACAACAGTATGGTTCTAGTTTTTTTTTAAATAGTTTAAGCAACTCGCTAGTCGCTAGTCTTCAATATTTTTGTGTATCGTACCTACCTAATCACTAACACACTGAAATTCTTCTTAATGTATGACGATGATATTTTGTAAAATATGAAATAAAGCGCTTTTCACAATTTATATAAGATTTATTAGCATAATTTATTATCAAATCTTTGTCGCAACTATTGTGTTGTTTTCGATAACGAGTTGACGAGTTAACGACACCACGTTGCGCAAGCGCAATTACCCTACGAGAGCCTATCCTAGTAACCTCTAGTAAACTCCGGCGGGCGGCGGAGGGCTCTCGCCGCGCCCGCGCCGGCCGGTCGCGCCAGTCCGCGTGTCTCCAGCCAGTCTTCATTTGCAGATATTATGTCGTTTCAGTTCTCAACTTATCTAGGATCATTTGACAAAGAGATATCTCACAATGCTCATTAAAGTAAGAGACTAAGAGATTTTTTTTAATTAATCTACAACAAAAATGTTGTACATACGTTCGTACGTTACGCAACACGATCTAAAAGTTATAGTATAGGGTGGTATAGGTAGGTACCTTAATAACGCAATTTATTAATCTAAGACTAGTACTCTTATGCAATCGTTCGTGATGCAGCTGTGGCAGATGGTACGATCTAGCTGTGACTGGTAACCCCAACCTTGGCATGAGAACGGAAACGAGCAAAGCCCATGCGTCGCGCGCCTGCACGCCCGCGCCGCACCCGCTTCGCACCCGCCGCGCACCCGCCTCGCAAACGCACTCCAACGACGACGTAGGTCCAATTAAAATAATTGTGCCACTTGTAATCTGTGTTATCTCATACAAGAATGTCGTGTGACCAAATAAGTAATTACAATATGCAATATTGATGTCAAAGGAATTAAAGCGACGAAATCGGTCAGTACTGTAGAAAATATCGTATAACATACAATTGAATAAACCTTAAGAGTAGGTACAACAAACCGCTTTGCCAGTTGGCAATCGAGATGTTTACATACTTATGCATTGATGATGATTATATTAGTTTTATGTTATTTATCCTTTTATAAAACGTAATATAAAAGTAAAATGTATTTTTCCTAATAGCGCATCTATGCCATGTTCTGCATCAAAAATCATCGTGACGGCGTCATATGATCTGGAATTTTATTGTTAATAGTACAAAAAGCCTTAAGTTTTCTCATATTTCAAGTAGCCACGTGAATACGTATCATGTAAATAGTGTTAACATTAACACTACATAAGTAGTGGTAGTGCATTCAAGCTTCTAAAGTAAGGTTCGAATGATATATTGGGGCCGTGTGTGTCATATAGCCTTTTTTTACCTTTTTCGGACAACAAATGCTTTGTGGATAATGGTGAAGCTTTCAAACCACTTTTTTTAGAGATTTTAGGAACCCAATTTGATTGCAATAAAAGTAAAGGGAATTCATGAAGGAGTCCGCGTCACGACTAAGTTTAAAATTTATTACTACCAGCTCAGCGGCGCAATGAGCAATGACGAGACCGTCTGTGGCCGGGTCGCGGTGACCAAGACGTCCGCGTTTACCAATTAACACAACATCATTATAACCACCTTCAAAAGAAATGGAGGGAAATAGCGCAAGCGTTGAAGAGATCACTTAGAAATATGTTATCATGTAAATTTGCGAGTTAAAACAGTCACCTCAAGCTAGGCCGACGTCAGATTAATTATGAGTGATAGTGGTAAGGAATTGTCTGGCTGAATTATATCAACTTCGCGTAGTAAACAAGGTTATGGGGACAACGTTATAGGGTTACACGGTTATAGGGTGTGATGTCAGGTCTTCGAAGTAAACATCTACAAGTTGTAGGCAGTGCAATGTAATTCCTTATGTTGTTGTCTGTTGTAGGCAGTGCAATGTAATTCCTTATGTTGTTGTCTGTTGTAAGGTCTAATTTTCTTGGAACAGTCGTCGTCGTTATCGCTAGCTAAACTAAAAGAATTCCAGTTACAGCTTCAATTTATCCCATGATATTATTATTTATTTATTATTACGAAGAAAGTAAATATGATAAGGAAAGAAATGATGTTCATTGTTAATTTCTTCCGACACTTAAGTGGCACCTAAGTAAACAGCTGGGCGGCCCACGCCAGGCGAAAGGTCGGGCTGTTAAGGTTGAAAATGGCCCGCCGCGCCGGCGCCGGCGCCGCCCGCTTGCCGTAGAGCGAAGCGGCTGTGCGGTCTGCTCTTTAGTTAGCCCATAGCCACAACACCTACCTTTGAGATTTGCTAAAGCAACTAGGTTCCTGATCGAACCAGCGCTATTTTAAGATATTAAGTGTAAATTGTATCCATACTGACAACAGTATACAGTCAACAGTCTCTACAAAGAGATAGCAATTGGGGCTAAATTCCTATGCAGCATGTGCTAGCAAAGTAAAATACTATTTGATACATTAGCATTGAGTCACCGTTCGGCAACCAACGGTAAAAGTACTTAAGTATGCTGAAAGATTACAGTTTAGAATTCTAGACACAAACAGTTGTTTATAATATAAAAAGAAACCAAAGACATCGCTCGTAAAATAATCCAACAGACCAATTCAAAGTTTTCCAGAAAAAGTATTAAAATAAACCATTTTGACCCAACAACTACGAGTATAATAATAACAATAAAGTGACCCTTGAACGCAATAAAAGATTAAATAACGTTAATTTAAGAGGTTTGATTAAGCCCGCACTTCATACAAATCCCAGCCCATCTTCCTTCCTGTGAGGGCGACGGGGCCAGCCGGGCCAGCCGCCCCCGCCACGGTAGCCGCGCTCGGTAACAAGTAACAACATCGTGATTAGCTGCTTGACCTTTAACTCTCGAACGCCTTCACAGAACCTTTACGCAAATATGCCTGTTGTGTCCTTTAGCAGGGTCTCATTACAACGCTCATTTGCAATTGTGAATAGTAAAAGCATTTCACTGATAATGCTCGTAAATAAATAGTTATTTATAATTCTGGGAAATCAGATGGTCCGATTCCACGCCCCAATGTCACTGAAACTATACAAAGCCAGTGAACTGAACGACTTCCTACTCGGGCCGAGTCCAACATTACGGAAATTACAATTACGTGGTGAGAAAAAATACTTGGGAGGCAATTTCACGCTTGACCGATTTAAACTCGATTACGCTTCAATGGAATTCCGCTACACGGATAAACACTTGGTATTAGTAGAACAGTTCAACTCATACTTTGAATATACCGGTTCAACAGATCTGCAAACACAATCAACCCAATTCGACGTCCTATCTTCAGAGTCGTCTAACGGGTTTTGCGCTCTCATTATTAGAAGCGAACGCCCAAACTAATCTAGGAAGATTTGAAGATACGATAGCCCGAGAAAACCTACGTTGTTTAACCGGTCACTACGGTTCGAGGAACATTGTTTGTCCTAAAGAAGGCTGGAATTAAAAGATTGCGGAATCTCCCAGAAACGCAACAACAGTGCCAAGGCCCCATCCGTGTTCTCACAAAGAGTTTTTTCTTCTGTCGGTATCTCGGTGTTGTGCAACGCGTGTGCGAGCAACACCATTAAAGTTTACAACGCGCTCGGAGCGAGCACGATTGTAAAACGAGACTAGTTATATACGAAACAATAAATAACCATCTACGATAATAAATAAAGAAATGAAAAAAAAACAATACCCTTCCGGAAAACGTACGAAAAACACAATATAAGGTAAAAGCGATACTAAGAGGAAAAGGTTCGTCGCGCGTCCGTCGGTATAAACAATACGCACTAATAATTTCGGTGATTAATAAATGTATGACGTTCGTCGAAGGGACTACGCGGGTTCTACATTAAAATATCATAGTGCCATTAGCGGATGACTAAGAGTAACATAAGACTCTTGTTTACAATTTGCCAGCAAAACTGTGACTTCGAATCATAAATCACCATAAATCATCTTTAATGAAAAGCGGAAAATTAAATGGAATAAATGAAAGCAGCGCCAGCGTTACGTTAGCATACTACTGTGATACTGATACTGTGATGTGGTGAACAGATTTTTGCTAAAGGGAAAACAAACGAATGCTAATTAGCTATTGAATCAAAGTTTTTCCTATAGTGAAAGCTGTCAATGGCCTTATGTTTGCGTACATCTTTAAAATTTTACGTTTGATGATGACAGTGAAATATTAGAGAGACAATTAGTTTGGTTAGGCACCATCAAACTTGTTATGTACTTACTTACAAGTAAGTACCTACGTGGAAGAGATTTAAGGTAATAAGGTATATAACAACTACTACTACTATTGTAAACCCAGTCACGCTCTACGAGTATTTCGCGATAACACGCGTGACACGGGTAAACAATGAAATAGTTACGTTCAGTGCCATTAAATATTCCTCAATAGCAGCATTAGTGAGTATCCTGCTGACGTCACTATTGTCGCACGAGCGGGCACCGAACCTCGCACGCCTCTCTGCAAGCAACCGCAGTGAATGACGGGCGGGGATTCACGTGCAGACGTCATTAGACAAAATTTACTTTCAGTTTCATTCTAAGCATACCTACATTATTAATTCCAAATGCGTGGCGCAGAATTTAAAACACGTACCTATTCTGATAAAGAAAGGAACGGCAGTTGCTGTAACTACTAGCGATAAAGAAATGAATTAATGGAACAGCTTAGAATGATTTGGAAGAAAAAGACAAACTATTCAATCAAATTGATTTTAAGTTCTTTAGAATACACAACTATTTAGGTAGCCAGTGTAGGTAGGTACTGAAATCAGGAGTTGGGTTTTATCGATGCTGGGTGGGGTAAACTCCGGTGATTGCTTGCGGTGGATCACCTTGGCAGCACGTAAGGGAGGTTCAGCCGTTCGTAAAGTTAGCCTTTTCCTCCTCGGAGGGGGAGCCTGGCCCACCTCACCATCTGCGCCTGCTGGGCACATATCAGTGGTACCACTGATTATAGGTAGATATGCCTTATGCATTTTTTTTGTGTATAAAAAAAAAGCAGACAAAGAAAATCATATTAAGTATTAGCTAAGTGATAGAGATATAAGTAGTATTGCGCAATACTGTAAATCTGCCAAAGTGAGAAACCTGTTAACATTAATTTATCTCTGTTATGCTATGATATCATTCAACTAAATAATAACTTCTGCTACATAAACAAATTTTCGATTGTTTCAATTACATTATATTTCAATTCAATTCACTCAATCATATTTAAGATGTCATTAAACGATCAAACACGTCCTTCGAGAAAAAAACGACGTCTAGACGTCCAAACTAATTATACGTGTGTCGCGAATGTGCGTCAATCGCGAACCTGACGTAATGACGCGGAAAAAATAACGTCCCGATTGTCACGCCCGCCGCCGGCCGCGCCGCACTCCACACTCCGCAGGCGCAGGCGCAGGCGCAAGCGCAGGAGCGGAGAAAGCGGCGCGGCATTATCGCGGCGCGCGACTCTGTGCCATCTATTTATAGTTGATCTCTATATCAGGAGTTGATTTTAAATTGTCGGTGAAATCACGCAGCTAATTAAGCTTAACGAACAAAGTTTATCTGCGACCACGTTAACTGAGCGGCTTCAATTTTTTGTGCCATTTTCCAGTAAGGAAAATTATAGTGGTGTCGTTTATGGTGTCCCGGTGACGAGCGCGAGACCGGGAGATCCGCGAGGCGGGGGTCAGTGGCCCAGCGCGGCACGAACAGGTTCGCGTAACGGAGCCCGCGATCCGTGCCAATCGATCCCATCAATTATTCAAGGGATGTGGATTACTGGCTTCATTAACAGATCGCGGCCGAGTGCCACTCACATTCTAGATTTGTCAATAAACAGGAATTGCTTTTTGCAAAGATATTATTGAATGGCATCTGGTATTCATTCTAAACAACATGTTCGAAGTCTTAGCAAGTTAAAAAAATGCACAAATACAAAAAATATATAAAAAAGGTGACAAAGTAAAACTTCCAAAGTATTAAGCACGTTATGAAGTTTTTTTTATCTTGTTATTGTATACGTGTTTAAGTAAACATTTGAAACAAACTTACATATACGAACGAGTTTCTGCGAAGGTTACGTAAACTCATAGGACTATGTCATGTTTATTTTTTGTTGGACGTGGGTCAGTATTAATAGTTTTAGTTGCTGCATTTATCTGTGTGCGATATAACTTTGTTAATAAAACATTATAATTATGGTTGCATGTGCGGTGCTACGCAAACGAACAACTCAGCAATATTCATATATGCAAATTGCACCTTTTAATTGATTTATTATATTGTAACACAATTTAATTTAGTACGTAATCAGCTACCATTCGCGCGGCGCGTGCTCATACCATTTACCAATTAATTACATAATTTCATATATTTTTACCATTTATAAACTTTGTACTTGTACGTCTTCACTATGAAGGTATACCTTTATAGTGAAGTCTAGACATATAATTTAACTCCCGAAGCAATAAAGGGTAGCTGAAGCTAATCGTCGAACCTAAGCCAACCCTCATGAACCGGCCAGAACTGTGCGGCTGTGTGTAAGGAGAGGATAGGACCCTGATAAAGTGATAACAATAGCACAGCCTCAAAGGAGCGCGGCCAGCCGACCCTGCGGCACGGGCGCCTGACCCGGCGCGGCGTGCGTGCGCAGAACTACTGCACTATTTATCTTTCACATTATGTAACACATAATCACCGGAGTAGATAATGATACAACTATCATTGTAAAAACGAGCGGACGACTTTATTGTAGTCACTTAGTAAATCAGGTCGGTAGAATTATCGATGATAAAATAGAAGTTTCTCCTACCTACTTTCGTTCGAGAAAACAATATTAAGGAGGACCAACAACAACGCATTCACGAAAATAAAATTAATTATTACAAAAAAATAAGAAGACAAAGAGAGGAAGCATTTCAGTGTATACTTAAAGATAGGCAAACGTTATTTTTTCTGATGAAAAGAGATACTTATAGATGGTTGAATAGTTGACAACGATATTTGCGGGAAATCAAAATCTTATCTCATTTTTAACAAAACAAGGAAAATAAAAAGAAATGTCACAAACGTAGAGATAATTGCATAATTTATGAATAAATTAAAGGAAAATGTCAATAATTATACCTATTTTATAATTATGCAAGTGCGTTATTGGAATAATGCATTCGTATAATTAACATCTAAAAAAAGAATAACTAACTCATAAAGATAAGAAGACCTCGTCTACATTAAATAAATAAAACTACATCGACTGAGCAGGGATCGTTATCAGAAAACAAAATAACACGGCTATCGCATTAATTGTTTACGTTTGACCCAATGTTCTAGGCGGCGCGGCGGGCGGCTCACTCACTCTGTTTGCAAATAAAATAGTAAAATTAAAATGAATCCATCTAAAAGGAAAGACATCAACGTGACACAAAGGACGGCGAACGCGACCAAAACAAAGACAAATGCAATATGAAACTCTGTATCATTTGTGTTCCAAAGAAACAATTGTTGCTGACAATTTTAAGAGCACTCTTCTATCTTTTCGACATTTTTTTTATGCCGTCCGTCGTACCTACTACGCTGGCTATACACAAAGATGACCTATTTTTCGAGGAGGATTTAATTGGATCACACTCGAGCTCTCTCATGTGCGACCTTTATAACGGCAGAAGTATAAGTAGCGCATGAGAACCACGAAACTCGTAACGAGCAGGCGGAGGCACGCGTTATCTTTGTATGTCACTGATATTAAACACTTATGACAGCTCCGAAACTGAATCTATTTAGTATTCATTTTCAGTAGTACGATTTAAAAGGCTATTTCCACGAGCAGGGTTTGAACCTGCACCCTTCTGACATACCGGGTCAGGTGCTCTTCCAATTGAGCTATCGTGGTTCTAACCAGCCCGCCGAAATTATTCAACACTATTTACTTTTTACTTTGAAAGCCAAAGGCGCCCATTCAATGTTAACAACTACCGTCATTAACATCGTGTTTTTGTAATTTGTTCGCAACAAAATTTGCGTTAAAAATTATATAAACATTTTTAAAAGGCTATGTTTAAAGTTGGTGTTTAGGCAGAATTGTTTGATTTATCTCGATTTTTATGAAAGATTAGCTGTTTGTCAGGTACTTAAATCAAATATGGCCCTTTTTAATCTGTTTATCAAATCGTTTCGCTTTGGGCAAGCAACCACAACAACGAACGCTGTTATGTTGCCATGGTAACAGACTTCGATAAATACATCTATACTAATATTATAAAGCTGAAGAGTTTGTTTGTTTGTTTGTTTGTTTGTTTGAACGCGCTAATCTCAGGAACTACTGGTTCGAATTGAATAATTCTTTTTGTGTTGGATAGTCCATTTATCGAGGAAGGCTTTAGGCTATATAACATCACGCTGCGACCAATAGGAGCGAAGCATCAGTGAAAAATGTTGCAAAAACGGGAAAAGAGCCTAAAAAATTAAAAATGCTGCCGAAAGTCACTATTCCACGCGGACGAAGTCGCGAGCACAGCTAGTGTACTATATACATGTACTCGTAATAGCTTTAGCTATTTTCTCGAGTTCGGCAGTGTATTAATGACTTAGACAGTTAATGGCTTACTGTAGGTAGTTATCTCTAATTCGCTTCGTGTATATTATTTACATAATGTAAACACCTACATAGCCATAGAAAAATTGCGACGAAACATGTGTTTTATCCACTGCCAATTACTAATAATGAATGATAGTGAAATTCAAAAATAGATAATGAGCCATTTATCAATGATCGCACAGAACCCAATCATAAAGGTCACCAAGCGGCATAGTCGTTTATTATCGACTGATAAGCCAGCCGACGCGTATCGCGATCAGCATGATAAACGTAATAAAACCGAAAATTCTTATTCCAATATTAGAATAGTAATAATAATATGTAAATCTGATTATTGAATCGCTGTTGACCGAAGATGTAATGTTTGCGACGGTGTTAAAAGCGAAGAAAATGATAAGAACCCGAACGCGGATGCGACGCACACATGCGCACACGCCGCGCGCACACCGGCGCGCGGGACCAAAATAGCAACTCCGATAGCGCAAACACACCAACACACGCCCACACGTTGTACGTGAACGGTAATAAAAACATACATAGATACACTGCGCTATGAATAAGATACAAATTGAAATGGAATCGTACCATGTTTTTGTAGCCGATTTAACGAACCATCTCGTCGACCGAGTCCGCGGCCGCTGCCGCTACCATGAATCGGCGGTGGGACTCCAAATGCGCGAGGAGAAAGCAGATTTCGAAAACAGGCCTGGTGGCGTGGCAAAAAATCTGCATATCGCAATAAAATCTAGGCCTCGGCGAGCGGCCACAGCGCGGGCTGCAGCGGACCTGGTACCGGTTCTGACTAGTTCCAATTATAGGGCACAGAAGTGGAATGTGGACCAGCAGAGCAGGAGTTCGAAGATCACGGACTCACCTAAATTTATGACATACATGGCCTGGGAGCGCTCCAGCCTCTGAGCGCGCTCCACGGCCTGGTAGAGTCCACTGGTATCCACTTTCGGGCACTAACAAACTGTATCACAAACGGGATCCACAGCGAAGTACGCTAGCATGTTATGTGGTCACTGCACTGGCGTGGTCGGCGCGGCTCGCCGGGCGGGTCGAGGCGACAGGTGAGCTCGGCTCTCGGTCGGCCACTGAACGCGCGGCCGCCGACGACGCGCGCCGACGCCACCCGACGCTCGCCGACACGCGCACGCGCAAGCTCTTTTCTCTGCATCTCCGCATCTAGCCGGCTGCAAGCACGTCAATCCGCGCAAATTTCGCTAAAACGACCGAAACCTTGCCAAACAAGCGATACCGAAACGGCAAGATTTTCCCAGAAGTTACACTTTTCCAAGTAACAACTCATTAGGGATGCACGAGAAAATTTTCAAACAACGATTATTCTTCATGTTGAAACAAAGATAACTTGCGTATTTATTTTGAAACCACATCAATAGTTATTTTAAAGCAAAATGTTCGCTTTAATTTTTTTTATTAATGTTATTGTTTAAGTCAAAACTTGCGAGCATGACATGAATTAACTGAGCGTAAGGAAAGGAACTAAATAAAAAAATGTTTATATAATTTTTAACGCAAATTTTGTTGCGAACAAATTACAAAAACACAAATGTTGAAAAAATTTTTCACGAGCAGGGTTTGAACCTGCACCCTTCTGACATACCGGGTCAGGTGCTCTTCCAATTGAGCTATCGTGGTTCTAACCAGCCCGCCGAAATTATTCAACACTATTTACTTTTTACTTTGAAAGCCAAAGGCGCCCATTCAATGTTAACAACTACCGTCATTAACATCCGATCATAATATTTTTACAAATACTAAAGATCAGTTAAGAAGTAGGCAAGCTATTTATAAATGTTTATATAATTTTTAACGCAAATTTTGTTGCGAACAAATTACAAAAACACAAATGTTGAAAAAATTTCCACGAGCAGGGTTTGAACCTGCACCCTTCTGACATACCGGGTCAGGTGCTCTTCCAATTGAGCTATCGTGGTTCTAACCAGCCCGCCGAAATTATTCAACACTATTTACTTTTTACTTTGAAAGCCAAAGGCGCCCATTCAATGTTAACAACTACCGTCATTAACATCCGATCATAATATTTTTACAAATACTAAAGATCAGTTAAGAAGTAGGCAAGCTATTTATAAATGTTTATATAATTTTTAACGCAAATTTTGTTGCGAACAAATTACAAAAACACAAATGTTGAAAAAATTTCCACGAGCAGGGTTTGAACCTGCACCCTTCTGACATACCGGGTCAGGTGCTCTTCCAATTGAGCTATCGTGGTTCTAACCAGCCCGCCGAAATTATTCAACACTATTTACTTTTTACTTTGAAAGCCAAAGGCGCCCATTCAATGTTAACAACTACCGTCATTAACATCCGATCATAATATTTTTACAAATACTAAAGATCAGTTAAGAAGTAGGCAAGCTATTTATAAATGTTTATATAATTTTTAACGCAAATTTTGTTGCGAACAAATTACAAAAACACAAATGTTGAAAAAATTTTTTTCCACGAGCAGGGTTTGAACCTGCACCCTTCTGACATACCGGGTCAGGTGCTCTTCCAATTGAGCTATCGTGGTTCTAACCAGCCCGCCGAAATTATTCAACACTATTTACTTTTTACTTTGAAAGCCAAAGGCGCCCATTCAATGTTAACAACTACCGTCATTAACATCCGATCATAATATTTTTACAAATACTAAAGATCAGTTAAGAAGTAGGCAAGCTATTTATAAATGTTTATATAATTTTTAACGCAAATTTTGTTGCGAACAAATTACAAAAACACAAATGTTGAAAAAATTTCCACGAGCAGGGTTTGAACCTGCACCCTTCTGACATACCGGGTCAGGTGCTCTTCCAATTGAGCTATCGTGGTTCTAACCAGCCCGCCGAAATTATTCAACACTATTTACTTTTTACTTTGAAAGCCAAAGGCGCCCATTCAATGTTAACAACTACCGTCATTAACATCCGATCATAATATTTTTACAAATACTAAAGATCAGTTAAGAAGTAGGCAAGCTATTTATAAATGTTTATATAATTTTTAACGCAAATTTTGTTGCGAACAAATTACAAAAACACAAATGTTGAAAAAATTTCCACGAGCAGGGTTTGAACCTGCACCCTTCTGACATACCGGGTCAGGTGCTCTTCCAATTGAGCTATCGTGGTTCTAACCAGCCCGCCGAAATTATTCAACACTATTTACTTTTTACTTTGAAAGCCAAAGGCGCCCATTCAATGTTAACAATTCAATTCATGTTCACATTCAATGTTTTTTTTTTTTTTTTTTTTTTTTTTTTTTTTTTTTTTAAATAAAAAAATCCAATACGCAAAGATTAAGTCAATAAATGTAATGGCGGCGACTGACCGGAGCGTATAATCGTAACGTAACCGTGACATACCATTCGCGGTGAGCTTGCTACGTCACGTCATTACTGACTGACCGATTACAGGACGGAGCTCGCGACAAGCAGCTCAGCTAGTGAGCTGAGCTGAGTACAGTGGTACTGACCACGCGAATGCCTCGCATCGAACCCTGTACAGTCGTGAAATGTCGAAATCTTCGTGATCGAAGTCACGGCGGCTTTCAGTGGATCATCATCATCATCATCATCGGCCTATCTTAGTCCACTGCTGGACATATTAGTACATTTCAGTGAATATTAGCAGTAAAATATGCCCCGACTCAGACACAGGCGTTTTGAACATAGGCATTATTCTGTACTTGGGAGGCGATGTTAGTGTAAGACACAAAATACTATACGAGTAGAATATTATGGGATAATCAAAAATAGGAAAAGAAGAGAAAAACGCCATGAATAAAGCATTGTAAATAAGACATCAACGCTTCAGTTCAACAGATAAGAACTTTTCTCATGTATTTTTTAGAGCTTAATTATGGGGACAGCGTATGGTGTTGCATCAGAGCCCCAGATAAGCATCTGTTACGTCAGACGGCAATTGTGAGCGCCCTTGCGACAACATGTCCGGTTTGAAACCTTGCTGCGAACGCGAACGTCATCGTCAGTCAATTTGTCAAACAGATCCGTGAACACCTTACTTTCCACGCACGGGGTGGGTTCACTCCTTTTATTATTTTTATTTAATTTTATTACACAAAACAGATTCACAGTAATAGTTGTTCAGTTTTTACATGGTTTTAGTAAAATAGGAAGACTGCAACTCCACAGATATGTGTAAACAACATGTCTATACTTACATTTAATAAAATCATTTAAAAAAAAACCCGTAAAATTTAATTAAACTGTTAAAATTATACAATACTAGCGGCCCTACTATACTATACTAGCCTCTCTGCTTCGCACGGGTGGTTTTTTTTTATACAGCCTATGTTACTCAGTGCTAATGTAGCATTCTAATGGTGACAGAATTTTTGAAATCGGTCCAAACAACAATTTTTTTTCCTATACAAACCACTCTCTACTGGTTTGTATAAGAAAAAAAATGTTTTTACTATTTTCCTCAATTTTTTTACGTTTTCTCTCTCCATAAAAACCTTCTTCAGACTTCATCAAACACAACAAAAAAAATCAGCCAAATCGGTTCAGCCGTTCTCGAGTTTTGCGATTAGCCAACACATTTTAGCGATTCATTTTTATTTATATAGGTTACATTATAGAAATCAATTGAAATAGTAACGGTAACAAAACGACATCCTTAAACATAAAATCAAATCTAAACCACACGGAAAATTAAATTATATTTTTAAAATTACTTATACGATACGATATAAATAAACATTGAATAAAACCCAGAAAAAAAACATTAAAGGAGAAATGAATAAAAATATGAAAAACAAATACAAATATTTTCTTTTATGAAAATGGTTAAAAAATTACACGGCATCATATCAGTCTAATGAAACAAGCCTATGCAGCGACGACTTCCACTTGAAGAGCGATGAAGCGTGGATATCAGGCACACCGTCTAATTTGTCTAATAAAGTATTGTAGTCGCGGCATGGCATCGGCCCTTTCTGACGATGAGGTTGAGGAATGAGACATTATTGTCGCAAAATGGAATCGAAGGAGGGCGGTTGCGCCTTGCATGCAGAACGTGATGGAACCCTTAAAGTGAATTTCCGACAGCAAAGTTGTATGTATTGTCCCGTTTATAATTTTGTAAAGATAAGTTAAGTCATTAACTTTGCGCCGGCTTTCCAGACTCTTAGTTTATGGTAAATATAGAAGAAATCTATTAAATCTTGTTATAGGTAGGTACTAGTCAAAACTACCGAAGTCCATGGATGGGGGTTCGATAAAATCCACGGATCAGGCAACCCTAAAGTAATGAAATCTTACCAAAAAAACAAGTAACTTTGCATTTTAATGAAAACAATATTTGTTTTCATTAAAAAAAGGTTAGAACTATTGAAAATGACAGAAAAACTACAGTTTTAAATGTAAAAAAAGATATTGAAAAAAATTTCAATATTTCAATCAAGGCTGTCTCCACACAATAACATGCACCCACTCACATTGAGCAGTTTATTTTTTTTTTAGGTGGCTTCCGTTTCTGTGACGTCAGACGAGACGCGAGCACAACAGTCATGAGGTCATTGCAGCACGAGACACTACAATGTCTACGATGAACTGCTTGAGAGTTCAAGCTGGATGCTCGTGTTTTGAACAAGACATTTGCCTTTAGCGAGTTTAGGGCGTCTGCGTCTGCGAACGACTTCACGTAAAGTGGCCTTTGTAAACAAGTCTCGATTATGACAATAATCAATTAAAGCGAAATCGTTACCACAGCTATTTGAAAAAGAGATGATATTGGCTGTAGATAGCCTTTACAGCGTAACCGGAGTAAATCGATACCATATGACACTGCCATACAATTTGAGTTTAGTACCCAGCTCATATTGTGCTTGTATACCAAATCAAATGAAACTATAGCGATGTAGAGCTGACACACGTTTTAAATTTACGATATCAATTGATGTCAATGGGTTTTTTGGCCGAAGAATTATGTAAACAATGTAACCAGTGTCAAGTATCAACTGCTGGCGGTTACGTGAATCACAGGCCGTTTTTGACGGTGGGGCCGCGACGGCGACGGCCGCTACCGCCGCGACCGCCGTCAGCCGGTGACACACGCCGCGGGCCGGCTTGCCAAAACAGCGGCAGGTCGGTGCCAACACCGCCAACACTGCCACTGGATAGTTACCGCTCCTTTCACTTCCAACTTGTTTCCTTCCTCTCCGTCCCACGAAACGCAATGTGAAACACAAGAGCTTCAGTAAAATGCATATATAGTGAAGACATTCGTTACTTCTTTCCCTGGTCCCATGTTACTTGGGGTCGATGCCAAATGTTTTTTCTTCCACTCTCTTCTCTAATCTGTCACTTAAACATTAACTCCATTTTCATTCATAGAGATTATTGCAACAAAATCAAGCACATAAATTATATATCTATATCTTAATTTTTATAGTACTTACTGCAAATCCATTTAATGTCATGCAATTTGATAGAAAATGATAGTTTGCAAAATACTTTGTAAACAATGACAGAAAAAACCTGATACAATAAAATATCAAAAACGTATGCGGTGCAAAGAGTCGGCCAGCAGCATTGTTACAGCTGTTTATACGAGTATACTCTGAAGTGTTAATAGCACTGTATTAGCTATTTGCATTACCACACGCGTTCGACTATTTCAATAATAGTAAACAAAAGAGCGACACGTAATGTTACACATTGTACTTTTTACGGACAACATTTGTCTGCAGTTTTTGGAAATACCGACTCTATTTTAGTTATTTTCAGTGACAGCAAAGGGCCGATTGCTGTCCAATAGAATAAAAAGCTACATAGATTTCAAGTATTTTTAGGCCAAAGTGGTCAATATTGTTGAATGAATACCGAAGCTCAAGAAATCATAACAAGTTTACTTCACGGTCACGTATTTATACAATAACCTGTCTCTATCGTTCAGACAATAACAATTTGTCGATTTATTTGCGAACTCGCAGCCCGCCCCAACTTCGCGCAGGTAATAGACTTGAAACATAAAGATTCAATGTAAAAATTTCATAGTTAACTACACTCGGCCGTGAGCACGTGCATTTTGAGACGCGGCAATAGAATTTCTAGTTTACGTTATAAGTACTACCAAAGTCGTAGTCAGTGGCAAAATAGAGAATTTAAAAATATTGGTTTTGCATTCCCTGATTTTAGCAGATAAACAAGGGATTCACTACGGGTGTACCCGTAGTGAATCTTGGCCCCCGACACAACAAAACGCCATTCTTCCCTAATTTGGGCCATCTCAGACCAGTTGTCGATCTGGAGCCCAAGTAGGTCCTTCTCCACTGCGTCCCTCCAGCGGTACCTGGGACGCCCAACCGGACGTCGCCCGCTTGGCCGTCCCATGTAGGCTTTCTTCATTCTCGATCCTTCTCCATTCTCTCCATGCCCAAGCCAACGGAGTCTGGCAGATTTTATTTCTCCGATAATGTTGGGCTCGGATACTAGGTCTTCAATCTCCATGTTCTCCTCCATTGGCCGTCTTCTCCTTTGGTTGATCCAAGAATCTTCCGTAATACTAGTTGTATATACAACCCCTATTTCTAGGATTGAATAAAAAAAAACTACAAAGATATCTGTTTAAATCTTAATTCTACTTTAGCTTCAGTAGTTTCAGCCCTACGTTGATGACTCAATCAGCTAGGCGTTCTCTTTTTAATTTTAGTATAGATTTACGTCATTCAATGCTAACGATGAGGTTTGTTGTATATAAATTGAATTACGTAACTTCTATTTAAAAAAAAACAAGATGGGAGACAAATATGTATTTTCAAGGAATTAATCATAATCAACAAAAGAATAATCAATAGAAATGGCACTAAACTCGTGATAATGCCAATTCGTAAATCGATAGCAGGCTTTTATCTTCATATCATCATAATCTGGATTCGGCGCGTGTGAATTCCCATGGTTATATTATTTTTACAACTTTTTCCTTAAACTATATTTTAAAGGTACAGTGCGATTGTGTGATGCAAACTTTGTGGCGGCTAGCTATTGATTTTTGAATTTCACCGGTGATCACGAAATTTAAGATGACATGAAATATTCTATGAAATATAACATTTTTTGCATTATTTACAATTTCATTATTAAAATACATACCGCTCAACGTTTTTGCCCGCTTCAAAAATCGCAGTTACACCAACCCGCATCGGGCATGCGTGGTGATTAAGCCATTACCTATCAATTGTAGCGATGACTTGATTTCAATGATGGAGCCCTTTGCCCAGCAGTGGGACAGTTATAGGCTATTTTACTTACTTTACAAAAATTGGTCGCACCAATTGCTTGAAACTTGACACCTGGTGTCACCTACCCTTTTTTTGCTACGCAAAATGACGCAAAAAAAAAGTGCGCATCGCACTGTACGACATCGTTATAACAATGCTAATAAATTGTATTTAACTGGATCGGTGACCGAAAAATAAAACAATAGAAAATCAATAATATAACATATGAACAGAGAAAAGGTGGAGGTGATGCATGTTAATAGCCAACGAGCATAATTGTTATTTGTCATGTTAACTGTGGCCAATTTACCAATCGCAAGGTTACATGGCGACTCACGATTAATACCTAGGAGAAGATTGGACACCAGCGGCAATGGTCGGAAGTCCCATCCCAAGTAGTTGCAGTAACGGTTGGACGGACTTGGTTATTAAGGGAAGGACCTGCGGAGCTTCGTGATACATTCGACTCGCAAGAGGTCGCACAGGATATAAAGCTGTGGCGTCATCTCGTGTCGGAGGTCAACACTCATTGCTGAGCCAGTAAGTAAGTAAGGTTATGTGTGAAGGCCTAAGCAAGCGAATTAAACAACGCAGGGGTCCATCCCCATCAGGTCTGAACGCAATAAACCAGACGGACTAGTGGCAGTGGGGCAAGTGCAGTAAAAACTAGAGCCGTGAAACGAAACGCCGCCGCCGCCGACGACAGCGCGTGCCGTAAACTTTGGCGCCGGCTGTAAATCGCCGCTAATCGGCGTGCCTATTGCTCCAGGGCTGCCACTGTGGAGCAGAAGATAATATGAGGTAAACACTATAAAGGGAAATCAATACGACATTAAAAAAAATCTTTTTACTTATTATCACTAAGAAGAGTCATAAAAACGACGAATTTTAAGATAAAAGCAGCAAACCAATTGAAAACCAGTCACATTTATATAAGGAATTTACATTTTTTTTAAAGTCCAGCGGCTTGTGACAGTGTAACGTGCTGCTATCCCTAACGACGCAAAAAATCATCAATCTCCCTCTTGTAATGAGTTACAGTGGCAGCCCTGCGCAGGCGTCACCCGTCAGCAGAGTGTTCCGACCGCTGACGCGGATTCCTATTTACGATACCTCTACTTGGCGCTCGCCGATTTCACTTTCATTACCTTGAAGAAAGTAAAACAAATTAGAAAAAGTACACAAAGGAGAATGCCCATTTCATTGCAGTCAATAATCACAAAATAATTTATTCGCTCAAAACATGGTAATATACATAACTGGACACGAAAATACATGTTTTACAAAACTGGCATGCAAATATTAAAAATAATTTAAGTATTTATGAAGTTAAATTTAAGTTTATTTTAAATAACATTCAAATATTCTGAAACTATAGCAACAATGCTCGATCAGTACCTAGTTTAGAATGATTGCCTTATATCATTTGATAATTTGTTATAAAGCTTGATTGACATTGCGAGACAGTTTTTATTTATTTTAGCTTAGTTCCATTATGAAATAAAATTGGGCTTGAAGATATTCTATCATTGGCCGATTTAATATCCTCCTCATCAGCCTCCTGGCGGCCAAGACTGCTGCTGGACCTGGACATTACTTTCCACACAAACGATAAGCACGTGGAGAGATCGTGCTATAATAAATAACCCACCATCTTTCGGTTTATTTAAATCCTTGCGTCGCGTAGGCAATTTGGTAACAAATTTATTACTTATTCGTTATTCTATTTCTTGTATGCTGATTAGAAACTTATCGAACTGACGTTTCTAAAAAACCTCTTCAGATAATAGTTATTTAAAAATTCTTAACTATGTGGGAAGACTTGAGCTGAAAATAATTATGATGGTTCAAAAGATGGAGAAAAAGAAATAAACCTCCTGAGTTTGTTGCCAGCTCTCTCGGTCGAAGGCTCTCCCAAAATCCGAAATCGTGGTAGATTCGGTATTTTAGTCTAAACGATTTTTTTTAGTTTTTTGATTTATAGTTTTGACGTCAATAAGTGCCTGTGGCCTATGTTGAATAAAATGATTTGACTTTGACTTTGAATATTCGATATTAATATCCGAGACACATTAAGAAAATAAAAGCACTGTACGAATGTACTCGCAACAATAAAAAAATGGTTTTCTATTAAAAAAAAATCTTATTCATTGACTAACAATATAAATATTGTTGCCGTCGCATGTTATATTGCCAAAAATCAGTGGTGTACGAGTATGTATGTGTAACGTGCGTCACGCGCTGCCGACGAGAAACGTGGCGACGACGGCCGTTACCGTCTCACCGGCTGACTCACCTTTGGGAACCGGGAGATGACCACTCTTTATAATTTTGTCATATAATGTAGAGTTGGCCAAGTGAGATTGTTTCCGGGTATTCGTGATTGGGTTAATTTAAAAACATTACATCACAGTAAAGTTGATAGTATCTATTTCTTCGGGCAGTTTGCTTGGTTCCTGTGCGTGATATTCGGTATGTCACAAAAGTCTTTATCGCGTGCCCCAGGTAACTTTATATTTGATTGTATAAGAGCCCTTATTCAGAGATAGTGTCGCTTTCTTACAGAGAAATATAAGGAGAACCTTTCCAGATAATAGTTATTTAAAAATTCTTCATTATGTGGGATGTGAGACGACTTCAACTTGAGCTTATAATCATTATGTGTAAAGAAATAACATAAGACAATGGATATAAGGTTTTACGAATAAATGTCCTTAAATTTTCAATCCAACAAACCATGGATCGAAATAAATTAATCGAAATAACAGGTTGGGAAAAAAGTTTCTTCGCATTTTTTAAGAAAATTCAAAACATTTTTTAATATAGTTTATTTACATTTAACTAAAGTACCTATGTAGGTGCCATTTTGTTCGATAACTTTTTGCCATCTTGTAGGTAGGGACATGATCCCATTCTATAGAAATTTTGGGGCTTCTGATCAAAATACCGCGACAAGTGGTTTTGGCAGTCCTCTCGTGATGTTAACCTGACACTGCCTAAAGGATTCTGAAGAGACCGAAACAGGTGGAAATCAGAAGGTGCAAGGTCAGGGCTATACGGCTATACGGCTAAACTCTCTTAATTTTTGCTGAGTGGCTAAAGATGTATGAGGTCTAACGTTATCATGATGAAAAACCACACCCCTTCTGTTGATTAATTTCGGCCGCTTTCTCTCAACTTCTTGCTTTAACCTCATCAGTTGTTCGCAGTAGAGTTCAGAATCGATGGTCCTGCCTGGTGGTAACAGCTCATAATGAATAATGCTCTTCCAATCCCACCACACACACAGCATCACCTTGTTGCGAGTTAACCCGGGTTAAAAAAATTTTAAAATGTAACGAATTTCTTCATAAGATTCACTCATCTTGCCAGTAAGAAGAACAAATGAAAATCACACATTTTTCTAATTTGAATTTGGAATTATCTTCTTTAAAATTTAAACTTTTAATGATACCAAAACCAGCCAGATACAAGTAGTATAGCTAAAGAGATTTTATTACAAGTTCATACATACTATGCGAAAAGACTTTTTCACCAACCTATAAATCGAAATAAAAAAAACCCAAAAGGAAAGCTTTGCTCGCATCATCTTGAACTTGGAAGCCCGAGGATGCTTATATTTGTTGGGGAACACCTAAATCCACCAATAAATCTCTCTTTACGCTGCTACACGGCTAAAAGCCAGGGAAGAAGGTCATAAGTTTGTATGGGTTCGAAATGGACGCATATTTGTACGTAAAGATGAATTCAGCCAGGCTCTTCTTATCCGCAACCTTGAAACTCTGAACCTTATTAAATCAAACCCCAGCTCCTAACACTTTAGTTACATTACCAGCTAGCATAAATATATATAATCAGATGGCGCGGGGATTGAGAACTAAAACCAACGAATTCAAAATACCCTAACAAGTATTTACGAAATAATTGTGTTTACAAAGACATGGCTAAACTCTAATATTAGTAACGGTGAAATTATAGATTCCAGATACGTAATTTATCGTTGGGACCGCATTTCGAACACCTCTAAAATGGATGGCGGGGGGGTCATGGTAGCCGTGTCGCGAGACATACCTTCCAAGCGCATCGAGCAGTGGGAGAGCAGCTGCGAGGTTTTATGGGTTTCTGTCCAACTTAAAGTTAATAACTCCATATTAAATATTGCTATATGCGCAGTCTATTTACCTCCACCAGTCAAAACTGAAGCTCTTTCATGTTTTCTGAATAGTGTTGAATTGTAGAGAAAATGTGTGTTAATTGTAGGTGATTTTAATCTGGGTTTTGTTAAGTGGAATCGAAGTAATGATGGCAGCTCGCGAATGATTCCATGTGACTATGATTGCACCTTGGGTGACCAATTTGTCGATTTCATGTATATGAACAACCTAAATCAGCTTAATAATGTACTCAATAGTGATGATTAAGTGTTTGGATCTTGTAATGAGTAATATTACCAATGTTCATATATCACAACCCCTTGATCTTTATTAATATCGTTGTTGGATTCAAGCATAAATTATTTGAATCCCAAGGAGCGTATACTGTTTTAACTTTTACAGAGCAAATTATAATGCAATGAGAGAGATGCAGTGGAATAGTAAGTTTCAGAAATGTAATAATATTAATGACATGGTTTAAATTTTTTATGAGAAATTAAGTAGTATGGTTGAACAGCACGTGCCGAACCGTAAGCATAAACCATCAAAATTTCCTAAATGGTTTACGAGCTCCCTAATCAAACAGTTATATGAGAAAGAAAAACTTAGGAACCGATATCGAAAATACGGCAATCCTCGCGACCAGATTGAATTTGAATTACTTCGCAGTCGATGCCATAAACTAATAAACATAATAGTAATTATAAAATAGACATTGAAAAAGGGATTAGCAAACATATAAAAACGTTTTGGAAGTTTGTTAAGGATAAACATAGCCTGTCCTCATTTCCGTCGGAAATGCGACTTAACAGTTTAGTCGTTGATCTGGTTCTGAAATAGCTAACCTATTTGCGCAACATTTCCAATCAAAATTCTCGGCTAATAAAATAGATGCACCTAGTATTTCTTCTACAACGTCATGCTATTTGACTCGTTTTGACAGTTTACCTCTATTTATATCTGAAGTGGCAGAAAATGTGGACAAAGGGACACAAGTTGATGTCATATATTCAGATTTTAGCAGTGCATTTGATAAAGTAAAACATTCACTGCTTCTGGCAAAATTAGAGTCTAATGGCTTAACCGGGAGTCTTCTTCGCTGGTTTCAATAATACCTAAAAATGCGACCTCAGACTGATGTTGTGGTTTTTGGAGTGCCCCAAGGCTCCCACCTGGGGCCTATATTATTCGTAATTTTCATGAATGATATAGCCCAGCATGTCCGCCACTGTAATATATCACTATTCGCAAACGATTTGAAAATTTACAAACCAGTACGATCTCCAGTCGACATAAATCTCATTCAATGAGATGACCCTAAACGTCTCCAAATGCTTTAAATTTACAAAAAAGAAAAGTCCAATACCCACCACTTACAGACTAAATAATGTTACTTTATTGGAGGTAGAAGAACTCCGCGACTTAGGTGTTGTTGTAGATCGGCAATTAAAATTTACTTCGCATATTGATGCAGTAGTTAAAAAGGCTGCACAGGTGTTGGGGTCCCTTAAAAGAAATGCTACAGGCTTTCGGTTGACATCAACAAGAAAACTGTTATACGGCAGCCTGGTTAAGAGTCAAGTGGAGTATGCAAGTGAAATGAAATGAAACAAAATTTATTATTTATAAAATGTGGTACAAAAGGTCTTATTATAAAAAAGGTTTCACACAATTTACCAGAAGCTGGCATGCAAAATTTAATTTAAACTAGGTAAGTAAAGAGATAAGTATTTAAACTATTATAATCTTAGAATAATAAAGATTTCGATTGAATTACAACAACGTCAATGAGGCATGAAATGTTCAAAGTATTCATTGACAGAGTAAAAGAAATTTTCGACTAGCCATTTTTTTAATTTATATTTGAAAATTTGTAAAGGTAGACATTTAATATCCTCATCCAGTCTATTAAAAATCTTAATTGCAAGTGTGGTATGAAATCCTCACTATGCAGCTCTATCTCAACGCATCGAAAGCATTCAACGCTCATTTACGCGCCACCTCGCATTTGTATCGCCCGGCATTTCTCACAGAATTCCTTACAACCAAAGGCTAGAGATTTTTAAAATGGAATCACTAAGTCATCGCCGTGCCATACGCGAGTTGTCATTTTTGCACAGACTACTTATCAACAGAGAAACAAGGTGCTGTGAACTCGTGGAACGTATCAAGATAGCGGTCCCATACAATCTACCTCGACTACCAATCAGTAATATTTTTTACCTTCGAACCGCTAAAACCAATCTTGGTTGTAATGCTCCAATGGAAGATGTTGAATGCGTTACAATATGATTGACAAAAATAATGTAAACAAACATACTCGTAGATATATTCCACGAATTACGACCTCCTTGGTCGAGTGGTTTGTACACCGGTTTTCATGGTGTCGCCATTTCTGAGGTCCCGGGTTCGATCGCCGGTCAAGTCAATTTAGAAATTATTGTTTTTCTAAATTGTCTTGGGTCTGGGTGTTTTCTATGTATAATAAGTATGTATTTAAGTATTTTAAGTATGTTTATCCGTTGTCCATTATCCGTTGTACCATTTAAAGAGTTTTATAACGAAGCTTCTCTTGGGCTAGAAATTGGTGTGAGTGTAGGAAAATTTATTTATTTATTTATTTATATACTACCTAAAGCTGAAGCTGATTCAGGGTTTTCAGCCCTAAATAGCGACTTGATGCAACTGCTCCACTTTTCAGGCTTTTTTATTTTATTTTATTTGATTCTTATTTGATTCTGTTAATGGATTTTATTTTATTTTTATTGAATTAATATAGATTATGGTATGTGAAATAAATTTTATATAATTTTGTCTTAATTAAGTGGTAAATAAGAAACATTGTTTAGAACTACTTATTGAATTTGGTTATACTGTTTTGTCTACATTGTATGTAATATAACCAACTGTTGTTGTTGTTGTAATGTAATCAACTAGATGGCGCTACTTTGCCATCAGAATAGACGCTTGCTGTTTCATCGATACTCCCTCTCTCGCTCCATGTCGCTGTGCTTACGTTGTGCGTTCTCATATAATAAAATTATTTTAATTGTAAAAAACTTGAGTTTTGCTCTTGGACATCTCTCATATATTTTCCATATATAATTATTTATTTTAATTATTGTCGTTGTTTTTATTTTATTATTATTTTCTTTTTTTATGACATTGTTTTTGAAATCTTTTTTGAATTAATTGACAATTGATTTATTTATTACAATTTGTCTTATAATTTTTTAATTTGTTAATAAATTATTTGTTAATTAATTATTGACACTAAAAAGTGTCAATAATAATTATTAATGTTGTGTGCACTAATTATTGGAATACATATTAGAATCTAAGAATCTAAATAATTAAGGAATTAATATAATATGTGTTTGCGCCTGAACGCGCCTACGATTTTCACCGCGGCAATCGTCAGTGAACGCGTCATTGCCTTATATAAATATTTTTGTTGTTAGGTATAAGAAAATTATTAACTGCATTGTCATTCAGTACTGTCTTGCGGATGATGCAAACCATACGTACTCAACCTGTACTTTTTCAAAATTACTGGAGTAAATATTCTGTAAATCAAGAAAGTACGTTTTATTTACGAAGAAACCTTATCAGCACATCTTGCCTATACAAGAAATAGTATTATATATATAATATATGTTATACTGTAAGTGTAACCTTACATTATATAAATAAATAAATAATCTCTCATAACAATTTGATTGTTGGTGGGACGTGTCATATGATAAGGAGGACATTTTCCTATAGCCGACGCGACACTGTAAATAATGAACAAAAGAAACGGCTTTGCTGAGTTTCTTGCAGACAAGGTCTACCGACGCAGAAATATATAATAAAACGGACAGATGGCGTAGGTTCATTATAGCCCAAACTCAAGCTCAAAATAAAGAAACGAAAAATTCGGCTTGTTATTTAATTAAAGGATCAACGTTTATTCATCCTAAACTTGTCCTAAACGCTTCACCAGTTAAATCTGTTTCAAAACATTGCATCACTCTTGATTTCAAATTAGGCGCTACGAGGCGTCGCACCATTAAGAAGAACCGAGTTAGAATTTCCGCGAAGTGTGTAAGAATGATATGGATTGTGGGTGTCCAGCGGCCACTCAGCATCAGCAGATATATTTAACAATGGCGATGGCGGCGACCGGCGGTGGCGCCGCCGGTGACAGCGCCTTACTCACCTAGGGGCGACTCAAACAATCACGCCGCCGCCCGCCGAGCGGCGCGGCGCCTGCGCACGTTAAAATAGACCACACTCCGCGACGCCATTAAATCAGACTTAACTTGCCATTTCCAAAATTAAGTAGCAGATAAATGCGTTGATTAGCAAGCCCAAATGATTTATGCGTCGACGGATATTCATACGATATTATGTACCTAAAGTAAGCTACGCGTTACAATATTTTGGGAGATGTCAAAAAGACAATAGAACCTCAATTTGAGTATTTTGTGCAATAAGATCAGCACATTGAGGACATTGTCACTCTTGTTGATAGGAATCCTAAAGAGCCGGTGGTAATGATCTAAAATAATTTTGGGGGGATACCTACTTTGTAGTACAAGTATGAACTATAGATAAGTTACTGCACAAGTGGAAATAGAGCCATAATAACTTAAGCCGGTAAATTATTAACACACGAGTTATACCATGGTGATCAACCTATAAGCTGCGGTGACCACATACCATCACGCGGACCGCATGCTTGTTTACCGATTGAGTGGACTATACGGTAAATATTATCTTTAATAAGAAGCACTTCGTAATTTATTTTTAAAAAACAGCGGCTTTAAGCACCTGCTTGCTGGTCGGCTGGTCAGTTCCGGCGCGGCGCTCCTGCGGGAGCCGGCCGGTGAGTCAGTGGCGGGAAAATCCGCCGCGCGGCCAGACGGCGCGCGTGCGTCAATACGCACTAAATATACGTGCGCCGCCGACTTTCTTCCGCGTTCATCATCTTATTCACCGTTCGCACGCACATCGAAAAACTCAACTTGTTCACAAATAATCAAGCGAAATAAAAAAATAAACGGGAAAGTGACAGTAGAACTATCGCGCTGCGGCTCACTACCTTAAAGATTCCTTCCTGGATTAAGATACAAACCAATTTCAATTAGACTTTTCGAATTCAAAAAATTACCCAGATGGTTTTTATTATTAAAATAAAAGCTTCTCAATACCTCGTAGAACATAGAAACTCTTTTGTCATAATTTGTGCTTAAAACATTGTGACATTTGACATCTCCAGTGATGTCCCGATCCACGGTAAATTAGAGAGGATGAGATAAAGCATCCAAAAGGCTGAGTGTGCTCAACGAAGCGACTTCTCCCCTGGACTCTAGACAGAGCGGAGTGGGTGGAGTGGAGAGTTGACACCTGGGCCGGGAGCAAAGACGTGCTGAGAGAATTGTTAACGATCTCAAGCTCAAAAGCATTACTGAGTGTTCTGCTGCTTGCAGCATGAAATGTGTTCAGAAGAATAAACCGACATGATGCCCACAGCCATTACTGCCTGCCTCTCTACCATCGGACCGCTCGCCATGGTTTAACTAGAATAACCGAAATGTTCAATGGTCAAGAAATAGCGACGAAAATTTAAGGCCGGCAACGCGTCCGCGATTCCTCTGGTTTTGCGGGTGTCCATGGGCGGCGGTGATTACTCTCCATCAGGTGAGAGGTGACCCGCCTGCTCGTTTGCCTCCTTCTTTTATAAAAAAAAAGTTAGCAAGTTCAAAGCCACACACACACACGCACACTTATTGTTAAGGTTAACGTCAAACTTTTTCTGCCTTCTTTACTAGGCAACTGATTACAGCGAGCAAAAGCCGGGGTTTTGTGAAAGGGCACGCGTATCGCACGGTCGCGTGAGGCGGCGCGGCGCGTCGCGTCACCGACGCAGCGTGACGTCACCGCGACCTTTGGCCAGCCTTCGGGGTGGCCTGGAAGGGTCACGCACGATTATGTGCAAGAACGAATACCTTAACTCTTGTTATACTCGAGTTTTAGGTAACCGCTAAATAATAAAATGAGTAAACATTAACGAATTGTGTTACCTACATGTACTCACGCATATCGTTGACTGTACTGTAATGCTAGAATTTTAATTTAAAGTCTCAATTTATTAATTTTGAGAATAGTTTTAGATCTTGTGAAAAAAAAGTTCGTAATATCGATAAGTCGTCATATTGGGCGTTTGATCTTGCGGTTGCGTTTCAAAGATCTGCGATGCAATCATAGGGCGGTGGTTCTATCTAATATGCAAACACTTATTCAGAATCAAACGGATAACTCGTAAATGCAAATAGCGCAGATCAGACAAGCAAAGTCGACCGACACTAAAGAAAATTGGACAAATTTGTTGCGGACAAACATTCAAAGGTGGCGACTGAACTCCAACGAGAAATCAGTCACTTAAGTAGTTCACCATCCGCAAAAGCTTTTGCTGTGCTTTAGAAAGACCATAAAGTACCTATTAAACATTGACATTAGTAGACCTACTTATCTATACGTATACGTTGAGCACACACGCGCACGCGCACGGAGACGTGTGCCTTTGGGATTATTTAAGTTCACATGGAATAGGAATGCAGAATTATAAAATTTGTATATAATATACATTACATTGTTTTTTCAATAATGCAACCTTTGACCACTATTGAACATTTCAATCATGAAGTCCTTCAGTCAGTTACCTATTTAGACATCGATTGAAAAAGATGCGTTTTTATTAGGTTTAATATTCGTAAAGCAATATAATTGTCGAATCTCACGTAGTTAACTACTATTTTTATAATTTGAATCAAATAAACAATCAATAAAAACTATAATTTATTATTAAAAACTTAAGTCGTCAACTTAGAAAGCCAAATTATTTTTTGGACAAAAACAAAGGCTAATTATTTTAATTTAATTTAGAGTGTATTGTTTATAATTTTATTTTAATGCTATACTTAATAGCGTTGCAGAGTTCGTTTAGAAATGTTTTATATGAGTACTATGTATTCACAATATGATGCTGCGTGGCGTGTCTACACAAAATTAAGGAGTAGTAACGATGATTTATAGCATTATAGCTCTGTAGCTATAATGCTATAAATAGTATAAACCAAACCTGATAGAGTACGTCTCAGATTTTAATGTTTTTTTTTATTATAAGTTTTGTTGTTTGATAGGTTAAATACTTGTATAAGGCCCTTGAGTATACCATTAAACTGTTTGTTCGTCAGTGTGCAGAGAACGAGGCATTATGGAAATGAGGTTATTCTGGCGTACCAACGTTCTTGTAACCTTAATTTTAACTTAAACAAAAAATGTTTGTGTCATTTTACATTGTAGATGTCGGGAAGTTTCTATGTTTATATACCTCTTTTGATACGTTGTCTATGCTTTTATAATGTTCATTTGTTTTTATGTTAGTTGTCAAAAAATAACTAACAGAAAGATACGTGTTTATCTTCAATATTAAAACCCATAACTCTTTCCCGTACAGTAGGTACTCGTAGTGGTAGTAGATTGATGAATTATTTTGTAGTTAGCATCACTATTCTATAATTTTACCATCAAAACCATTTAACAAATATCATACTACTAAAAATGGGGCAAAAATGGGGCAAACATACGCGTAATCTTCACCGTATTATTTTAGAAGTTATATAATACTTTCCTGTCCTACTCAGCCTTTCCTATGCCGTGGGAAATGGAAGCCTTAATACATGATTCATGATTGACAATGTAATGGTGTTTTGTTGAGGACTGTAATTTACATTTTGTGTTTTTATTTGTGATGGAAAGTGTCCTTTCCAATATTTATAGGGCATTTTCCAATATTTATGACGAAAAGAGCTGGACACTTGCTGAGTTTCTTGCCGGTTCTTCTCAGTACAAGATCTACCGCCCAGAGTAGATAGACTTACGAACCGATGGCATAAAATGACGTTCATAAGAGCTATTTGTAGCCTAAACTGAATAAATGATTTTGAATTTTGAATTGAATTTTTTGACTGTGTTGTGTGTGAACTTGTGATACCGAAACACATTGCTGACCATCTTCCAGCAAGCAGTCTGGTATCTTCCCAGATAAGCAATTGCTGTATTTAAATGTTACTCGTTATAGTTACCAAAAAATAAATAATAATAATAATAATAGCAGATAAAAACAAAAATAAAACAATCAAAAATCAACCAACGTCTACAATAGTTTTTTTTAACTTAAACAAAACGGGATAAGAAGACGTCGCGTAGATAACCGGTATATTTTCTTTTTGTTATCGAAATATGACAAACTTGAACTCGTCTTACGCCAGCTACTATCACAAATAAGTTTCATCACTGTAAAATTTAGTATAGGAGTTACGACTGACGTTCCACTCAATAATTATTTGAATGGATTTTTTTTTAAAGTCATACTTTTAAATGTTTATATAATTTTAAACGCAAATTTTGTTGCGAACAAATCACAGAATATGATCGGATGTTAATGACGGTAGTTGTTGACATTGAATGGGCACCTTTGGCTTTCAAAGTAAAAAGTAAATAGTGTTGAATAATTTCGGCGGGCTGGTTAGAACCACGATAGCTCAATTGGGAGAGCACCTGACCCGGTATGTCAGAAGGGGTGCGGGTTCAAATCCTGCTCGTGGAAATTTTTTCAACATTTGTGTTTCAGTTATACTTTTTTTATTCGAGGCTGTTAGTTCTATCTATCTGTAACAATAAGTTTTACATAAATATTAAAATCGGACCGCTTTCAAATAAAAACAAACGACACATAATCTTTCTCTCCGCATAGTATGGGGCCTCCTTAGCCCCTGACAAATATTAACTTAAGGCGACGCATTGGAAATTTACGTGGCGGGGGATCTTGATTTTTCCCAACAAAACATATGAAAGTGATATTTGATGACATGATTTTTCATTTAATGGACTTCATTTTGTTAGTTGCAAAAACATGATTTGTCAACTTTTATAACTGAGAAAAAAATATCAAAGTAACCCGACTTCAATAAAAGGAGGAAGTTATTAATTTGACTGTATTTTTTTTTATTTTTTTTTGTTTGTTACCTCAGAACTTTCGACTGGGTGAACCGATTTTTATGATTCTTTCTTTATTTGAAAGCTGGTGCTTCCCGTGTGGTCCCATTTTAATTTGGTCCAGTTCTGATGATGGAATCCTCAAGGAATTGAGGGAACTCCTCAAATATTGTAGGCATACCTATAGCGATTTTGGTATTTTCAGAAATAAGTCAAGCATTTGCATTTAGAAAGTATCATTTGATGAAGTGTAACTGATAAAAAAGACCACAGATTGCCATCGGAACTCTTCAATGAAAAGTATTTCACGGGTGGCGATAAAATATCTTGATTAAGATTGTTAAGCGGCTATGACGAAGCAAAAGAAGGCAGGCACTGGATCTCAGTTTTTGATTTCATACTTTGACATAGGCGTTTCTCGTTTTCTTCGCTTGTCTCATTTAAACGGCGCTGTCTCATACGAGCAGCGCGTTTAGTAGGTCTACCCATATTCGCTTTTGATAAATAGATCGAAACGAATCACTAAAAAGAGAGAAATAAACAAAAATTTTAACAAAAAAAAAAACCGACTCCAAAAAAGTAAATAATAAGCATCAGACTTATATAGAAAAATTTTTTATTAGTAAAATATTAGGTACAATTATTGTTATTTTGGAGTCGGTGCCAGCCAAGGTAACTTTAACATAAACATTTAACGACATCATCATCATCTCAGCCAAAAGACGTCCACTGCTGGACAAAGGCCTCCCCCAAGGATCTCCACAACGACCGGTTTTGTGCTGCTTGCTTTTAACGACATACTTTATATTAAAATCATAATAGTACATTCAATCTTATGCATTCATTTTGACTACAAACGCGGACTGGCACCGGCTCCAAAAACTTCGTTGGCTGGCACCGGCTCCAAAAATAACAATAATTGTCCTATATATTTTTCTAATAAAATTATTGTCTATATAAGTCTAACGCTTATTTTTTACTTTTTAGTGCAATTTTATCAGTTTTTTTTTTGGAGTCGGTTTTTTTTTTAAAACAGATTTGCATTTTACAGGCTAACCAGACCGATTAAAGCATCTAAATTTTCTTAGTAGATTAGTCTTAACACACACTTCAATATATAAGTTCATTTTTTTTAAATAATTTGTAGTTTTAATTTGAAGGAAATACAGTTTTTCTTATGGTACGGGGCTGAAACGGGGCGCAAACGCTCGTATCAAAACGTATGAGGTTTATTGTTTAGCGGTGCGTCGCCTTAACACTACTCGTTCGTTAAGGTATTTCTGACCATTAGACCGGTCAACAAGTTGAAAAACGTGAAACTGGAGCTGGAACGTTTTTTACGGAAATTTCCTCCTTTTTAAGGATCTTAAATATCGTAAATATTAATAGTTTTTGAGTTATTAACAAAAACCTAAATACCTTTTTTTTGATCTCATTTTTTTTATTATTAACAAATTGCAATTTTTTACATGCAGTAAAATCCTCACACTGCATTTTTCTAGAGGTCATTCCGAATCCAATGAGCTATTGCTCATATTTTTAGGAGCTTTATGTCTTTCAACTTGTTGACCGGACTACATTAAGAAGTATTATAACAATCGATCTATTATTTCCCGAAAAATTCAAATGATTCAAATAATCACTTTGGTGCAGCCTGTATGTACCCAGTAACATTAAATGCACCATACTATTTTGTTTCGTGTTTGATTTCCTGTAGCTACAATTTTTATATTTAACACACGCACACACCTTGATCGGTATTGATTGTGTGAACCATGTAACTAAATGTGTCACTCCACTTATGTTATCTATCATTGTCAATGATTAATACAGTATGTATGTTACTATTTTTGTGGATAAGTTGAGGTTATTTTTTTTTAGAAAGCTTAGATTTTTCTTTTATCTTCTATTTAAAAAAAATAATAACTGAAAAACATTTCTAAGAAGTAGCGTTACATGGGTTTTCAATATTTGTCCAGAGCGTGGTCACGTTGTATATGATTATTAAATCTATTTATATAAAAATCAATTGCGTTTGAGTGGCTAAAACTCGAGAATGGCTGGACCGATTTGGCTAATTTTGATTTTGAAATATTTGTGGAAGTTCAGGGAAGGTTTAAACGGTGAGAAACATAAATAATAAGTAACGGAAAATACTAATAACTACTAATAAATACTAATACTAATAACGACAATTTAATTTTAAACAAGGCGCCGTGTGGCGCCTTGTTGTAGCAATAATTAGAAAATATCACAAACTGGGTAGGTAGAACTGTAGAATATATAGCAAAGTGTTGGCAGATTAGCAACATTCCTTTTCTTTGTACGTCTCGAATTGACAGTTGTTTTTATTTGCTTAAACCCCTAAAGGCTAAGGAGTTTGGTCTTTCTGCCAGCGCTTGTTTTTTTTTCTGTCTCTTTTGTTTGTTTGTTTGTAATATACGTTGTCCAAATTATATTGTTTTGCACCGCGCACCGGCGCGGCGACTACCAGCGTTGTTGCGACATGCTTCGTTCGCAACAACACAAGCTGAGGCGGGGTCCTGATTGACCTTTTGTTTGTTTTTATTGTTATGTTTTATGTATGTGTGTGTGTGGTCAATAAATGTTTCTCTCTCTCTCTCTCTCTCTCTTTCTCAATTTTCCAATACAAAATGATTTGTTTGTTTTGTTGTCATGGAAACTGTCAAAGCGGTACGCAGTCCGTCGGGTCAGCTCGTAAATAATAAATACCATTTTTTCTAGATAGTATACGAGAGATACAAGAAGTGTGTTTGGGTAGTAAATTGTCCAGTCTGCATTCGTAACATTAACTATCACTCCTTAAAATCTTTCTAAAGACAATTTGAAATGAGCTTGTGGGCTTTCGGAACGATCTTTCTAATAACTACAGGTTGTTTGTAAAAGGTTTACCCGGCTTTGTGGCTGGATGTTGGAAGCGTTCTTGTCGCGCCTGGCGTAATAGTGTAGCAAAAGCCTCTATATGTCTTTTTTATTTTTTTTTCATCGGAGAGTAGGCAAATGACTCCGCTCTACCGTTAAGAAGAAGCAGAGTCCAGATGCGAAGCTAGCCGTTCTCACGCAAATTGCTTCTTCGCACTTCATTTAAATAACCTCATGTTGTAAGGAAATATGTGTGCTGGGAGAACAAAATTTTTTGGTGGTGGTACAAAATTTTTTTTACTAAATTTCTTCGTTTGCGGAGAAATAATTGCCACAGTAAATCGGTAATAGCGAAAACCCGCGTGGTTCAATTAAGGAAGAGAGAAGGAAGGATAAGGGAAAATTTCTCGCCATGGTTCAGTCGATAGAAGGCGCTGAGATTGTAGAGGCTCAGGATGTTTGATGGCCAAACAAACCACGGGTGTTGAATGAACAGCTTCGTTCGATGCAACAGGCACTGCCAGAGCAAATGAGGTTCCAGCAGAGCGCAGGTGCAACAAGGGACTTTCCAAGTTTCCACGCACACAACCCCTCCATCCCACATCCACTCCGTTATAAACGAAGTTAATTCGTCTATTTCACAACGTGTTTCGACGTCTTGTGAGTTGTGACCAATCCTATTTCACGTTTTCCTTATTATTACTCAAGACAAAAAGTTATTTTACAAACTAAATACTTCGTGGAGGAATTCTAGAAACGATACGTACTAGGTAAACATTATAAGAATTACTCATCGGAGCAGGGACAATAAATTTTAACACGCGTAAGTTATTGATCAAGCAATTAAGGATTGTATCATTAGTATTAGGGTTTTGTGTCATCAAGAATCGCTTCTTTAATTACCTATAACAGTTATTCTTTTTACATGGGGGAATGAGGTCATAATTCACAGCGCAGGTTGGTGAGAGTTAACAACTATCATCTTACTCAACCACAGCTCGGGAGCTCTCTTTCGCGTTTAAATAACTTGGTCATTTAGTATTTTCGGTTATAAAGTGTATCCGCCTCTCTTGGAAGCTGGACGTCTACAGGGACTAAATTGAATGAGCACGGTAAGGCTGTATTTTCCACCTGTAGTCAGATGCCCATTCGTAAACACAGAAATATTAAACACGTAAACAGTTAAAGTAGCGTAATTCATATGACAGTAAGGGTCACAAAACAGTCAAGTTACCTTTAGTAGCCACAGCGGTGGGGTTGACGGACATTTCGTCGAACTATGTATAGGCGAAGATATTAGACATTAACACATTAGTATCCATTTATCTACATAGGTACACTTTCACGAACAATTCACATGAAATTAAGAGCTAATAATTTTTATCTACAAAACTTTTATTTAAGCTAGAAATATTGATATAATAGTTCGAATACTTTCTTAACATAATTATGTCCGCTTTACTTTTGTTATAAGCGTTCAACATAGTCAAGAAACATTCCAATCGTAGCGCGAGAGCCATCGACAGGGACGTCCACTCGTCGCGGAGGTCTGAATACGACTGGCGTGGGCTGCCCGGCCGCAGCGCGGAGGGCGGGAGGGGGCGCGGCGGAAGCACAGCCTCCAACCAATAATAATTATGTAAGTGTAAGAGGGTTGTTGCTATTTTTGGATTAAGGCGTATATACGTAACCGGTTTAAACCATTGCACCATGCATATTGTGCTATCGACGAGTATAAATAGCAGCCGTTCAGTGCAGTGGGCAGGATCGTATATTGGCAATGCTTCTATTTGTGAAACTTTAATGTTGTTTCGCTAGTTTCGCAAGTAACAAGTTTAATGCGCCTGTTCATGTGGTTATGGACGCCGCGCCGCCGTTTGATCTAGATCGCAGTTTAGTGACGGCACTTGATGGCTTCCTACCAACAGAGGGTAATTAATTACTTTGCTAACTAGAGAACAGGATAATTGTTTTAACTATGCATATTAATAAAGACTAGATAGTTGACTTTTATATAGTTTCTCATTGATTTCTGTAATACAAATTTTTTATTCAACATTAATTAAATACCGAAGGTATAGTCCGTATGACTGTACTTTAAGATTAAAATATTATTGAACATAGTTCCTATCTGTTCAAATACTTGTGATGTTGAGTGTACGTACTGTGAGCGCTGTGTACACAGTGCTCACAGTACGCAGCGCTCTCGACGATCTGTTATCGTCATCATAGTCAAAAACCGTCAAAAAGTCGGTTTCACGCAGTATGGGCTAATCGAAAGTAATTCTTATCTAATTACCTACCTACTTGTTTTTCTTAAATATCATGGCAAGTTTAAATGGGACTAATTTGAGTATGAAAGCTGTATAAAACAACAAGACGAAATTATGTACGTCTTTTTTAGGGTTCCTTACTTTATTCTTATTCAAAGAATAAATATGTGGCGAGTTTTCGTATCGTAGGTCAAGACTCACTTTGGGTCTCGGCGGGGCGGCGGCGCCAATGGAATAAGTAAGTATTCATTAGGAAACATCTGCCACACAGAAGGCTGGCTTTTCACAAACGCTCGTATCGGAGCGGTGAGCAGAAAAACCACCAATAGCTTCATTTTCAAAATGTCACTTTCAATGAAAAAATAAGCAATTGTTGGTAGCCTACGCTCCGCTCGCTCTCTTGCAGTAAGCAGTTGCTAAAGCTAAAGTTAAAGAATCGAATTGAAACATTTCAGCGCCACTACTCTTACTACTCCCACTGGGCGCACTTGATGTTGGAATACAATGAAACGTAGACAACGCTGGAAAAAGACAAAAAGCTAACGCCTTTAAACAGAACCATAAATCTCCACTTGTCAAACATTCCTTGTAGGCAGTTAGCAACACGGCCGTGACATTAGCAAAGTGTACCGGGCGCGGGGGCCGCGGGGCGCAGCCCGCCCGGGCTGCGTGGGCGGGTGTTGACAAACGATGTGCTCGAGCTATTTCCAGCAGGCCCCGCCCTCGGCACCGCACCCCTCTCCCCGCGCCCCCGCCCCGGCCCGCTCTCCCTGACCAAAAGCGGCCTTGACCTTCCGTATCCAAACAACCGCAGTCACAACAACGACACCCGATCATTTACTTTCTCAATTCTTCTCAGGTACTGATTTGTTTAACTGTGCGTAACTCTTATAACAAAGGTCCTTTCCAAATAAGGCTCATCATAAAACAAGATTCCTCGATATGTTGGCCATGAACATGTCCAGGCCAGAACGGCCCAGAAGGTCGAAGACAAGAAATTATAAAAAGTATATTCAAGTTCATAAGTAAAACACCATATCCCAAATCCAAATAACTTAAAATAAACTTAGGAAGTAAAAACCAAACTGGTCAAGTTTTGTTTAATGCTCTAAGGGTCAAGTGCATATTTAATAAATTGCCGTGCAGAGGGTTCCGTATAAATAAGTCATCACATTTCACTGTGTGTGTAAAGTAATGCAAGTTCAACTTGTTTATTTAGAACTCTAAAAATGTGTAATATTTATGACTCTCTTTTTAGGTTTTCTTGATAAAAGAATTCGTTCCAGAAATTAACTTTATAAAGTATTTAAAAATATATAGTATGTAATATAAATATATCTTTAGTTTTTTATTTCATACAAAACACCACCATTGCACAAAAAATATTGCGTTTCTAAGTATAGGGTTATTATACTTAGAAACGCAATATTTTTTATAATTAATGGAATCAGGCGTTATTTTGCGGAAATCCATAGTACAAAAAAATGTAATTTAAATAATATGTAGTGTTAATTCCGCTTTAGCGGAATTAACACTACATATTATTTAAATTACATTTTTTTGCAATATTTTTTGTCATTCTCTTACGAAAATTTTAGTCACCTAAATTTTGTGCCTGTGCATACTACCTTTTATGATTGTTCTTTTACCGTCCAAGCTGTTCGTCTCTGGAATTCGCTTCCAGTTGCGATCAGCGTGCAAAATCCATTCACACATTTTAAGAGCTTGTGAAAAAATTCTACCTTTCCGATTAACCCTGTCCTGCTGCAATACTGCCATATCCGCTACTTTCCTACCTGAGACTACTATTATGTATAAGTAGGTTTATTTTTATTTTTATTATGGTATTTATATACATATTTATTATTATCATCATTATGATTATAGATTTATCATCATTATTATTATTATTATTTTGCTTCATTTATAAAATACACATTATTATAGTATGTTTTAATAGTTTCACCTCTGATCTTACAGTTTATTAGCTCTCTCCATCCGACTGGTTGTCTGGAAGAAATCGCTTAAAAGCGATAAGACCGCCAAATTGTAACTTTGTAATTAATATTTTTTTCTGTTCATGATTATGTTTTATAGTGTTGCAATAAAAGTATTATCTATCTATCTATCTATCTACTACAAATCTACCTAACAAGTGCATTCCGAGAAATATCTACCTTGTTTGTGATAATCACACACAGAATGTAAGTAAGAGGATTTTCATCGGACATTCGGAACCCCAAATACTGCCGAATTGGTAACATAAATCTTGTATACAGTGGGATTCGTACAATGATTCCGTATAATAAAAATTGGCACAGCGCCACAAGTCTTCAAATGGAACTTTAACAAATACAATTGACAGTATGTCATTTAATAGAATTTATGACGTCATTAAGATTACGTTAAGATTTTGATAGGACTTCATATAATACATATTTTAACCTTTCGCCAGATCCGTCCAACAGACAATAAAAATTATATTGTGTCCGTATTTACAGCAGACGACAGGTTAATGGAAACGATAAATTCGCAGCAGATTCAGTTGCTAAGGGCGGGCGGAGACCACGTCGACAACATTAAATCGTAAAAGAGAAATATCCTAAAGATTTTTCTCCCTTAATCTTTTCTGGATTTTCCCCTCATATATTTGCGGGAAATCCAACAAGGCAGCGTACCGACATAGCTTTCTGTTGTTTAAAATGTATATGAACATTTAAGAACATTCAAAAGAGTAAAGACAACCACATCTAAAACCTTAAAGTATCTTAGTGGGGCCTGCCGAGGTTTTCCTCTCGCAGTAACACTTCGACCCATCGGGATCTTTTGTGCAAAAACCTTAAAGTAAGTACACATTGTGTGTTGTTGTTGTTACAGATACATAAAAACTAGAAATTATTAATTAAAATCAAAAAATATAAGAAGTCTCGCTTTGGGTTTCATACTCTACCATGACATGACAATTTGTATTTTTCCTCGATAGTAAGAATTTGTGTGTACCTTTTGTTTTATTTTGTAAAAGATATTGAATAAATTATTACTATTACTATTACTACCTACATCGATTGGCGTAGCTTCGACAATCAATAGCTCGATAGTTTTGTGCCTCAACGGTATGTATGTTCTATCGATGTGTTGTTTTTATTTATTATTTAAAAAAAACAACAAAAGTCGAGGGATACGTTGTTCTCGTATCAGTCAGTACTTTTGGTCGCTTAGTAAGAGTTCGTGGTTTAATGGCTTGCTATTTATTTATTGTTTCTGCGGTGGTGGCATGTGCGTCGGGTCGGACATTCCCTAAGATATGCATATGGTTGAGTGAAACGATGGGTGATTCATACACGTGAACGGGTGCCGCCTGTGGAGGCTGGTCTGCTCTTGCATACTATTATTTTTATTGTTATTAACTATATAGTTTAACTTTGTTTTTTCTTAAACAATTTTTGACCTTTATTAGTACTGTATGAGATTGTGAAAATTTTAACTGGTACCTAACTGATGTTTTGCAAACTTAGATAGGTATTATAATTTTTTTTCTTTTGTTTTTTTTAACATGTTGTGGTTGTCCTTTATATTTTGTTTTTATTTGTGATGGAAAGTGTCTTTTTATGATAGGGCATTTTCCAATATTTATGACGCTGTAGGGAGAAAAGAGCCAGCTCTTGTCCAGACACTTGCTGAGTTTGTTGCCGGTTCTTCTCAGTACAAGTTCTCGCGCCCAGAGTAGATAGACTTACGAACCGATGGCATAATGACGTTCATAAGAGCTATTTGTAGCCTAAACTGAATAAATAATTTTGAATTTTGTTTTTTTTAATGGGTAAAATTATCCTCTTCGGTATTTACACACCAAATAAGATACAAGTCTACCGATGTAGCGTCGAAGTACTATTATTTCCTGCGGTAACGTTCCATCTAGGTATACCTAGAGATCCAATGAGCTTATAAACATTAGAAGGTAAGGTATTGATTGACCGTTTAGGATACGGATGCATCGATAAAGTGAACCACCATAGAAAAGACAACACGAAATATGTATCATATAATATAATATTATAATAATAATATTAGACAACATTTTTTTTTTTTTTATTGGTTATAGGCAGGCATTTGACTACACCTCACCTGATGTTAAGTGACGGTGCGGTCGAGGATGGAACATGCCTGCCTAGAAATAGCCTATTCACTCTAGCCTTGAAGAGGTCCAGATTATACCTTTCAGGGAACACATTCGCAGGCAGCGCGTTCCATTCCCTAGCTGTACGCACTAAGAAAGTTGAACCGAATCGGCTCGTGCGACAAGGTGGCATATCTACAACATAGGGATGGAACTCGCGCCTCGCGCTCCGATAGCGGAAAGTGGATGGTGGGATTAGGTCGTGCAACTCCTTCGCGCACTCCCCGAAATGAATCCTGTAGAAGACCGACAGACGAGCCACCCTACGCCGATGTTCTAGATTTTGCAGCTTGGCGTCTAACAGGGCAGGGTCACCAATGAGTCTCTTAGCTCGTTTTTCAATCGAGTCCAAAGCAGCCAGATGGTATTTGGCTGATCCATCCCAAAGGTGGCAGCAGTACTCCATACATGAACGAACTTGTGCTTGATAAAGTTGGAGCAGCTGTTCTGGCGTGAAGTACCGCCTGACCTTAGAGAGAACCCCCAGTTTTTTTGCTGCAGTCTTTGCTTTGGACTCGATGTACTGCCCGAAGTTGAGGTTGGACGAGAGCTCAACACCTAAGAGCTGTAGGCTGTCAGTCATAGCTACAGTCACATTCCGGAAAGTCGGAGCCAGGTGAAATGGGCTCCGCTTAGCTGAGAACAAACAAGCCTGTGTTTTGGCAGCGTTGAATGTGACCAAATTGGTATCGCCCCAATCGGATACTGCTTGGAGGGCTTCGTTCAAGCGGCTAACCATGGCCTCTCGACAAGAGTCGACATCTTGTCTGCCAGCCCCTGCACTCGACATGTATCTATCCGCAACGGTGCTATCGTCTGCGTACCCAAAGGTACCGGGCACAAGCAGGTCGTTTATATGAAGCAGGAATAGGGTTGCGGATAGAACCGATCCCTGAGGCACACCGGCATCGATAGCCTTTTGGTCCGATGAGTAGCCGTCGAGGACAACGCGTATCGATCTTCCCTTCAGGAAATCAGATATCCAAGCGCAAAAGTTAGCAGGAAGACCAAATGATGGGAGCTTGCTTATAAGGCTCGCGTGCCAAACCCTGTCAAAGGCCTTTGAGATATCGAGGGACACCGCAAGGGCCTCTCCGTATTTCTCAATGGCCTCACTCCATAGATGTGTGGCATATATTAGAAGGTCCCCAGTTGAGCGGCCTCGGCGGAATCCATATTGGCGGTCGCTGAGGAGATCGTTACCTTCCAAATGAGCCAGGAGTTTATTATTCAGTGCACGTTCCATAATCTTACAGAGTATGGACGTGACTGAGATGGGTCGATAATTAGCAGGGTCAGCTCGACTGCCTTTTTTGGGCACGGGTTGCACGTTAGCAAGCTTCCATGACTCCGGTACAATGCCTGTTTCAAGTGAGAGGCGGTACAGGCGTGTGAGGGGTGGAGACAACTCGGGAGCACATGAACGCAGAACTATTGCTGGTATGCCATCAGGTCCGTTCGCCTTGTTCACGTCCAGGGTCTGCAGGATTTTTAGGATCTCTTTCTGGTGAATGCGCACTTCTGCCATATAGCAGTCAGCACGAGATGAGATTGGTGGAGTTTTCCCAGCAGAGTCCAGACGCGAATTCTCCGCAAAAAGAGAGACAAATAAATTTGCTTTCTCTTCCGCAGAGTGGGCAAGAGAACCGTCAGGCTTCAGCAATGGTGGTAGGGATGGCCGACTGAAATTGGATTCAACCGCTTTTGCCAGGGACCAAAAAACCTTACTACCTGGGGGGTAAGAGGCTAATTTAGCCCCGATCCGGCTTATGTGGTTGAATCGAGCTCTGCGTAGTGTCCTTTTACACGACTTGGCGGCTTGGTTAAAGGCTCTCTTCAGAAAACGAGTATTCGAAGACTTGCGTGCTCGAGCTTCAGCCCATGCGGAATAAGCAGACACTTTCAGCGCCTCAGCACTACGACAGTCAGCATTAAACCACGGGCGAGCTTTGCCATGTGATGTTACGTCCGAGTACGGTATAAAATACTCCATACCCTGCCGTATCACCGCGGTAACGGCTTCAGCACAGCTCGTCGGATCTCCTGAATTGAAGCAAACCCTCCGCCAAGGGTAGGACGAGAAAAAGTGACGCATTTCATCCCAATCTGCTGACCTGTATCGCCACACCCGTCTTGGGCCACAAGGGCAATTTTCAGGTGGGAAATAAACGGATACAGATTTAACCAGACAATGATCAGAAGTACCCAGTGGAGCAGAAACTGTTACTGAGTATCTGTCTGGATCTGTGGTCAGCAGAAGGTCCAAGCAATTGGCAGTGTGTGAGTCGACATCTGGCACTCTCGTCGCACAGTTTACAAGCTGAGTGAGATCTAGTGACAATGCTTATTTACGCACCTCTCTCCCAGCATGGTCGGTCAGCTGGTATGGGAACAGCCACTCTTGATGGTGGGCATTAAAGTCCCCTAGGATGACTAACTGAGCTGATGGATAACGCTCTCGACCCGCATCTGCCGCTTGACTAAGGTGGTCACACAATCGAGTTGTCTCATGGTCTCCACTATGCGAACGGTATACACAGGCATATAGGATTTGTTCATGGCCTGTGTCCACTAGGAGCCACAGGACAGAGAGACTGGACGTTTCAAGGTTCTTGAGACGCTTGATACAGATGTCATCACGAGCATACACACAGACTCCGGCACGAGATATAAACCTGTGCTCCAGAGAATACCCAGGGTATCTGAGGTACGTCGTGTCAGCTGGACATCTGATCTGCGTCTCAGTAAGGAATAACAGCTGCGGTTTTTCTGTCTCAAGGTGGTGGTGGACAGGTTCGAGATTTGAGTGCAGTCCTCGGATGTTTGAGAGGTGCACTTTGAGTGGGAGGACGTGCAGCCGCTGTTTAACGTTTTTCCTTAATTTCTTTGACATAATTTTTGTTTGGGAGAGTGAATAGGAGGAGAGTGGCAGTTGGGCGAGGAGGCACCCCGCCCATCAGATGTCAATCTCGCCACCGCCGCACGGAAAGGAGCCTGACGCGGAGACCGCGGGGACGCCCGAACCCCCCCAGAATGGCTACCTGGTCCTCCCATCCGGTCGCCAACCGGCAAGATAGAGCAATCTGGGATTTTTCGTGAGGTGGCGGGGCAGCCTTTGACAGGTGGCTAACCCGCTACTTGGGCCCCCAACTTCCTACGGTCGGCCAGCGGCGGCACCGTGCTTCGGATCCCGCTGCTCTCCGAAGCCAGGCACCCGATGCGGCGGTGACGAGCAGTCATCGGCGATTACACAGAGCGCCTCAACTGCCCAGACCCATTCTCCTGGTTGGCTACACCGGACATCGTGGCGGAACACAGCTTAAGCCGTTTTGCGACACGGCTTTGTCCGGAGGGTGGTGACCAGCCACGGCCGAAGCCTACCACCGGAATAACTGTTGTCCATTTGGCACTGCCCAGGGGTCACGTGTAGGGTAACTAGAGTCATGAACCCCAAAAACAAAGAGCTTGGGGTTCGCCTACGGACGCGGACAACTTTAACCCCCATCACATCACATACATTGTTCTGATCCCAAGGTAAGTAGCTAAAGCACTCGTTTTATGGAAATCGGAAACAACGACGGTACCACAACCACCCAGACCCGACACAATATAGAAAAGATCGTTTTCGACATTGACCCGACCGGGAATCGAACCCGGGACCTCAGAGTTAGTGCCGCCCAAAGTACGGCGTGTGAGCCACTCAGCTACGGAGGTGGTCAAATCATCAAGGTAACGTCTGTAGAAGTAGAGCGTAAAACCCTTCACAAGTTCATATAATTATCATTCCCTACCAGGGGAGAGCTACTGTTGCACCACCCAACACCCAACACCGAGCGGGCATACCTACTACGCTGCGGCACAACTTACTTGTAACCACACTTGAACAGAGTTAACAGGGTCTTCTTTGAACTTTTTTTACACATGTGCCTTTTGTACAACAAGAATAGCAAATAAAGCAATTTGGATTTAAAATGGACCTAAAGACATTAATAAGCGGACAGAGAAGCGACCAATGTGTGCCAGCATTAAGGTTGCTTTTCCATCGTACTCATTCTGACGAGGATTCAAACGAGAAAGCCTACTTTTTACTATAGACGGCATGTTACTAAGGGCGCACAAAAGATATACCTATAAGCTTTCAGAAAACATCAAAGAAAATCGGTGATGGAAGTAAATTTAATGTACCTATAATACCTACCTAAAGAGGATTGACATTATTATTGTTTACTAGTGGCCGCTCGCGGTTTCACCCGCGTGGTTCCGTTCCCGTGGGAATATCGGGATAAAAAGTATCCTATGTGTTATTCCCGGTTAGAAACTATCTGTATGCCGAATTTCATCCAAATCCATTCAGTAGTTTTTACGTGAAAGAGTAACAAATATCCAAACAAACTTTCGCGTTTATAATATTAATAGGATTTTCCTTATTTGGGTTGCACAAGAAAATCACATCGTTGGACCGTTGGACGCCATACTGACTAGGTAATTAAATTAGGGTACCTATGTAACTCGACATGTTAGCTAGTAGTCGTGCGAGTATGTAGGTACTGTATTTATATTCTAAATGAGATTTAAAAAATAGTATTTCTTTTAATGCTTCCTAGGTACCGCTGGAAGGATGAAGTAGTAAAAGGCCTACAAGGGCTCCAGATCGACCATTGGACTTCGAGAGGGTAGAATATAGGGAGATTGGCGTCTCGATGTGTTGGAGGCCATATCCACTACTTACGGGCCAGCGGAGTAAGTAAGGAAGTATTTTCTATTAATTTGTAACCTAAGTTAAGATAAGATTGTAAAAAAATATGTTGGAAATAACTCCTTATTTAATTAATTCAATAATTCCTAGTGCCAACATAAATAAAAGTTCTTGGTAAGAAGCTTATGTATAATCAATCATTATGATTATGAATGTACATTTTTTTTACTTTCTCTATTGCTCTGGTATTTTTCGTACGATGTGTAAGATAGATTGTAAAGTTTGATCAAAACTTATCGACGGTATCCAATACTGTATCCGTAACCACTTAGTAATCGGTTCATAGTTTTCCCGGAACTTTAATAAAAAGATGTAGTACAAGTCCTTTTTCTTTATGTTCTTAATCGGCTTTAGTCGGTTGTCATTGTAGGGCGTAAACACGATAAGCTAGTTACGAGAATTTGTTTTTATTGTGTTAAGTATGTATCCATCGCAATATCAACGCGGTCTTTTAACACTTAAATTTTATCTATACCAATATTATAAAACTGAAGAGTTTGTTTGTTTGTTTGGTTGAACGCGCTAATCTCAGGAACTACTGGCACAGAATAATATAGACAAACCTACTGGTTCGAATTGAAAAATTATTTTTGTGTTGAATAGTCCATTTATTGAGGAAGGCTTTAGGCTATATTACATCACGGTATGTTGCAAAAACAGGAAAACATTTTTTTTGACAGCTTTCCTTGCGTGCGCTGCTAAGATAGAAAATTATGCTCAACAAACTATTTGAATGAAGTAATTTAGCATTTTTACGTCACCTAATGAACACCTGACATGTTATGGTTTAGTTAAATATGGCGTTATAATTAAAAGTGGGCGTAACGTCTTATTTAACTACAAACAATAAGTAATAACAAATAGTTTGTTGAGCATAACTTTGATTTTCTATCTCTAATTACTAGATATGTTTTTTTTTTCATTAATGGCACTAGTGTGCGGCTCACTATAACCTTTTTTGTGGTAATCAATTAACGCGGGTGAAACCGCGGGTGACAGCTAGTTTAAGTAGGTACCTATATCATTTTTGTTTGGATTTACGTGTTTTGAATTAGAAATATTAAGTAATATATTAAGTTTATTATATATTAAATAATATTGAGTAACAACGATATTCACGATATACACAGGATATAATGTAACTGCCGTTAAATCTGGTCGTGCACTATTATTAACTGTAAGTAGATACTCATGTTGACAATTTTTACTAAAGCATTTATTCTTATGACAAAGCAGGTAAAAGATAGGATAACTACGTGGAGGAGATACCTAGTAAGTAAATAGCCTCTATACTGTCCCACTGACGGGCAAAGGCCTCCAACCTCCATCATTGAAATCAAGTCATCGCTACTTGATGGCTTGGTCTCACCACGCTTACCTAGTGCGGGTTGTTAATCTTTTGATTACTGGCGGTAGTGGTAACCAAAGGACCACCAGTCCTTTGGGTAAAGGCTTTTTAATATCTTAATTTTATTTTTAATATTTTGAATGTTGCATACAGGTATAGTTACAAGGTAAAATTTTACTAGAAAAAACAATAACGATGGCTTGCAGCGTAAATCGTAAGTACTAGAATATTGAACGAGTCTTCTGGGGTATCAGTAGCTCTGCGGTTGACCTGCGCGGACCTGTTACCCAAAGGTCCGCGTGTTCGATTCACACTCGAGCTTCTTGACAGTGCGTCGGCTAAATAAGCTAAATTGCTAACTCCCAAACGTACTACTTATGAGAAATAATAAAAATATAATTTAAAATTAAAATTACTAAACGACTGCAATATCTAAACTCCAGTTGATAGATATTTTACCATTACCCAATATTACACCATTTTTTGTATAATTCTATTATTGATAATACACTTTAGGGTCAAAAATTGGAGTTAGCATTTTTTATACCTACAATAAATTTTTTTACTGCAATAGGTTTTGGAGTTAGCAAATTTTATTATTTATGGAGTTCTATTAAAACAAAAGTTACATAATAATTTCGTTTATTAATAAAAGAAATAATAAGACATAAAATCGCAACATTTAGTCATGCGGTAAATTATCGTAAAATTCACGAAAGTCTGCTGGCAGGACTTGTTTAATTTGCTGTAGGTCATTGTATTTTTTAGCTTTTATTTTGAGTCTCCCTTCGAAAACTCCGGAGGCGTGGAGTAGGAGTGTCGTCGTGCTGTTTTTCAAAAAAGGAGACTAGACCCTATTAAAAAACTACCGACCTATTTCGCTCCTAAGCCATGTCTACAAGCTGTTTTCAAGAGTCATCACAAACCGTCTGGCGCGAAGACTCGACGAATTTCAACCCCCAAAGCAGGCCGGATTTTGAAGAGGATATGGCACCATAGACCACATCTTTACATTGAGGCAGATCATACAGAAGACCGAGGAGTATAATTGTGGACTATGTGAAGGCATTTGACTCTATCGAAACCTGGGCTGTTCTTGAATCTCTGCAACGATGCCAAGTCGACTGGCGATATATCCAAGTGTTGAGGTCTCTTTACAATGCCGCTTCCATGGCCGTCCAAGTACAGAACCAGCAGACTAAGCATATCCCCTTGCATCGTGGTGTGAGACAAGGGGATGTTATATCCCCTAAATTGTTCACAAATGCTTTGGAAGACTTGGAACATATGTTTAAGACGCTGGACTGGAAAGGACGTGGGATTAACATCAACGGTGAATGCATCTCACATTTGCGATTTGCGGACGACATCGTCATCGTGGCCGAAACGTTGCAGGATTTACAATACATGCTGAACGGCCTAGCTGATTCTTCTCTATGCATTGGTCTCCGGTTGAACTTGGACAAAACCAAGATTATGTTTAACGAACATGCTATTCCGGGACCGATTGCAGTTCAAGACAGTACTCTCGAAGTTGTTAAGGAGTATGTCTACCTCGGGCAAACTCTGCAGTTGGGTAGAAACAACTTCGAGAAAGTGGCCATCAGAAGGATACAGCTAGGCTGGGCAGCATATGGGAAATTACGACGGGTCTTTACGTCGCCTATTCCACAGTCTAAAGACGAAAGTCTTCAATCAGTGCATCCTACCCGTCATGAGTCATGACATACGGAGCCGAAACGTGGACTCACGGTAGGCCTGGTCAACAAATTTAAAGTCGCTCAGCGAGCTATGGAAAGGGCTATAGTTGGAGTTTCTCTGAGGGACCGGATCTGGAACGAGGTCATCCGACAGAGAACCAAAGTCGTTGACATAGCCCACAGGATTAGCAAGCTGAAGTGGTAGTGGGCCGACCATATTAGCCGCAGAACCGATAACCAATGGGGTAAACGAATTGTTGAGTCGAGACCGCGTATCGGCAAACGTAATGCAGGACGCCCTCAGACTAGGTGGAACGACGATCTTCGCAAGGTGGCTGGCAAGAGCTGGATGAGAGTAGCCGCGGATCGTGCTCAGAGGCGTGCACTTGGAGAGGCCTATGGCCAGCAGTGGACGTGTGTAGGCTGATGATGATGATGATGACCTGGATATCGCTACGTATTCTATTAACAATACCCGTGACTGTTGCAAGTGGCGAACGCAGTTTTTCCAAACTAAAATTGATAAAAACGTACTTGCCAAACTAGTTAGTCTTGTTTGAGACATTGTAGACCAATGTCTCAAACAAGACTAACTAGTTTGGCCTCGCTGTACATTGAAAATCAAATTTCGGAAAACTTAGATTTTGCCAGGCAACAAGACAAGTACAAAAAATGCTACAAAACATGAATTTTGAATCGTAAAAAGTTAAAACAGTAGGTGCAATCTAGCAAACATTGTATAAGTACATGTTAATGCTCGTGACTGTACTTTGATGTGTTGGTATTGATATCCTTGCATGAAATGTTTGTACTATTTATTAATGTGCGGTTAATGCATTACCAAACCAAATGATAATTTATTACTATAATTAAGTTAAATATTAAAGAACAGCAGACATTGTCAGGAATAAAAACCCGAACCATTGCATGCTTATAGCAATACACTTTGTACCAACGAAGCGGGGGAAATTAAAATAAAATATTTATTTAGATATAAAAGTAGCCAACTCCCCAAACATTAACGTTAAGTATAAATGAAATTCTGCTAACTCCCAATAAGTGCATCAGCATATTTTGCATACATTTTTGTATCGATCAAACTTAGATACAGGTCTCAATACTACCAAAATATAACAGAGGAGTAGTTTGCCTTTGTTAAAAACATCAGTCTGTACGCTAATCTCAAAAAAACTTCAGTTAGAGAAATAAAACTCCGCAGATCACTCGCAATGAACCTTACGCTCGAACAAAATTGCGTGGAATGGCGGGAGTTATCACAATTGCGCGCGTAGTTTGACAGGTGCGGAGTTAGCATAAAATATTGCGGCACGTTATCTGTAGTTTGAGGTTAGTTTGTGGCATTAGCATCTTTGACGATTAAGCGTGATTTTTTTCTTTTTCATTTGATACCAAAAAGTCAGTTTAGGCAAAAATGGAGTTAGCAGCTTAGAATACTTAGCCGACGAGTGGTTGATTTTTTCTAATATATTTTTTTTTAATTTATCCTGATTGCTAATCCTTTTTTCAATACCAGTAGGCCTAGGCCAGTCATTTGGGAGTTCTACCTGGAAAGTTTTCCGGAAGTTTTGAAAATTGGTGATTTAATAGATTTTGACGTGCTCTTTTCGAATTTTTACTTTGCCACTGTATCTTTGCCGCTCGCGCCCGCCGCCATATTGGAAAAATCGCGCCCTAAAACAGTTTTTTGACAATAACTCCTTTCCAACTCATTTTACGATAAAAATAGATATGACGAGAAAACAAAATAGAGAGACTATAAACTAGAGAAAATTTCCTACAATATAAGTAATAACCTTTTTTTTTGTAGAATCAATATTTTAAGCGTACCTACGAGCGCCACAAAGTCCACTCCAACACGCGTTTTGGCCAAATAACTCATTGCCACACACCATGAGGTAGAGTAAGTGTCGCGTTTTTTTTTGTGGTATCCCCAGTCATGCCTAATCAATTCACTTCCTTCGAGGTCATGGCTCTGAAAATGCGAACGACACTGTAGAACGATAAATCCCTATCTACTGACCCTGATAGGTAGGGTATGGCCAGGATGTCTGACACCTTTAACTTTATAATCTGAACGTTGGTGGGGGGTGTCAGTACAAGCTTTAAAGTCCCACTCACTTTTCAGTGCCCATCCAGGCACCTCGTCAGTTAGCGGGCGCTTCTACAGTTCTCCAGACTAGTGCCGGAGATGTTGGAAGCCTACTCAATGAAAACCACCGAGCAGAACAACCAACTATGGACAACTCACGTGACCCGCAGATCCTTTCGCTTCAGGGCCCCACCAAGACCGGTACTCGGACCCGCTCGCTGTGCACGAAATGGAAACCTGGCCAGACCCTAAAACAGGCAAACGAACATTCCCACTTCTACAGCTAGCCTACATAGCTACCACGAGTCTACACCATGTCCGGGACCTGCCGGAGACGCCCGCGAAGGCATAACCGGAGCTCCCGTGGTACCCTTGAAAAGACAGCCGGACCCGTAATTCCAACTGCTATACCCTACCTATCAAGGTCAGTTCGCATTTTCAGAGCCAAGGCCTCGAAGGAAGTGAATTGATTAGGCCTACTGGGGATACCACAAAAAAACGCGCCACTTACTCTACCTCATGGTGGTGTGAAAATGAGCTATTTGGCCAAAACGCGTGTTAGAGTGGACTTTGTGGCGCTCGTAGGTACGCTTAAAATATTGATTCTACAAAAAAAAGGTTATTACTTATATTGTAGGAAATTTTCTCTAGTTTATAGTCTCTCTATTTTGTTTTCTCGTCATATCTATTTTTATCGTAAAATGAGTTGGAAAGGAGTTATTGTCAAAAAACCCCCTTTTTGAGCACCAAATGACTGGACTATATTGCCAAACTCTAATTAGAAAGAGGTAACATAACTGAATACGCGACACTGGCATGAGTGTTCGCTTTCTCTAAATGGAGAGACAGAAAGAAAAACTCAATTCAAACGTTGCGATGCGACCGACGACGAATAACGAAAGCGGTGTTACTTATTAATATGTAAAATTTAATAAAGCATAATATTTTCCGAAGAGATTTTTCATTACGCTAACAGTTCATATAAACAAATTTTTGATTGATATGCTGACACCCTTTTGATTTGAATAACTTGGCTCAGGTTTTTTACACTAGAAACATAGAACGCATTAATAAAATGCTTTCTCAAAAGTTATGAGAAACGGTGGTTTATGTACTTTCATTTGGTTTAAATAAGTATGTATCCACGTATATCTCTTCTATGTCCACGTCATTTAGGTATGTGAAACAATCACCAGAGCCCATCTTGAGAAACACAGCTGTGGTAGCTGAAAAAAATATTGCTAAGTGTAATAACGTTTATAAGAGTACGCTGACTCTATAAACGTCGCCTACGAGATAACAACATCATATATCACGATTAATTAACATATTCAAAATAGACTACGACAAGATCAAAGTTCGAAATGTTTTAGCTCGTTTCTTTACATTATTAACCTATTATTAACCCTTTAAGAACCTAGTAAAAAATATATTGTTTTGACCGTAAACCGTAGTATAGAGGTAAGGATACACCTCAGTCATTTGTTTCGAGGGGGGTCATGTCTCTAAATAAAAAAAATAACTAAGTTGGCGTGCAGCGACCCAAAGTGATATCTCTGGAGTCATACCTGTTTCAACTATCATGGTTACCAACATTAGCATAATTTTAAAGACTGTAGTTAAGACAGTAGAAAAAGTAGAAAAACAATATCGGATACTCCTTGGATTGTTCCTGTTCCTTAACCACATCAGAAAAAGTCGGCATGTCGGCGTTTCCGAGCTTAATAGTCATTCCTGGCTGATCAAATCATTCGCTTTTGTACTCATACTGTTTTTAACAGTTAAGTGTTTCAAACAACAGCGTACAGAGCAACGTACTGTGCGCGGAGGGCGCGGGGCACCGGCAGCGCTGAGTAGGGCGGCAGGGCGGCAGGGCTGAAGCTATTTATACAAAATCGATACGGCGGCCGTGGCCTTGGGCGCATCGACCGGCCGAGCCCCCGGCCGCCACCCGCTTGCGCGGACCCGCCCGCCTGATTGACACCCGCACGGGCGAGCCCTCACCGATTACTTTCCATTATGCTCAGCACATTTGTTCGATGCGTTCACCCTTCCTCATATCTTTACTTACAATACGAGAATAATTGTTATGAATTCAATACAAAAGATCTAATGGATTCAGTATTGTTTTCTAACGAGTTTAGCGTGAGCTATATAAAGAGTGTAACTACTTAATTGTTTTATATATCTATTATTATTATTAACCGGTTTTGTAATGCCGTTTATTTTCTATCATAGAAATAACACGTAAGATTAATTGACAGTATGCAAGATACAATATAAATATGACACGACCACCAAACCAGTCTACCTGTGACCGCGAACCTTGTAAAAGGTTCGTTACTTCAGGATAAAATAATATGTAAATTAAACAGATTCGATAAAGTTATTCATTTCAATATTTATTAATCATTTGTACATTCAAGACCTCTTTCCAGGTTTGAGCCTACGTATATAGCTATACCTATACCTACAATTATATCAACAGGAACAAGTTCGATGAAGGCGAACCAGATCAGCGGCCTTATGCTGCAGTACGATAATAATAATATTTAGTACATTACGACTGTTATTAACATTTATAAACACGGACAGGTTTTACATCACTAAAATAAAAAGACTAAGGTCATCAGTTTATCACGGCAGAGCAAATCTAGCCACGATTCACTGTACAGTAGAACATCCCGTCGAGAGGCAGCCGCCAACATTATTATTTAATAGCCGCTTCTCAATATTTAGATATTAAAAACACAATGGTAATTGTATCAAGTCGTCCTCGCAGCAGCATCCTAATCCTTATTCATATCATAAGCACAACAGCGCCTTAGCACACTCATGCCTGTTTTCACCAATGACCCACAAGTGTTAGGTAGGTAACCAACCAACCATGCCAGGTGACTTTTGCTAGAGTAAAACCGTAGCTAAAAACGTACATCAGCCAGACAAACATAGTACTTGAAAACGTCAGGTTTTTATTTTCGAAAATAAAGGAAAAATTAAAAAGGCTGTTTTTTTTAGAGGTATACAAATTTAAAATTAAATAAAACACGTTAAAATAAATTTCATTAACGTGGTATTGGTTTTATTTAAAAGATGTTTTTATGCCATTAGTGCTTAAAATTGATTTCGGGCGCATGGGCGCCACGGCTGGTTCGAATGAAGGGTAATCCGGAAGTCCAATTTTCAACCACTTTTTCGAGCAAATAGGGCCGTACATCGTCATAACGCGGCGAATGTTGGCTTTCAAGTGGTCCAACGTCTGTGGTTTATCTGCGTAGACGTGTGGCTTTACATATCCCCAAAGAAAGGTGTGGAGGACGATCGTGGAGGCCAGCTTGCGGGTCCATTACGCGAAATTATGCGCTCATCTACCGACAATTCGACAATGAGTCAATACTCATTCGGGTCCTCTTCAACACTACGCTCCACTGCAGTAATAACTTCTTCTGTGCGCACTGTCTGGCGTCTTTGTGGATGCATATTATCAACTAGTGTGCGTGGTACGAAAACGATCCATGGTTTTCCGAATAACTTGCTCAGATGGATGATTATGTCGACCGTAAAATAGACGTAGTGCACGGTAAGTTTGGCGAACTGAACCATGATTTTCAAAATAAATTTGCACAATTTGCAAGCGTTTTTCTGAAGTAAGTCTATTTAAAATAGAAATGGCAAAACGTACTGACCACAAATATACCGCCAACTTTCAAATTGACAATCATCAGAAACAGTGTCGCCAATTTAAAAACCAAACCTCTAAAAAAAACATCCGTTACATGTAATAAGATCTTCCTCTCAGACTACGAGGAGCGACGGTCTTCAGAAGGTGGTTGGCCAGAGCTAGCTTGATAAGAGTAGCCGATCGTGCTCAGTAGCGAGCATGTGGAGACTGGGGAGGCTTAAGACCAGCAGTAGGCTGTTATAGGCTGATGAAGAACGTCTATCTATACACTAGTACACGCGGTACGCAGCGCGTATTACCACAGTATAACCTGTGGTATTACTCTGACGTGCGATATTATTCCTCGTCCATTTTTTGTTGAAAGTTTAAGGATTTTATACGTAAAAATAACACTATGAGAGAAAAAAACTTGAAAACGCGTCACCGCACCGCACTAAATCGACTCCTAGAGCCGTATAACAAGGATTGCTTGATTGAACAATTCTCTGAGCGTTTCTAGAAGGGATGGCACCACGCAAGCAGCTGGGTCCTGTTCCCTACTAGATTCTCAGAGTCGCTCGGTTCAGCTTCAGAGAGCGGAAATCCCGGGGCGGGACACCGCGGCATTATGTACGGCAGACTTTGCCTTAACCGTCAGTGGCAGGAAGCCTCGTGAGAAATGTGTAATCACGAAAACGACACAGCACAAATAAAAGACAAAAGTTAAGTCTTAGTTCTTATAAAACTTATAAATACTGTAAAATAATGTCATCAAACCGAAGTTGGTTTTCATAATACGTAAATCATTACTTAATGAGTATATATTGTTTTCTAAAGTTTACGCGAACACTACACATTGAAATGAAACAACTTTTACGGATCTACTCGCGTTTATTTTGCACATTACTTATTTAATGTTTATCCTGACGTTTCGAACCCTGGTCACAGGGAGACTGTCCTGTGACCACGGACCCTGCAAAGGGTTCGAAACGTCAGGATAAACATTAAATAAGTAATGTGCAAAATAAACGCGAGTAGATCCGTAAAAGTTGTTTCATTTTAATGAGTATAATTTATAATTCAATCAAGTTACCTGAATACGATGAATGGCCGGGATCGTCGGCCATCTTGATAGCTACCTGTAACAATATTCAATAAATTACGTGCGGGTAAGTTATACCTTGACTTTAGGTTGAAGTGAAATGAAATAGAGAAGAAATATAAGAAGACTCGTTTCTTTGTCGCACTTCCAAAAGATGGAATAGTCTACCAGCACACGTTGTCCCTCCTTCCTATGACATGGGGTCCTTCAAACGAGGCGTGAAGAGGCACCTTGTGGGCCGGCCGGGTGAGGGTGACTGATGCTGCGTTGTTTTCTCGCTGCACCAGTTGTCCTTACGTCTGGACTCCATTTCCACTTAACATCAGGTGGATTTTTTTATACAAAGTTCGGCAAATGACTCTATCATTTGCCGAACTTTGTATAAAAAAAAAGAAGCATAGTAGAAGAAGTATAATGTGTTACGATTATTATTCCTGTACCTACTATCTTCTACAACAAAACAGACCTCGTGAGGACGCGCCTTATACTTGGGCTTCGTTCACAATCCAAAACAAAAATTCGTATGGGAAAGTTTTAACTCTCCTCGTATTCCACCAGGAGGCTTCAATGGCATACCAATGTTTGTTGCATTATTAGTTAGGTCCACAGTTTATGAGTTAAAGTTGTTGCAACTGGGGCTGCTCTTTGAATAACGTTACAAAAATTAGGTACCATTACTTATTCTGTACCATTACCTCTCTCATACGAAGATAACCTTAATAGCGAAGGTAACATTGTGCTTGATATTATTACAGATCTCTCTGCAGATCTAATGTATAGGATTTTTTTTTTAAAATGTTATTGATCTAAATGAGAGCCATATAAAAAAACAATAAATGAATATAATGAATGTGTTTTTAAAATAATTTGTAAGTATTTATTACATCAAACAAGGAAACACGACATGTCAATCATACTTATATTATGGTAAGTTTTACGGAATACACTATCAAACTACAAAGTGATTGATAAAGAGATTATGTACCTACATGCGCAAAACTATTTAAGTTTATATAATTAAATAAACGAATAAAAAATAGCAGGGCAGCTCGTAGCATTCATAACGGAAGTTTTTGAAAGCTTTATGATGTCCATGAGCTGTATGTACATAAAACAGTTTGTGATAACATCCAAATTTCAGTTTGGTTACCTAAGTGAGCATTGTACCAACTTAAACTACCAAATTAATCCAACACAACTATATATGTATATTAATCCAACACAACTACCTATGTATATATGAGTATGTATGAGCTTTGATGGACTAGTCAAAGTAACTAAATATTGTTTTAAGAGAGCAATACAAACAAAGCTCCGTGGGAAAACTAGACCAGCATACAATTAGAACTATATTCCTATAAACAGCTAAAATATACACATCCTGAATAAAAAAATGTTAAGACAGTTCAAAAGCACATTGTTAAGTTTATTTGAATAAAAAGAATTACTTTGTCTTTGACTTTCTAAATATACTGACACACTCCCAGGCTAAGGCTTTCATCGTTGAGACCAAGTAAGGGCTTAGTTTCTACTCTTGCCAAATGCAGATTGGTAGCATAAATCCAGGCTATGCATCAACAAATTGAACAACAAAAATCACTTTGCCTAACTTGGGAATTATACCCAGAACCTTTGGACTTCAGCCCAAGTGCTTTGCCACTCATCCATCTTGGTAAATTGAAGAAAATGAAATATAACAACAAAAAAACAACATAAATGACTTAGTTATTCACATCTTGGACTAGTGAGGTAGATTTGAACCAAACTTCCTAATTGAGGAACTTCCTACTGATGAAACCAAAACATTGAATCAACACTACTACTAATCTAAGTACAGAAAATAAATAATGAAAATGTAAGAATTTTTAACTGTGTGCAAAGCATGACCACTATGTACGTAGGTACGGTATGTAGGTACTCCACTGAAAACATTTTATCACTTTATTTTCTCTAATTTTATGACAATTTTATTTTTTTATCATGAACTAATATTTTGAACAATACAATAATGTGGTAAGCATATTAGTTTATGAACTGTACTGTGTATTTTGTCTTCAAATTTATGTAAACTAAACATTAAAACTATCATCATTTGCTGGGTCAATAGCAAATCAGAGTTAAGGAAATATTGATATGGTTTTTTTCATCAAAAAAATATCAGAAATCTATTTAATTAAACAAAAATATTTATAAAATTCAATACAAACCAGCTGGACTACGAAATTTAAACGGAATCACCAACAAATGTTAACACATTAATAAAGTTTTAGTACACAAAACAACGACAAATAACACATTTTACGGAAACTAAATTAAAAACTAACAAAATTACTCATAATTTAAAATTTTGTTTAAAACAGGTGAAATGTAGGTAAGTAAAGTATGTTTTGACGATAAAATTGACGTATTTATTGTGTAAAAATCAGAACGTTTTCTTTTAAAGCCCACGTCGCAGAAATGCAAAATCTTATCAATCCTATTGGATAATAAAATTCTAACTGGATTCACGTGATTCTAAGTACCAATCAAAGAATTTCTAAGACCTTCTGAATTATCAAGAGTCGTAACTGAAAACAAGCTGAGTTACAAACAAACCATAGATAGGTAAACAATTAAGGCCGCGTATAGACGGCGGCCACGACAAGAAAACTCGAGCCGAGCGACGACGTATGACTTTACAGAATTCACTAAACATGCACTCTCGCTTAGGCCCAACAACAAGACAAGACACCGTAGGTACTCATAGAACTATTGAAGGAGTTGGTAAATCAAACGAGTACGACCTCATTGTTTGTTCTTGACGTCTTGTCTATTTATTATCAACTTTGTAAAATTTGTGACAATGTCTTGTCAAACGTATTCTATAAAATAAATGTAGCGAATTTTCTATTGTTGATATAAAAAGTCTGTTTTAATATAAAATCCATCGGCTAATAGCTTCCTCTTAAATCTGCGCAATTCTATACAACAACAGGTTATGGTTTTGCTGCAATTTAGCTGAAAGATGGAGACTTCGACTTTCAAGTACAAAATTGCACCTCTAGTAGGCAAAATAAATTGGGAAACATGGAAGTACAAAATTCTTATCGTACTCAAGAGCATACCGCGCGCTCTTGATGTAATAGAAGGCAGACTTACCTCGGATGAAAAAAGTGAAGCCAGTGCAACTGCAGCATCCGCCGCTGCAGTATCAGAGTTCACAAAGGCTGACTCCAGTGCTCTTTTCTTCATCACCAACAACATGACCGACGAAATGCTACTCAAAGTGATGAGATTCACGTCCGCTCGTAAAATATGGTTAGAGCTACATCGAATGTTCGACGGAACCAACGAAGACAAGACCTTCCAATTATGTATGAGTTTCTTTGGGTTGAAAAAGGATCCAACTGATGACGCAGCAACTCATATGTCAAAATTGAAAAATATTTGGAGCTCTCTGAACAAAGAGCTTGGCGAAGATAAGAAACTTCCGGACCTTCTTCTTATCTGCAAGACTCTCGATACATTAGGGGACGAATACGTTCAATTTAAGAGTAGATGGTTGATGTGTCCTACGTCCGAGCGAACTATCGACAACCTGACCGACCGTCTGTGCGTTTTTGAAAGAAACTTGATGGTGTCTACCGTGCTACCAGATCAAGAGGCTTTAGCTACGACAAGCACACAGAATGGGGCTAAAAAAAAGAGTAAGGATGCAAAGATTAAGTGCAATTACTGTTCGGTGAAAGGTCATCGCGTGAGGGATTGCAAAAGATGGCTTCAAGATGGCAAACCTCCTAAGAACAGAAACCCGCCTTCCTCTTCGTCGTCTTAGAAACAGGAATCTCAAATAGCGGAATCGATGTACTTACAAATGGAAGTACAGACATCGGAACATGAAGTATCGACGACTTCATCGAGCATAGTCAACTGGTACGTTGATAACGGCGCAACATGCCACGTCAGCAATCGCGGAGATCTATTTCAGACTTTCCAATCATTCGACGAAATGCACACTGTCTCTACGGCTAATGGCAACGCATTGCAAGCCAAAGGCAAGGGGGATATCGTCATCAAATCGGAAGTACGTGGAAAAGAATATGAGATCACCCTGAAGGACGTATGGTACGTGCCACAGATCACGAAGAACCTGTTCTCTGTCCTAGCTGCTCATGACTGCAACTCAAAAAGCAAGTTTGAGTCGACACCAACGAGCTGCACCATATCGACGCGTGGTGAAGTGAAGCTGACAGGTGTACGCAGCATAAGCGGAGGCTTATACAAGCTGAACGTCAAGAGCGTCATTCAGAAAAGAAGTTTGGAAGTGAATTTAACTCTTACGAAGACTCAGTTGTACCACGAGCGACTCGTACACCAGAATAAGCGTCATGTACGAACATTTGTAAAACGCGAGTTGGGAATAGAGCTTCCAAAGACGAAAGCATTTGTGAAAGCTGCATACTTGGCAAGTCACATCGATTGAAGTTTGGTACCCGACCTAGAGCTTCAAGACCAGGAGAACTTGTACACAGCTATGTATGCGGACCGTTCCCTAACTCATTTACAAATTTACGCTATTTTGTGCTGTTTAAAGATGACTTCAGCGGCTATCGCTATGTCTACTTTCTGAAAGCCAAGTCAGAAGTGAAACAGAAGATGCTAGAATTCATCGTCGAAGCACGAATTACAGGTCACTCGATTGAAACGCTTCTGAGTGACAATGGAGGCGAGTTTGATAATAAGGAAGTGCGTGAGATCCTCGCCACGCATGGAATCAAACAGAGGCTGACCATGCCGTATACTCCAGAGCTAAACGGATGCAGCGAGAGAGAAAACAGAACCTTGGTAGAGGCTGCAAGGACAATGCACAGCGGAGGTTTCGAACAGAAGCTTTGGGCCGAGTTAGTTAATGCGGCTGCCTACGTTCTCAACAGAACCGGTCCTTCCCGTATGGAGAACAAAGCGCCCTATGAACTATGGCATGGAAAGAAACCAAAAGTGGCTCACCTACGCATCTTGGGCTGCAGAGCATACGTCCATGTCCCCAAACAAAAACGAAAGAAACTCTCTATGAAAGCCCTCAAAGGAAGATTAATCGGATACGACAACGATAATGGCTACCGTATCTGGTGCGATAATAAAATGATTCGATCATGTGACATGATCTTCGACGAGAAGCCGCTTGATCGAACTCAATGCGATAACGTTGTACCGAAGATAACGAGAAAAGAAACACCGTTCAACGAATACAACTTTTAATCAAGAGCGCAATGATGTTCCTCAAGATTTGACTCCAAGCCATCAACACGAGCAATCGGATCCTGATCTACAGGATCAAGAACATGCACCGCTGCTGCAACAAGACAGAAGATCCTTCGAATTTAACGAGGAAACTCCCGCCAATGGTGAACTGTCAAGACCACCGAGTACAACGTGGTATGATGCCGATCTAGGTGACTCATCTGACTCCGAAGATGATTCAACGGAACCTAGATATAATCTACGAGATAGGAGCACCATTCGTCCTCCACAGAAATTCAGAGAATGCTATGCGCTAACCGATGAAGACGCAGAACCCACTACGTTCAAAGAAGCTTTGATGAGCCCGCATAAAGACGAGTGGATTAAAGCTATGCTAAAAGAGATAGATTCTTTGAAAGAGGACAATACGTGGTCCCTTCAAGAACTACCTCAAGATCGTAAAGCAATACCGTGCGAATGGATTTTTAAGATTAAGAGAAACCCCAATGGCTCTATCGACAAACATAAAGTGCGTTTGGTTGCGAAAGGATTTAAACAACGCAAAGGAATCGACTACGAGGAAACGTACAGTCCAGTAGCCAGATTTGCAACCATACGATCACTGCTGAGCGTTGCTGCAAGTGAAAAGATGTACTTGACACAATTCGACGTGACTACAGCCTTTCTCTACGGTGAGCTCGAAGAAGAGCTGTACTTGCACGATGGCTCCACCCGTGTATGTCATCTGAACCGAAGCTTATACAGACTGAAGCAAGCGCCCCGCTGCTGGAATAATCGTTTCCACAAAGTACTTGTTGAACTCGAATTCACACAGAGTACTGCAGATCCATGTCTATACACAAAGAAAGTAGGAGGGAAAATGATATTACTTACTTTATTTATATGTCGACGACGGATTAGTGGCTGCTTCAGACAAACAACTTGCCGATGAATTTTTAGAGAGCCTGAAAAGAAAACTTAAAATTACGACAAAACCCGCGTCCTATTACTTAGGAATGGAGATAAATCAATGCAACGACGGCATGATTGTAATCCATCAGGAAGCGTACACCAAGAAGGTACTTGAACGCTTTAATATAGCTAACAGTAGTTCTGTCTCAACGCCGATTGATGCCACAGAAAAATTGTCTGCGTCACAGTTAGATGAAAAGAAAGGAAACGAGGAGATTAACTTCCCCTATCGCGAAGCCGTTGGTGCGTTAGCATACCTTATGGTTGCAACCCGTCCTGATATTGCATTCGCAGTCGGAGTAGTATCACGCAACTTGGAGAAGCCGACCAGAAATGACTGGAACAGAATCAAACGAATACTTCGTTACCTCAAGGGAACTACGTCTCTAGGTATACATTACAAGCCGAGGACCCTGAAACCAGAACTGGAAGGATACAGCGACGCTGATTATGGAGGTGATGCGACTACCGGAAGATCAACGACTGGTATCGTATGCCGATACGCTGGAAGTCCAGTGTCATGGGCGAGCAGAAGACAGACGTCAGTAGCACTGTCTACTACTGAAGCTGAACTTGTGGCCGCCAGTGAAGGAGCCAGAGAGTTAGTGTGGCTTATGAGAATCTTCGAAGATTTAACGAAGAAGAAGAGTGTGCCGTGTGTGCTACACGTGGATAATGAAGCAGCAGTAAGATTAGCACACAACCCCGAGTTTCATAAACGGACGAAGCATATACGCATCCGACATTTCCACGTCAGAGAACTTGTGTCCGAAGGAGCTATATTCGTTCAGAGGATTGGTACCAGAGACCAGGTCGCAGACATCCTGACCAAAGGATTGCCGAAGCCTACCTTTGTGAAGATGAGGTCTGCACTAGCATTGTTTTAGAGGGCGTATTGAAGGAGTTGGTAAATCAAACGAGTACGACCTCATTGTTTGTTCTTGACGTCTTGTCTATTTATTATCAACTTTGTAAAATTTGTGACAATGTCTTGTCAAACGTATTCTATAAAATAAATGTAGCGAATTTTCTATTGTTGATATAAAAAGTCTGTTTTAATATAAAATCCATCGGCTAATAGCTTCCTCTTAAATCTGCGCAATTCTATACAACAACAAGAACAAGGTTACGGACCCGGTTTACAAACGCTCTATACCTTGTACCTGGGCGCTTCTCCCCACCTTACGATCCGGTCAGGTCAACCCGGGCCGTGGTCCTAGCCTTTAGAGGCCCACTTGGTTGTTCCGCTCCCGATCCGAATTGAACTCTAGAGAATGTAGTAGGAAATGGGGACACGCACTAACTAGTGCGTATGCCATTCCTTCTAGAAAACACCTGAGACGGTACTTCAATTCAAACGGCTTGAAGAACCCTTTAAGTATCTAGCCGCCTACAAAAAAGCCCGATGACGCTGAAATTGACATAATTTGAGGCTATCAGCAAACTCGCTCCAAAAAAACAACCAAGGTTGTCGTCTCTTGACCGTAACATATTACGGTCTCTTCTTAGCAAATAGACCGTATGGAATAGAATCCACTAATGTATACATTGTTTGTTCGTCGGCGGACCGACCGGGTCGGCATTGGGCAGGCTAGGCCGTCGCGCCGGTCGTCGTCTGCACGCGTCCTTATTTATCAATGTTTCTACTTTAGCCAACGGAATATACGGTATGTATAATAACTTTATGACTTTAGTCCAACTGTTTTGGGCTAAATAGAGCTATAGAATAGAATAGAATATTTATTTAATAAAGTTACCAAGACTTATAATGCTATAAAGGTTAATAAGTAAAGTAAGTTTATAAAACTCAACGCTATTGATGCTTTTCTAAGAATGTTTGCTTAATGTATAATGGTATCGTACTGCGCAAGGGCACGCGTGCAAGCCTAGTTTAATTTTGAGACTTTTATGTTGAAAATGTCAAGTTGTAGCTTGTAGCCAGAAGTAAATTGGTTAAATCGTTATATTCATTCAATTGATAAAAAAATACAAAATGCCGGATTTTAACATGTCGTTTGTCACTGTGGCGTTTTATAATCAAGTTTAGTATTTTAGAATAGGTAAATAAAATATACCCATTAAAGAAAATTACTTAAAAATTAGGCTGTATGGACAAGATCCTTTAAACTAAAAAATATCGTCGTCCTCTACTCTATGGTGGACTTCTTGGCGGGGAAGTGAAGCGTCATGTCTGTGGTTTTGTTTTATTTTATAAAATTTGTGATATGTCGAATATTAATGTGAAATAATAGTGGATTATTAACCGTTAAGTGTTCGTGAGTGTGCATAAGTGTTGGCAAATAAAACAAAAAAGTGCAACGTCACTTTTCAAATTCTCTCAAGAAGCTCGCGTGAGGACTTAGTAAAGCCCCACATCTTTACTGAGATACTCGAGGCGTTGGGGGTATATCATTTCTCACTTCCCATTTCTAATATCATTCATCATCATCATATATGTTTGTATGTTATGTATTACTTTACTTGTAAGATAAATTACTTTGACACTGGCTAAATGTGCTAATCGCACGAAGTCATCAATTAAAAGAAAAAAAAAACTCTATGGTGGTTCTTGGCGGGAAAGTAAAGGGTCATGTCTGCGATTTTGTTTTACTTTCTAAAATTTGTGTTATGTCGAATATTAATGTGAAATAATTGTGGATTATGAACTTTAAGTGTTCGTGAGTATGCATGAATGTTTTTTTTTTTTTTTTTTATATTAGAAGGAGGCAAACGAGCAGGCGGGTCACCTGATGGAAAGCAATCACCGCCGCCCATGGACACCCGCAAAACCAGAGGAATCACAGATGCGTTGCCGGCCTATAAGGAAGGAATAGGCTCGTTTCTTGAAGATTCCTAAGTCATATTGGTCCGGAAGGCAAATGAAACAAAACAGTGCAACGTCACTTTTCAAATTCTCTCAAGAAGTACGCCCGAGGACTTAGTAAAGCCCCACATCTTTACTGAGATACTCGAGGGGTTGGGGGGTATATCATTTCTCACTTCCCATGACTGTATAGATGAATTCCCCAAAATTTTCTTTCTCCAGTATTTTTAGTTCCATTCGCGTTTTTCCCCAATTTCTTTATTTCCTATACGTTATTTCTACCAACAGATAATTTCATCACACGCATTTTTTTCTAATCGTTATTTATGCTATACGCATATTTACCAATGCAATTTTTCACCAATCTGTTTTATTCACATGTTTTGTTCTTATGCATGTTTCACGTATATGGTGTAAATATCTTATTTATATAAAATTCTCGTGTCACATAATGAGTTGCCATACTCCTCCGAAACGGCTCGATCGATTTTAACGAAATTTTATATGTATATTCGGTAGGTCTGACAATCGGTCGTAATATGTTTTTCATACCCTTAAACCCTGGTGGTCCACCCCAAACATTTTTTTTTCATGAGAAAAATCAGAAAAATATTCCATCCCATGAGTTTGTTAAAATTATTTATATTATTATTTGTTTAAATTTCAACATTTGACGACTTTGACAGGGCCTGCTTAAAAAAAATGTACTAGAGCGCCTTCGCAAGTGCCATAAAATATTGGCGCCTTTAATTAAGATTCTAAAATGGTACAACACTTGTTGGTTTATGACTAAAAATAAACGAGTAAAAAATAAAAATTTCTGATTTTTCTCATGATGGTTACCATTTATCCTATCGCCTCGTTTCGGCTTGAGGTTGAGTTCTGGGACACCTGTATAGTATAGATAGACTAGCTGACCCGGCAGACTTCGTACCACTTTGAAAGTTTCTATGACAGCAAAACCAACAAATCATGGAACATTTTGTATTGGAAAATTTTATATATATAAGATATTCATACCATATACGTGAAACATGCATAAGAACAAAACATGTACATAAAACAGATTGGTAAAAAATTGCATGGGTAAAAATGAGTATAGCAAAAACAACGAATAGAAAAAAATGCGTGTGACGAAATTATCTGTTGGTAGAAATAACATATAGGAAATAAAGAAATTGGGGAAAAACGCGAATGGAACTAAAAATACCGGAGAAAGAAAATTTTGGTGAATTCATCTATACAGTCCTTCCCATTTCTAATATCATTCATCATCATCATTAAGGAAATATTGTTTATCTACACTAATGTTGTAACATTCTACTTATGTTTCCAATACTTGACTTATAATTACTACTGTTATAGCGCAGACAACAAAACACTCAATTTAAGCAATTTCACATGATGGTATAATATCCACATCGATATCGTAAAATCTCATTATAACATCAATAAAACGCGACCAATTAACCTGGCGAGCCTTATGTCAAAATCCTCATACAAGTTGTATAAAATTTTGATATTAGGCTGGCTTTTGAAAACAGTTGGGTTATACGTGAAAACTTCGTCGAAACTACTAAACTTACATACACAAAACTCTTTGGTAAGATCTTGTGCCAATTAAATAAAAAACGAACAGCGCGCGCTCGCTCCTGATTGGCCTTGCACGCGCAGCTGCGCTCTCATTGGTTAGATTTTAATGGCGGCAAGTTCACTGTGACAATACACGTACGCGTGAATTTAATGTTTCGCAATGTGTTTTGTTTTTAAAATACAAATTAAAAGTTAAAAATGGACAGCGACGATGATATTTGTACGCCTCCGGATATTCTAGAATTGGCAACAAAAGTAACTCACAATCTTTTGCCAGAAAAATCTAGAAAATTATATGAAAAAGAATATAATAACTTTTTGGCATGGAAGATCGAAAAGAAAACTACATCATTTTCTGAAAATGTCATTCTTGTGTATCTCAAAGACCTCTCCGACAAATTCAAGCCATCTTCTATGTGGGCTAAATATTCTATGCTCAAGTCCACACTGAGTATCTACAACAATATTGATATCACAAAGTATTCAAAAGTCATAGCGTTCCTGAAACGCAGTTCAGAAGGACACAAAGAAAAAAAGTCCTTGACGTTTACATCAGGTCAAATAAAGATGTTCCTGAAAGATTCACCAGATATTTTGTATCTTTTTGAAAAGGTAAGTGTATTTTAGTTCTGTTATTTAATCTACCTAGTACTTACGTACTACACACGCAAGTTATCTAGACACTCCGTTTAAGCGCTTTGTGTATAAATTAGGTAGTAGGTACCTACACTTTACTACTTCATAAATCATAGTTTTTGCCTTGGCTATGTACCTCAAGCTTATTATATCGTTTATTGTTACAGGTTGCACTAATCTTCGGCATAATGGGGGCATGCCGAAGGCAAGAGCTATACAACATCCAGTTCGATGAAGTCTCTAACATAGACGACAGTACAATCATGGTGAAAGTTTCGAAAACAAAAACGAAAATAGATCGTTCTTTCGTTGTGACGGGCAACTGCTATGCCGTATGTAAAAAATACATGGATCTTCGACCCACCCCCTGTCGAAACCCTGCCTTTTTCTTGAGCTATAGATCGGGGAAGTGCGTCGATCAAAGAACTGGTATTAATAAATTTGGTGCTCTGGGAAAAACTATCGCAAGTTTTTTGAATCTGCCTAACCCAGCGTTGTACACGGGGCATTGCTTCCGGCGCACCTCGGCGACCCTTCTCATAGATAGCGGTGGTGATTTGACCGCACTGAAACGACACGGGGGGTGGAAGTCTTCTACTGTGGCTGAAAGCTACATTGATGAGTCTTTAATGAATAAAATTCAAGTCTCAAATACGATCTTGAACAGTATAGAAAACAAGACGAATGAAGTAATTATAAATATTCCAACTCCGTCTACGAGCTCTACTGCTTGCCCCGCGACCGCTACAGCTGCTGGATCAATAATTAACATTAACTTTCAAAATTGTACCATCCAAAATTTGAACAATTATTATAAATAAACTATTGTCAGCTTTTACTCTTGTTGTTTGACTAATTGCATTAGTGAAGATAAAGTAGTGTATGCAACTGCATATAACACGGGTATTAAAACACTCGTTACTATTATGAAACGAGCGCAGCGAGTTTCATAATAGTAACGAGTGTTTTAATACCCTTCATTATATGACAGTTGCATAATAGTAGTTTATGCAACTGTCATATAATGAAGGGTATTAAAACACGAGTGTGAGTTTATGAAACGAGCGCAGCGAGTTTCATAATAGTAACGAGTGTTTTAATACTCGTGTTATATGCAGTTGCATACACTACTTTATCTTCACTAATGCAATTAGTCAAACAACAAGAGTAAAAGCTGACAATAGTTTATTTATAATAATTGTTCAAATTTCCGCCATTAAAATCTAACCAATGAGAGCGCAGATGCGCGCGCAGGGCCAATCAGGAACGAGCGCGCGCTGTTCCTTTTTTATTTAATTGGCACAAGATCTTACCAAAGAGTTTTGTGTATGTAAGTTTAGTAGTTTCGACGAAGTTTTCACGTATAACCCAACTGTTTTCAAAAGCCAGCCTTATATCAAAATTTTATACAACTTGTATGAGGATTTTGACATAAGGCTCGCCAGGTTAATTGGTTGCGTTTTATTGATGTTATAATGAGATTTTACGATATCGATGTGGATATTATACCATCATGTGAAATTGCTTAAATTGAGTGTTTTGTTGTCTGCGCTATAACAGTAGTAATTATAAGTCAAGTATTGGAAACATAAGTAGAATGTTACAACATTAGTGTAGATAAACTACTATTATTTATGTATTACTTGTAAGAAAAATTACTTTGACACTGGCTAAATGTGCTATTCGCAAAAAGCCATCAACTAAAAAAAAAAAAACTAGTGAGCTTTGCTTTTGATCGTTGATCATGTTTCTTTTTTGGCGGGAAAGTGAAGAGTCGTGTCTGCGGCTTTGTTTATTTTCGGGGTTTGTATAGAATCCAAGCGCAGGCTTTGAGAGGAGGGGAGGGGAAAGCACTACCTATCCCCCCTACCGGAGGTGCATAGTTACTGAGAAATTTTAATTTTAAAATTGGTAAAATGTAAACTAAAAACCCACGATTTTAGGGGGTTTTTTGGGGGGTGGGGGGAGGGGGAGCCCCCCCCCCCCATCTCCCGTACCTACTCACCACCAAACCAAACGCATACTTTCAGAGATATTCAAGATTAAAATTTGAGGTTATGAATGAACAAAAATTAAGTACCTATATTTATGTACTTTTAGGGTGAAATTAGGTTTTTTGGGTCAAAATCTCTAATGCACCTAGATGAATAGGAAACTAAAGACTTCCGAACGTCTCCGGCGCTGCGGGAAGTGCAGCCCCTCCGCCCTTGCGTACCAACCCGCAGGCACTCCATGCTCGCCTACGCAGCTTCGGCTCACATGGTGCCTGCGGTTTGCTACAGCGGGCGGGGGCTGCTCTCCCTCCGCGCCTCCGGGCCTTTATAAACACTCTAGGGGTAGGGCAGACTAGTACCACGTGGAGTCGGGGTTGACTAAATCGATTTTGTCACTAATTTTGACCTAAGATGCATCAGAAATAATACACAGAGCACAGCAAAACACAAACGGAGGGCATTCACGTATAAAACGGAATGACATAGCGTTCCTTATCACGTATTTTTAAAATGAAATTTAAAAAAAAACGCGTCTCCGGTGAAAAAAAATGTGTTTTTGGAGAATTTTCACCAACCCCTACATAATCCAACCCTCATACATATGAAAAGCCTTCGCTTGGATTCTATACCCGACCCTGCATGAGTGTTGGCATTGGCAAATTAAACAAAACAGTGCAACGGCACTTTTCAAATTCTCTCAAGAAGTCGGCGTAAGGACTTAGTAAAGCCTAGTATATCATTTTTCACTTCTCATTTCTTTTATCATTCATCATCATCCTAGTCCTATATCTATCATATTATTATAGAGTTTATTACTAAAATACTAATGAAATCTTTTTCATTGGCTAAACGCTTGTGCAAAGCCAAAAAAAAAAAATGTTTCTGTCCTGTGTGACCTGTCATGCATCATGCATGCATGACTCATGATGATGTCTATAACGTCAATCGTCAAACCTATACTTATATTTTCTCTATGCGTTAAACCAAACAATGTGTATCAGAAAATAATAAGTGAAAAAGAAGAGGTTCACTGAGTGCTTTGCAAATGTTCCTCTTGAATAATATTTAATTTGTCATTAAGTCTAGATGGTTAACCAACAGCCTTGAAATACTAGGTTTTATTAATACATGTATACAACATAAATCAAGACTAAATCTATATATTTGGGTGCCAGTGCTGTAAGAATGTTTTCTTCCATCTTCGGTAAACGCAGATCTTCACCAGTAGATGATGATACTCCTCCGATTCCGGGGCCTAAGCCGGATGACGGTTTCGTCGTCGTAGATCCATCTTCTGGCGGAAGTCTATACCCGAGCGTGCCCAGTAGCTCGTACCCAGCCTCCCCGTTTCCGCAACGCCCCGCGCCCGCTGTGCCGCAGCACAGACCACTCATAGACCAGACGTTCCACTATCTTCAAGGTGTCCCGTTTACTATGAGCCGTGAACTTCAATTGGCCAGTAACAAAGATGCAGTAGTGGCGGAGGTTGGGACCCTCCTGGCGTTTCTGACGAATAAACTAAATATTACTAGCTGCGAGTACAATTTTTCAGTGGAGAAAAGTGTTTTAAAGGAATGTTAACTTGAAAGTATATGTAATTGTGCTGTAATTACTTTTGTATCACACACACTAAAATGAGTTAAGAGAAGATTTGAAAGGAAAATGGAATCATAAATGTCTAAAGAATAATTTGTAAAATTATAATTCACTCTTTGATAACAGACTGTAATAATAAAATAATTTTTATCATTTTATTTTAAAATTAGTTAAAAATAGTTTAAAACATTGTGCTGAAATATATAGTATTCATTCCATGTGTAATGTTTTCTCATAAATTTTGGAAACAATGTGTTGTTATGATAATTATGTTATACCTACTTTGCTTAGTGTTGGAGAAGTTGTAAATATAATTATAAGATTGTTGGCCATTTTAGGTAAATGATAGGAGTTTTGAAATAGTAGTCACACAATTTAATAGAATAAGAATATTTTTTGACAAATGTAATTAGTTAAGATTTCTAAACCTAAGTTTGTAAGATGTTCAGTTCAATATCTAAGCATTTTTGTTAATTTTCAAATACAATATGAGCCTCACTCAAATACAAAGATAAAGCTATAATCTGAAACTAAATTCAAAATTGAATGTAAACTAAGACTTAAAAAAATACCTATCAATATTTTACATAAACATACATTTTTACTGTCATTTAATTTAGTTTGCAGTCCGAGTGACTAATAGCACTAAATACGTAAATATATTTCCTACTCGGGCTGAATATAGTGTGAAACAAATAAGATGGAATGTTGCTGTGAAGTTTATAGAAGGCTTATATAACCAATTGCAAAATGTAAATAAATATTATTAAAAGTATAAAATATTTTTTATTCTTTCTGGGTAAAACTTACAGTGGATTTTTTAGTTATTACATATTACTTACTTATTTTTTAGGAAATTATAAAGAAATATTTATTTTTCAGACAATTGCTGTCTGCATGAGACATAGCTATTCATAAACCTACATATATACATACATTATTTATTATGATGGAACATGTGTTTATGAACACCTAGGTATGGAACAAATTTACCCTAACACCATTTGTTTGAGTACTTAACACACTCAAGCTTCCTGAGATCGGTTGATTTTTTTTATTGGAAAAATTTATCTTGTTTCTATAAATAGCATTGTAAATGCAAAATTCCAAATAATAAAAACACTTTTTGGTAAGTAGTAACTTGAAAAAATATTTCATGAATTTATGTAGTTTACCATTTCTTAGGTCAATTATAAAAACAAGATTTATAAATTATGATAATGTTACTACCTACTTGTTAACATTGTTTCTTTAAGTAAAAATTAACCATCAAGACTTATCTTATTTACATTGACATAGATGATGTAAATTATTTAAAAAATTAACACTTTCTTATAAGAGCTCACTCAGCAATAAGCTTAAAACACATTCAACCAACATTCATATAAATGCTGCTAAGCCACAGATAAATGCTACTATAACAAGAAATGGTAACCATGTCTTCACAAAACCTCCAAAACTGAAAAAAACAAAAATATATTATTTAAATATACCTATGTTTATAAAAAAAATATATTTGTGAAATTGTATGGTGTAAGCCAAATAAAAATAAAAAATTGTACCCACCTGACATATTTTGAGTATGGTATCATATAAAATGCCAATTTAACCATATTCCAGTTTTTACAGCCACCATAGTTCATGATATTTAGTGCAGTTGCAACATGTGAATGACAATTGTCATAAAATATGATATGCTGAAGCAAAACAATTAAACTTAATTACTATTTATAATCACTATTAAAACGCCCACAAAATGCATATGTTAATATTGCTTATGTAGCTAACTAAACTTGATAGAATTAGTAGTATTAAAATTCCTAATCTGACATTGACTTCATACATTAATATATTTCTAGTTTTTAACTTTCATCATCATCATCAGCCTATACTAGTCTGCTGCTGGAGATACGCCTCTCCAAATGTTTTAAACCTTAGATGAACGATTGGTCTTGCTGCGCTCGACTAGATACCGCGCTACCTATAAACAATAGCTCCGTGAATGCAACAACACAATATTGTAGTGTGTGCAAGAACTGTGTCTTTCTTCTTCTTGTACTACGGTTTATGACCAAAATTTAACAAAACATTTGGTACACGAACCTCACACACAGTTTGCAAAGTGACTGACTCGAGTATGTAGTATTTTTGCCGCATTTAATAAGTACGCCGGCGCGGCGGTATCTAGTCGAGCGCAGCGAGACCAATCATTCATCTAAGGTCTTAAACCTTACCTAAACATTGTACATACCATTCTTTTTTTATATATTTCTGAAGCTTCAGCAACAGCAGCATCCCAGCCACCTTGTCCGTTATTAGCTTTTTGTGGTGATAATTGCCAATACTTGGTAGGATTCCCGAAAGCCATCAAGTCTTCTGATACGAAATACGGCCCAGCAAAGTCTCTGATAACTCCATTTGATGTGCAAATACCCATATGGCCCAGAAAGGGGAAGATCCAGCTAGTAAAATTAGATTTCAAATTATATTTCATAACACAAATAATTTGATAATCAGGTTTATAATACTCACGTTAATACTGGAATGGGAGTCCAGACGATGCAGTATGGATACCTGCATCGGTCATGATCAATGGGTTCCATGAGAACAGCTTGTTCGTTATCACCGATTTCAAATGTGTTATCTGTGCTACCTGGACTCTGATCTGCAGTCATCTTTTAATATAAACAATGGGTTTTTACATATTCCCTCATACACAAGGGTCAAGAAATCGATAACATACACAACAAACAACAAATCGATTTTGACAGTGACAGTTTGTTTGTTTAATAGGTAGGTACAATATACCTACCACCCTACTTACTTTATTACTGGCTGGCTGACACAAAAAAAAAACAGCTGACACATCGTTTTTTGCTGTCTCATTTAGGGAAGGCAAAGGTAACTAGCCCATACTGCCATCTATTCGTTAATTTTCTTAATGTTTACAAACCACGCGAAAAGGTAACAAAGAGTGGTAAGAGCTGTTTTGTTTTAAATTAAATGAGTAAATATTTATTGTAAGTAACTTCATATATTTGTTAACAAATATATGAATCGATCTAGGAGTGAAACTGAAGATAACAATAATAATAATAACAGGCGGCCTAGGTTTTTTATAATATTTTTATGTTTTGTATGTGCTTTTGTATTTTACTTTTATATTAATATTATAACAAACCTAGGCTAAGAAAAAAGATAATTAAAGTGATAATATTAATAATAGTCGTGTATTGCTCTATGAAAAGGACAATCGCAGCTACTTGCTGTGTCTTGACTTGACTCACGAGGTGACCGCCATGTGGAATGTTATTATTATTATTATTATTTCTTATGGGGACGTCGCCAGCCGAACGGACGATCCACCCGCGTTGTTGCGGGCCACTTCATCCTTTTCCCCGTTCTCCCTTTTAAGGGAGTTAAGGTTCATCCAGCTTTCACGGCGCCCCGTCGAATCTTTTGGTCTCTTTAGTGAATCTTGCTATCTGTTCCACCTTCAGATCCTTTAGGTCCTCTATGTGTAGTCTATCCGACCCCCAGAGCTCCCATCTTGCCAGCGAATACATAGGGCACTCGGCTAGTAGATGGAGGCTGGTCTCCTCGCTTTCCATGCACTCCGGGCATATGGGGTCGGTTTTCACTCCTATCACTGTCATATGTCTGTTCTGTCGACAGTGTCCTGTTATGACTTCAATGACTAGCCTCATGTTCTCTCTGGAGAGTCCCATTAGTTTGCTAGTCTTTTTCTTATCCATTCCCTTGATGAAGATCTTCGATTGTCTCATACCATTCGAGGACCTCCATCTTCTGTTGGTTTCTGATGTAATACTGTGACTGATTACTCCCTTGGTGATGTTGTGCGCTATTGGCAGCCGAGGTTCCGGCCCCACCAAGTTTTCCTCTGCTCCCTTTCTGGCTAGTTCGTCAGCCTGTTCGTTTCCCGTGTTTCCCTCGTGTCCGGGAACCCACGCTATCGTCAGGTCCGTTCTCTCAGCCAGCCTTTTTAATGATTCCTTGCATTCTCTGACAATTGCTGATGTCGTCTCTTCTTTGCCTAGTGCCTTCAGCGCCGCTTGGCTGTCGCTGTAGATAGCCATCTATCCTGTAATAGTGAGGTGTTCAGCTATCTCAGCGCATGCCATTATTGCGTATATTTACGCCTGGAAGACACTAGCGAATCTTCCTAACGGTATCGACTTGTCTATCTCCGTCCCGTCTGCACATTTAATGTGCACGCCAGATCCAGAGAGCTTTGTCGACTCCTTTCTGTATAGCAAATGATGCCATCAGTTTCTACGCTCCAGTCCTCTCTTGAACCTATATGTATTCTATATTTTTTGTCAAAAATCCTTTCCTTTCGTATTAAATCGTTGTTGGAAAGGATCATTGACAACCTATCTTCATATTGTTTACCTATACTGGCGTGACCCTTATCCGTGAAGTTCCCGGTCCATATGCCAGTGCTTCTTAGCTTGAACCATTGTTCCGCTGCTCTTCTCTTTATTTCTAAGTCCAGGGGATTCAGCCCCAGCAGGATCTCGAGCGCGGCTGTAGGTGTGGTCCTCATCGCGCCCGTAGTCACTAGGGCCGCTAGCCTTTGGACTTTGTCTAACTCTGCCTTGTTTCTCCCCACTGCGGCTCTGTGCCACCATACGATAGCTCCATGTAGGATTCTTGGCATTATTATTGCCCTGTATATCCATAGTGCCATCGCTGGTTTCATGCCCCAGGTTCTGCCTATTACGCTTTTACACTGCATCATCGCCATCTTTGCCTTGGAGCATGTGTTACTAATATGGGTCCTGAAGGTAAGCTTACTATCCCGTGTCACTCCTAGATACTTGACTTCCTTGACCGTCTCCAGCTCCTGGTTGTCCAGTATCACTGGTTCAGCTCGCCCTATCTTTCTTTTCTTCGTAAATAGAACTAATTTGGTTTTTTCAGGGTTTAGGTTCAAACCTTTGCTCCTGCACCACCCGACGCTGAGAACTTTGCCTGTCACCAGGAGCACACCATCATCCGAGTACACTTGTGTGTAAATGTGCATCCTGTTTATCTTGTTAACTAATTCATCTATTAGCAGGCACCACAGTAATGGTGACAGACATCCCCCCTGGGGGAACCCTCTTTTCGCCACCACTGTACGTGTTGTTCCTGCTATCTCTGTGCGTATCAGTCGGTGTCTTAGCATGGTTTTCACCCATATTGATACATCTTTATCTATTCCTTCACGGCTAAGGGTATCCTCTATTGACTCGGGGGTCGCTCTATCAAAAGCGCCCTCCACGTCAAAGAAGCATCCCATTGCGTATTCTGTATTGCTGATTGATCTTTGCACTCTTATCACCAAGTTGTGGAGGGCCGTTTCGGTGGATTTGCCCTCCATGTATGCGTGTTGATTTTGGTGTAGTGGAGATCCGCTTTTCTCTATTTGTTCTCTAATTATTCTGTCTAGGATTTTCTCCAGTGTCTTTAGTAGGAATGAGGAGAGGCTAATGCATCTGAAGGCTTTGGCTTCCTGGTAGGATGCCCTGCCCGGTTTTGGGATGAATACTGCCTTCACTTCCCTCCATTTTCTTGGTATATACTTAGTTCTGATGCTGCCATTGTACAGGGCTAGCAGATCCTTGCTTATATACTTTATAGCTTTCTGTAACATTTTCGGGAAGATTTCATCCGGTCCCCCTGCCTTGTATGGCTGAAAGGATTGGACGCTCCACAGTAAATGTTCTTCAGTGATGATTAACTTTGGCTCCCGGTCCACCGTGGGACCTGGGACGATTGGTACGTCATCAACTGTGCATTCCTCACTGTCCGGGAAGTGTGTTTTCATCATAACTTCCAGTATCTTTTCCGGATTAGTTATTAGTTCTTCTCCGTTCTTAATACTCTCTAGCCTACGCGTGTTGGCTTTGGAGAACGTTTTTACCAGTCGCGCAGCCTCAGGGTATCTTTCGACCCCTGCGCAGAACGCCTTCCAGCTATTCTTGTTCTCCCTTCTGCATTCTTTCTTGTATAGGTTCCTTTCTTCTCTGTATGTTTGCCAGCTCTCATCATCGTTCCTCTTTAGGGCCTTGTTGAGAGCTCGCCGTATCTTTTTCCTCTGTTTCCCCAGTGCCTTTGTCCACCAGGGTTGTCCTCGGTCTGGTCTTATCTCTCTCAAGGGGCATGCCTTATGATAGGCTTCCTTTAGAGCTTCGTCCAGTCTATTCGCTTCCCCTTCAATTTCTTGTGCATCAACTAGCGGGGTTCCTCGTCATGGGACCCACTTCTCCAGATGGTGCTGGTACGTGTCCCAGTTGGTTTTCCTCGCATTTCTTATCAGAATCTTTTCAGTCTTGGCCTCCAGACTAAAGGTGATGGGTGACCTGCACCTGTCTGTATTGTCACAACAACACTTGCAAGGTCTCTGTATCAATCTGCTTTTATTAGTCCTAGTGTTCTTACTCTGCTGCTGGCGTATATGCATGCTCTTGGGGTTGACTCACCATCCTCATGGTATATGATGTCTTTCCCCATAGAGCCGAGCCCTGTCACACATCCATTTAGGACGTATGGCTCTTGCACCAGTGCTATGTCTATTGTCTCTTCCACCACGTATCTGCGAAGCTCAGTCATGGCTTCAATACAATGGTGAAGATTCAATTGAACTATCTTTATTTTTTGTGTTTGTTTTTGTGGTGTGTCTCTGTGTGTGTACATACGTCAGTGTGTGTGTGTGTTTGTATGTGTGTCTGTGTCCCTGTCCCTGTCCCTCCCTACTTTGACTCCGCTTCTGGGTTCGACCCCCCACACCAGTGCGGCTGCAGTTGTGCAACGCTCGGCGGGGTTGTCCGGTCCTTTGGCTTCGTCGTTGAAGGGAGTGGGTGTGGTGTGGGATGTTGTGGGGGCGAGCCCAATAGGCAGGGCCTCCGATTATTAGCGGCACCCAGCTTCGGGGCACCAGGCTGTTTCTCGCCTCCCCCGCCTATGGGCCGCTCCCTCACGGTGTCTGTGTTTTGCGCCTGTTGTGTACTGTTGGGGTTCGAGCCTCCCTGCACCGTCTTGCTTCCTTCCGCCTGGCTTCCCTTGAAGGCTCCAGGCTGGTTGGTAGACCGGTTCTCGGCAGGCTCCTCCCCCCGTGTCTTGTTGCTGTGTACGGGGCAGCCGTGGCATGTGCACTTCCCCTCATTCTGTGTCTGGCTTCTCCCTATGGTGCGGGCGTATACTCTGGTGGCTTGATAGTGGAGTGCTACTCCGCCCTCTGCGGCCACTTCCTGAGGGACTCCTACTACGAGTCTTACCCCTAGGGGTAGGACCTCCCTGCGGATGAGAGTCCACTCGGGCATCCGTAGCTCCTCCCTATACTCGTTCTGGACCTTAATAAACTCCAGAGGGTCCACCAACAGGTCCTCTGTACTGCCCGGTAGCCAGACTGACATGCGGTACTTCTCTAACCTCCTGACCTTCAAGGGGATGCCCTCCCGGTCGCCAAGGCCACAGTTCAGCAACCAGGTCATCGACTCCTCGGTAGTTGCTGTGACAAGGAAGTATCCTTCAGCAACTAGACCCAAGGCGTCGAAGGCCAGGCTGCGTCCCCGTACGCCGCCCTTGATGGCTTCCCCTATCTTTCTAGTCAGTCTCCTCCTGATCTCAGCGGCCGTAGCCTTGTCCACCGCCGCCCCGTCCTCCCGCTCGACGACGACTGCGAAGTCAGGATTCTGGTCGGTAGCCAGCTTCCAGCTTCCCAGTTCGTTGTGGGTGTCCAGGCCCTGCCTATGGCGCTTCGGTGGACGCTGCTGCGTCCGTTCTTCTGGATCAGTTGCCTGTCTCTTCACCTTTTGAGCCCTCGGACCTGCCCTTCCCTCTGGTTTTTTCGCCACACTGGTTGCGGCGCCTTCGGGTCGGGTCTGGTTCGCAGCTAGCTCCTCTTTGCGCTTTCGAGCTTTGGCTCTCCTCCACCGAGATCGAGGGATCCACTCGCCATCGCCTTTTTTGCCACTCTCCCCTATGCACATCTGTGTCAGGTCATCCCCGAAGGTCTCCGAGAGAGACCTTCCGGGACGCACCTGTCCGCAAGGGTTCTTTTTAGCACTTGTGTGCTCTGAAGATCGCGCTGAATTGCCCCCCCCAGAATACGAGGGGCAGCCTGGGCCACTAGATGGCCCAGGGAGAGATTCTCCGGTTCCACCGGTACCCTCCTGTGGTAATAACTTCTCTTGTTCCGCGCTCATTTAATTTTTTTTTTTTTTTCCCGGGGCTGCCGGGTGCTGGGATGGGATATGATGTGGTGGGTGGGATAGGACAGGGGAGAGATGGAAGACTATGTCTGAGGATGGGGGGGAGGGTGTGTTGGATAGGAGGGGTAGGGTTCTGGATGGGGGTAGAGTTTGCGACTAGAGGTTTCAGTGACGTCTGTTTCTTAGGGAATCAGACCAATAACAGGCGGCAACCACGTGAAGGATAACGCTCTAGCCTTGCCTTGGGGATCTACACGACTTGCGCTCTCCCCCATGACCATTCGCCAGACGCGGCACTGGACAGATGCCGAGAATAGGGATACCCCAATCTCGAGTTCAATTACCCATAGATTGGATCAGCCCTGCCCCAATGTGGAATGTTAATTCGACGATCATTGTCCCGATAGTCGTTTCAGCGAACGATCTGATAGCGAAGAACTTCGACCAACACCTTAAGGGGCTCTCGCTTGATGATTGGATCAAGGGTCAGATTCAGAAAGCAGTACTCCTTGACATGGCACGTATTGTCAGGATGTTCCTCACTCTGCACTTCTGCAGCCCTGACCACCGGTAAGTAGCTTGGGCCCTGCCCCGCTGTTGGCGCTACTCTAGGATTAGGTTTTTCAAATGTTTTATTGTTTTTATATGAAAACATTGTAAAAATCTAGTTTTAAGAAAGAAAATAAATAAAGAGAATAATAGTAAAATCGTTTATTTGTCATTTAACAAAAATACATTATAAAAGGTTACACATGTTTAAAAATTAAGACGAGATAACATAATATTAAGCTGTATGGTTTACATGTAACATTCCTTTTTATTCCCTAAATCGGAGTAAAGTAAAAGTAATTGTCATTTTGTATTGTCTATGAATGAAGATACAAGACAAGAGGAATGTAGTGTTGTGTTTGCGGTTTGCGTTGCGATGTTTGGCGCTAAGAATTTTATAAACTAGTTTAGTATTTTTCTGTGTTCTTCATAGGCATTAGCACATCAAGATGCCGGCGTTTTTAAAATTTATAGATATGGAGAACTTTAAATCCTACCGGGGGCACCACCGGATAGGTGCATTGAAGTCCTTCACGGCTGTAGTTGGCCCCAATGGCTCAGGTGAGCGCAATTATAAAACGAGTGTTACTTTGGCGTTAAAAGAATCCCTTACATGCCGTTTCTTATAATATTGATTGTAATAGCATGTAAATAAATAAGTTTCCATACCCCATATATTGTATATACCTTTTCGTTTCATCTGTGTTTGTTGCAAATCGTGAACACAATCTGAAGCCCGGGTCCTTTCATTTACCATCGTAAAATTCCGAATCTAATTTGAAAAACCGGAATTCATACGATTTTAATTGCTTCTTTACTTTATCACCAATTTTATTGAGTGGTTATTTAACTGTACTTATTTAAAAGAAATATTCCAGGGAAATCAAACTTTATGGATGCTGTGAGTTTTGTTATGGGAGAGAAAACATCACTTCTGCGTGTAAAGAGGTTAAGTGACCTTATCCATGGTGCATCCATCAACAAGCCAGTGTCACGCAGGTAAACTGACTTCACGATGATTTAAGTCATATTAGACTACAATTTCATTTGTAAAATACTTGTTTAGGAGCAAATCTGCGACATCTGCTTGAGCCTATCTCGTACTTACCAACAAAACCTATGTTGGGAAACCAATAAGTATGTCTTAAATACATAGGTATGGTGAGATAAGGCTTGATCTCATCATGTGCTATTGTTTATGTGGAAAGGCTTAGCAGCAGGATTATGTAGAGGCTAAGAATGATGATTTCTTTTCCAGTGCATCTGTTACTGCTACATTTGTGCTGGAAGATATGACTGAGAAGCACTTCCAGAGGTCTGTTGTTGGCCAGTCATCGGAGCACAGGATTGATGGCCAGGTTCGATTTTGTGATACCTACTAAGCTTAGCTAATTTTCTCTTTGATTGATGAAATTTCTTCCTAAAATGTTGTGATTTTAAAAAATACTGCAATCTCTATCTACCTTAAAGGAATGGGTTATTGCTATGTAAGATCATGAAGCTTGTTTGCAAATAAAAACTAAATAAAGGAAAAGATCTCAATGCTTATTGTAGGCTAGCATAATATGTATTACTGTAATTGAAGTTTGATTTTAAGCAGTCCCACCTAACCCAAACAATCTTTTTCAGTCTGTATCAGTCAGCAACTACCTAGCTGAACTAGAAAAACTGGGCATCAATGTAAAAGCAAAGAATTTCCTTGTATTTCAAGGTGCTGTTGAAAGCATCGCTATGAAAAATCCTAAAGAGAGAACTGCTCTTTTTGAGGAGATCAGTGGGTGAGCTCTATTTATTACATTATATTAGACCACCTGTGTAACCTCTAACTAACAGACCTAGTGGTTCAGACCACTGGTCCCCACTAGGCCACAGAGGCGGTTAAAGTTGATGTGCTTATGAGGATGAGGACGCTTTTAGGTCGGGCGTGCTGAAGGAGCAGTACGAGGCGGCGCGCGCGGAGGTGAACCGCGCCGACGAGGAGGCGCAGTTCTCCTACCAAAAGAAGAAGGGCGTCGCCGCCGAGCGCAAGGAGGCCAAGTTCGAGAAGGAGGAGGCCGAGAAGTACACCAGGCTCAAGGAGGAGTTGGTAAGATAAACAGTTATATGCGATCTGAATAATTTATTTTTAACTTGATTATAGACAACTAACTTGAAAAGATAAAAAGTTGATGTGATCCACGATTGTTATGCCCTTTGATTTTTGCCTCTAATAATTGCAACACAAGATGTGTTGCAATTATTAGAGAGAATGTCGGTATTAGCCTAATAACTGTATTATGTATGTCATATGCCATACTCGATGCGTTTAAATAAAATTGAGGGTAATATCACAGTATAACTATTTCATACAGTAAGGCATAGCCCTTGATGTGGGGCGATGCCGCCGCCCGCGTAGTAGTATCTACGCGATCGTTCGCCGATATGCAAGGGCTGTCACAAAATTCGAAATCAAATAATAGTTAATATTTTTATAAAATAATCATTTATTATCAAGAATAAACTATATACATATTTACAAACGTTGCACTGCTAAATTAATGTGAAGGTTTATTTTTAGATTTAAATTTTCTATTATTAAAACAATATATTTAATTCGCATTCGGATTGCTTAAAAAATGAAAAAAAAGAAACAAGCCCAGAAATTGTAAATGTAAATCCTAAAAATAAGTGAATATAGAACCTCCTCTTTTTCTGTTGGTTTCAATAAATCATAACAGTTGGATATATGACAAATACCTACTCCTTCTGTGTCCGACGTCCCAACTACTCCAATAAGTTGTAAACATAATGATTACACTTTGCGCAAGAGCTTGCGCCGTAAAGAATGCATATACCTACACTAGAAAAACCCGCTAGGTTGGAGTTAGAGTTACGAAGTAACTATTTAGTAAGGAGAGCCCGTTGTGCAACTGTGATACAGATGCTAACGATACCATCTTACATATAATAACAGAATGCCCAATAAACGCCAAGGCGAAACAAGAACTAGAGCAAAAGATAGATGGTCTCGTTAACAAACATTCGATTCAATTGATAATTGAGAATAAAAACACAGAAATAGCCTAATAAAATATATGGAGGCTGTTGTAGATATACGAAATAAAAACAAGTGAAACTTGTAGTGTTTGTGATGAATTAGAATTTGATATTTGTAATTGTATTAGTTAATAGGTATGTATTGTAAAAACGTTCATTATTAATCAATAAGAAGTTGGCAAAATAAATAAAATAAAAATAATAAAGAAACTATTTAGTCATCTAAATCTATGAAATTTTAAATTCTTGTTGTGTTTCGACGTCGACTTACAACCATATACCGAACAACGTGTATGCACCTCTATATTCAATAGGAATCACTGAACGTAAATTCTAAAAACATTTAAAATACGCAGTACGCGCACGTGGCTGCCCTTCACGGTAGCTCCCACTAACTGCGCTTGTTTGTGGGACACTCGCCGCAGCGCCCGCTTCCCCGCGGGTTCCCCTCCCTTGCTCTGCGAAAGTACCTTCGATGCGCAACTGTATGCTTGCTAAACTGTGGTAAAATGTACAATAGAGCATACTGCATATGCATATTGTCTAACTGCCTATGGTCCCAAAAGGTTGTATTGCTATATTACAGTACTAATGTTTACTTCGTTTATGAAAACCAACCCAAGAAATATGGTTGTGTTGACTTAGTTAAGATTAGCATATAATGTCTCGCATTCTGACCTAGTGCTTATTTAGAGATTTTTACTCTTTAAGTCTTTTTGATGAATAGATTCGGTTCTTTTTTAAAAATCAAAATATCCTATTTAACATCCTATATATTTAAATCGCAGCAAGAGCAAAAAGTGGAGCTCCAACTGTTCCACCTGTACCACAATGAGAAGGAGATCCAGGCGTGCGAGGAGGAGCTGCAGCGCAAGCAGACGGAGCTCACCAAGATCGAGAAGAAGCGGCAGAAGGCCGAAGACGCGCTCAAGGACAAGAAGAAGGAGGCCGGCGCCGTGCAGCGCGAGCTGGCCAAGATCGAACAGGAGATACGGGAAGTGGTCAGTCGAGGGTTACCTTATTCCACCACAAATAAGTGCATGGCATTCATCTCACCAACAATGATAGTAGCTAGTACTAGTACACAAACAATATTAGCATTGATATGTTCCAATTGATATGTTATTATTTATCTTTTTGAAGCTGTAAAGAGTCTTCCATCTGAAAAATCTGGAAAACTCCACCCAATGATTCTTGGACCTAATAGTTGAAATATGTTTTTCTGTCGCGACCAGGAAGCGGAAGTATCCAAAAAGCGTCCCACATTCATCAAGGCGAAGGAGCGTGTGACGCACACGCAGAAGAAGCTGGAGAGCGCCATCAAGACACTGGAACAGGCGCGGAAGGCGCACGAGGCGCACCAGGCGGACATCAAGAAACTGGAGGACGAGCTGCGCGAAGTGGAGGAGCAGAAGGCCGCCTGGGAGCAAAGCGTCCTCGGCGCGGGGCACGCGGGCCGCGCCGATGTGCATCTGGAGGAGGCGCAGGTGGGTACCGGCGAGTGGCTGGGCGAAGCGCAGTTGGGTACCGGCGGGGTCGAGTGGCTGGGCGAGGCGCAGGTGGGTACCGGCGGGGGGCGAGGCGCAGGCGGGTACCGGCGGGGGGCGAGTGGCTGGGCGAAGCGCAGGTGGGTACCGGCGGGGGCGAGGCGCAGGCGGGTACCGGCGGGGGGCGAGTGGTTGGGCGAGGCGCAGGTGGGTACCGGCGGGGGGCGAGGCGCAGGTGGGTACTGGCGGGGGGCGAGGCGCAGGTGGGTACCGGCGGGGGGGGAGGCGCAGGCGGGTACCGGCGGGGGGCGAGTGGCTGGGCGAGGCGCAGGTGGGTACCGGCGAGTGGCTGGGCGAGGCGCAGTTGGGTACCGGCGGGGTCGAGTGGCTGGGCGAGGCGCAGGTGGGTACCGGCGGGGGGCGAGGCGCAGGCGGGTACCGGCGGGGGGCGAGTGGCTGGGCGAGGCGCAGGTGGGTACCGGTGGGGGGCGAGGCGCAGGCGGGTACCGGCGGGGGGCGAGTGGCTGGGCGAGGCGCAGGTGGGTACCGGCGGGGGGCGAGGCGCAGGTGGGTACCGGCGGGGGGGGAGGCGCAGGCGGGTACCGGCGGGGGGCGAGTGGCTGGGCGAGGCGCAGGTGGGTACCGGCGAGTGGCTGGGCGAGGCGCAGTTGGGTACCGGCGGGGTCGAGTGGCTGGGCGAGGCGCAGGTGGGTACCGGCGGGGGGCGAGGCGCAGGCGGGTACCGGCGGGGGGCGAGTGGCTGGGCGAGGCGCAGGTGGGTACCGGTGGGGGGCGAGGCGCAGGCGGGTACCGGCGGGGGGCGAGTGGCTGGGCGAGGCGCAGGTGGGTACCGGCGGGGGGCGAGGCGCAGGCGGGTACTGGCGGGGGGCGAGTGGCTGGGCGAAGCGCAGGTGGGTACCGGCGGGGGGCGAGGCGCAGGCGGGTACCGGCGGGGGGCGAGTGGCTGGGCGAGGCGCAGGTGGGGTACCGGCGGGGGGCGAGGCGCAGGCGGGTACCGGCGGGGGGGCGAGTGGCTGGGCGAGGCGCAGGTGGGTACCGGCGGGGGGCGAGGCGCAGGTGGGTACCGGCGGGGGGGAGGCGCAGGCGGGTAACGGCGGGGGGCGAGTGGCTGGGCGAGGCGCAGGTGGGTACCGGCGGGGGGCGAGGCGCAGGCGGGTACCGGCGGGGGCCGAGTGGCTGGGCGAAGCGCAGGTGGGTACCGGCGGGGGGCGAGGCGCAGGCGGGCAGGGGGCGAGTGGCTGGGCGAAGCGCAGGTGGGTACCGGTGGGGGGCGAGGCGCAGGCGGGTACCGGCGGGGGGCGAGGCGCAGGCGGGTACCGGCGGGGGGGCGAGGCGCAGGCGGGTACCGGCGGGGGGCTAGTGGCAGGGCGAGGCGCAGGTGGGTACCGGCGGGGGGCGAAGCGCAGTCGGGGGGCGAGTGGCTGGGCGAGGCGCAGGTGGGTACCGGCGGGGGGCGAGGCGCAGGCGGGTACCGGCGGGGGGCGAGTGGCTGGGCGAAGCGCAGGTGGGTACCGGCGGGGGGCGAGGCGCAGGCGGGTACCGGCGGGGGGCGAGTGGCTGGGCGAGGCGCAGGTGGGTACCGGCGGGGGGCGAGGCGCAGGCGGGTACCGGCAGGGGGCGAGTGGCTGGGCGAAGCGCAGGTGGGTACCGGCGGGGGGCGAGGCGCAGGCGGGTACCGGCAGGGGGCGGGTACCGGCGGGGGGCGAGGCGCAGGCGGGTACCGGCGGGGGGCGAAGCGCAGTCGGGGGGCGAGTGGCTGGGCGAGGCGCAGGTGGGTACCGGCGGGGGGCGAGGCGTAGGCGGGTACCGGCGGGGGGCGAGTGGCTGGGCGAAGCGCAGGTGGGTACCGGCGGGGGGCGAGGCGCAGGCGGGTACCGGCGGGGGGCGAGTGGCTGGGCGAGGCGCAGGTGGGTACCGGCGGGGGGCGAGGCGCAGGCGGGTACCGGCGGGGGCGAGTGGCTGGGCGAGGCGCAGGTGGGTACCGGCGGGGGGCGAGTGGCTGGGCGAGGCGCAGGGGGGTACCGGCGGGGGGCGAGGCGCAGGCGGGTACCGGCGGTGGGCGAGTGGCTTAGCGAGGCGCAGGTGGGTACTGGCGGGGGGCGAGGCGCTGGCGGGTACCGGCGGGGGGCGAGTGGCTGGGCGAGGCGCAGGTGGGTACTGGCGGGGGGCGAGGCGCAGGCGGGTACCGGCGGGGGGGCGAGTGGCTGGGCGAGGCGCAGGTGGGTACCGGCGGGGGGCGAGGCGCAGGCGGGTACCAGCGGTGGGCGAGTGGCTTAGCGAGGCGCAGGTGGGTACTGGCGGGGGGCGAGGCGCTGGCGGGTACCGGCGGGGGGCGAGTGGCTTAGCGAGGCGCAGGTGGGTACTGGCGGGGGGCGAGGCGCAGGTGGGTACCGGCGGGGGGCGAGTGGCTGGGCGAGGCGCAGGTGGGTACTGGCGGGGGGCGAGGCGCAGGTGGGTACCGGCGGGGGGCGAGTGGCTGGGCGAGGCGCAGGTGGGTACTGGCGGGGGGCGAGGCGCAGGCGGGTACCGGCGGGGGGCGAGTGGCAAGCATCATGTTGCTAGTGTTTTTCTGTGACGTTTCGTCTTGTATATAATGCATGCATGCGTGTTTGCATTTACCGCTACTTCTTCATGTGCATATAACAGCAGGCAAAGGGGTAGAAGTCCATCAAATTTAAATTCAAAAATCATTTATTCAGTTGTAACAACAAGTAGCTCTTGTGAATGTCGCTATGCCATCGGTACGTAAGTCTACTCTGGGCGGGAGATCTTGTACTGAGAAGAACCGGCAAAAACTCAGCAAGTGTCCAGCTCTTTTTTCCCTTACAGCGTCAAAAATATTGGAAAATGCCCTATCATAGCAGGACACCTTCCATTACAAATAAACACAAAAAATATAGAAGACCACCACGTAACCACCATGTAAAAAAACAAAATAAAAAAAATCTAAGTTATCAAATTTACATCAGGTAAAAGTTTCAATTTCCACAATGTCATACAGTACCACTACAGTACTCTAATAAAAGTCAAAAATTGTTTAAGAAAAACAAAGTCAAACTATAGTAATTAATACTACCAATAAAATAAGTATGCAAGAGCAGACCAGCCTTCACAGGCGGCACCCGTTCACGATTATGCCATATGCATCATCATAGATACAGCCGCGGCCAGTTCTGATGCTGAGATCCGTCCCCAGATCCGCGAGTACGAGGAGCTGAAGATGGAGGCGTCCCGGCAGGCGGCGCGTTACCTGCAGGAGCTGGACTCCGTGAACCGCGAGCAGAAGTCCGACCAGGACCGCCTCGACAACGAGATGCGCCGCAAGGGTGACCTCGAGAACAAGCACCGCCAGAAGGTAACCCGTTACCTTGGTAACGCCTTCATTCATATTATTAAATATTTGATTTGATTTGATTTGATTCATTGTTTTATATGTGAACTTTTTTAGGCAGAAACAGGTTTTCCATTTCATTTGTACTTTCAGAACCTGGTTTACAGTGTTTCAGTTACATTATGTATTGTAAAATATATAAGTTAAATAAATGCGAACATATTTTAAATAGGAATTGTTTACATATATTTTTAAATACCTAAATGCAGGATCGAACCTGGGCTATTGTGGTTGCATCCGACTTATGCTGCCTTGACTTACAGTGGGACAACGCCTTTGAAATCTCGGGAAATGCCGGTTTTATTTAGACATTTGTCATTTCCGCAGGGTTGTCATAGTTTTAGTCTCAGTATTTCAATGTGAATTATTTATTTTCGTGTATGTAAGTACCCGTACCCACATGATTTTAAATTTTAGCACCTTTTAAAAATCTTTTTATTGTAACAAGAGTACCTACTGTTTTCTTTAGTGACTTCTTTCTGTCCTTCAAAATGCAAACTGCAAATATGAGTGTTGTTCAGGCCATCAATTAAAGAAATTTTTCCCAATTAAAGAATCCAACATCCCGCATCAAAATCGCAATCCCTCAAGCCTGTGGGATCGAAGTTATCAATCCCGCGGATCCGCAGGATTTGCGGTTCTGAAAAGAAAGCATCAATTTTGTTTTAAGTAGGTTCGTTCATGGATTTGTGAAGTGATATACGATTTTTATCATTCGATTAAACTAAAAGTGCTGTGTTGCATAAAGCTGATGTTTTCAATTGTCGAATTTAAATGTTTTATTAATTTATTTAAAAGAACATACACAATCCTTACGGGCTAATCCTAATGCAGTTTTGTATAGTTCTTTAAGTCCTGGTTATTTTAACATGATTCTAAAATGTTTATATAATTTTTAACGCAAATTTTGTTGCAAACAAATTACAAAAACGCAAATGTTGAAAAAATTTCCACAAGCAGGATTTGAACCCGCACCCTTCTGACATACCGGGTCAGGTTCTCTCCCATTTGAGCTATCGTGGTTCTAACCAGCCTGCCAAAATTATTCAACACTATATACTTTTACTTTAAAAGCCAAAGGCGCCCATTCAATGTCAGATGATTCTAGTTCATTCTACTGCTCAAATACAACCAATTTTCAAAACTTGTTTACTTTTATATTTTTCGGTATTTTTTCTCATTCATCAGCTCAGTTGCCTGGTTAGAGGGGCCTTATCATGGATAAAGTGGTTTATTCACCTGTCATTGAGACCGGGACGAATTAATATTTAGAACCAAGTTTATATCCATTTTTCATTCATCAAATTCAGTTTTTTATTCAGTCCCGTAAATTCTGCGGATCCAGTACTTCACATGTGATCTCGAATTACTGATCCCTATTCTCAATTCGTGCTTCAATCCAATCTTGCAAGTAAAATATATTAATACAAATTTTATATTTGGCACCTAGTTTCCTTTTATGGTAGAATTAAGTCCAGCAAATATATGATTCCACTTTGTAATCATCGTATCCAGACTCAAATTTGATTCGCATATTGAATCGGCACCCACGGAAACCTTAAAAACGATACCCATATCGATTCTTTTTTAAATCGTGTCCGCCATCTTGGATTTTGAAATAGATGTCATCATACACACTTAAAAACAATATTAAAAATCGCCTTTGCCATGTAATAGTTGTCATAACCGTGATCAGCAAGCACTCCCATAAACCATAAACATAATTTTTATGGTTTATATATAATTTTTTGTGTTGATTTCATTGAAAAAATGTTTTTTTTACTCAATTTAAAAGTTGCGTCCCGCGTCCGTCATTTTAAATCTATCTATTTCTACAACCTAATTAATAGAATATTATTAGACTTACCTTTCTTCTGTGTGAGGACACTGGTGAAATTTCAACTTCTTATTTTTTTAATTTTTTTTTAATTTTTTAATTTATTTGGGTCAACTAACAATATCACAATTAAATTTATACGACGCAATGACATGCAGTCTCTCACAGCACGATTAGTATGAACCATTATTACAGTATATTTTTATTATTAATTTCATTTATTATTCAAACGAAACAGTCAAAACTAAAATGAATCAGCCCTAGATTCTGTTTCCCATCCATGGGTGTATGGCATCTTGGGATCGCTGCCGCCCCCCTCTCGCCCCACAACCCCCGCACGATTGCTGTCTAGAAGTAACCGTTGGACGACTGTAAGGAAGAGGTTATGTTTTCATGTAGTGTGCGCCGCAGTTAATTCGCGCCTTTAACCCGCCAGTTATGTGAGACCGGATACTTCGAAATAGTGGGACAACTTTTTCACCCGCCATCAATTTTTATCGTGATTTTCAATCGGAGTGCACTTGAATGAAGGTCATCTTATCTAACATAAAGTCTAAACAGGCATCGTTCTATTACAAAACACCAATACTAGCTGCAAGCCGCTTCAGCTTCATATGCTGCCAACTGCTTGCGTGTACCATGAACGTAATTGATGTGCGCACTGTCGCAGGGCCACGAGCGCAACGAGGCCATGAAGCGCGTGGAGAAGCTGAACGAGCACATCCGCAGCTCCGAGCAGGCGCTCGACGACCAGCGGCGGCTGCGCGACGAGCTGCAGGTACGCACGCGGCACATTTATCACCACTATTTATAATATTATCTAATCTTAGTGGGACCTCTCCCAGTAGCACTTCAACCCATCGAGATCTTTTATTTGTGTTTTTTTCTGTTTATAATACTTCATATCTATTTTATTTACTATTATATTTGTCGAATAAAGAGTTGAGGGCCTGTTTCACAATGTCTGATTAGGAGATACTTGACAGTTAAAGTGAAAGTTTTGTATGGAGTATCTGTCAAGTAAACGCTAATGGGAACTTACTTGTAGATGGTGAAAGAGGCCTTGAGTCTTATGCGTGTTATGTCCATAATCACATTTATTTAATTTTTACATTGTATTACATCTAGTAGCTTGTTTGCTATATACCTAGTTCTCCCAGTTTATTTAAGTTTAGCGATACATTCGGTTTTAGCGGCATACAAGAAAAACATAAATTTCGCAAACTATAAACAACCGGAACATACCAGCTGTTACGAATCGATAAAATTCCCTCGCATCGGAAATTATGCAATGTTACAGTTAAGGGTGGGCCGACCAAAAAATGCCAAAAATGCAGTTACGGTTAAGTAAATATAATTGAAAATACTATCGTATTAAATGAACAAAATATACATTTAGTATCATAGGGAACGTGTTTACAATTTGTCAGAACCATAAATTCATAACACGCTATAGTTTTTTCTACAATATCATTTAAAGTTGGGCAAAGATCATGAAAACGAGTGGCGGCGTTTAGTAGATTTCTTATAGTTTATCTAAATTATTGTACCTCTGATTTTGTCTTAACAATCATCAATGGATAAACTACAAATTGCTAGACTACATTTTTGATTTATCTAGTGGTTATTTAAATAATATTTTTTTATTAAGCACCTTAAATGGCCGCGCGGCATCAAATAAATATGGACGACGACATTTCAAATAAAAGATATGACACTTGTCACTTACGGACGGCGCACCCTTAAAGTTTCAAATGGGACGATCTTTTTATTTTTAATTAACTTAGTGGTTTACCACCACCACCAGTTAGAATCTCGTTGGTTTCGGAATAGTTCGTAGTTTTAAAAAAACTAGAATATTATAAAAGTTAGTAGTTATGACTTTTAAGGCGACACTTTTAAAAAATACATCAACTTTCATTGAAAGTTGTAAGACTATGACAAGACTAACGAATCTGAAATTTTGATATAGATAACTTCATGCCTTTGTCTTTAACACCCTTGCTCAAAAACACGATTGCGCAATTTTGACTCGATCGTAATTCTCTAAAAACAAAAAGGCATGAAGTTATCTACTTATATCAAAATTTCAGATTCGTCGGTCTTGTCATACTCCTACAACCATCGATGAAAGTTGATGTATTTTTTCAAAGTGTCACCTTAAATTTTCAAGTATTTAAAGATGCCTTCGTTCTTATCACAGTTTACCATCAGGTGAGACGATAGTATGTTCTGTGTTGATAAGAGGTGTTTTCCCTGCTTCGTTGAATACTGAGTGAGTGTGTTGTTCCGGGGCGCGCAGAGCGACGTGGGCCAGTGCCGCGGGCGCGCCGCGGAGCTGCAGGCGCAGCTGGAGGACGTGGCCTCGCAGCTGGGGGACGCGCGCGTCGACAAGCACGAGGAGGCGCGCCGGCGCAAGAAGCAGGAGATCGTCGAGAGCTTCAAGCGGGACATCCCCGGCGTGGTCGGTACCATAGCACGCAAAGGAGGACAGGCTAACTTTGTGCATTGTGAAAATTGTCTTATTGATACCTATACAGGATGTTTGTATACCTGTATAGTACCGAATATGGTAGTATCGTGCGTAGAACCCCACAATATATATAAATATAAATAAAATTAATATATAAATATGAACGTACCTGAAACGCACCATATGGCCGTGCAATTGAGGTTTTTGTTACTGAGTCTAGTTGTAAACTTGTAAAGTGATAACTCTACGTGCAGCTGATTTATTGTATTGGTCGACGACCTCATAGTCCAACAAGAACAGGTGTCAAAAAAACACTTTTACGAAACTACTCGCAATCTACTTGCTTTTACACTTTAATTTAAATTAATAATCCGTTTTGAATCCTTTGTAGAGTCCGTGTTCATAGGGAGACTGAGGTGCACGTAGTCGTCTCAAAAATAATATATTAAAATAAATTAAAGTTTTTTTTATGAAATAGTAAATTTACGTAAATATGGTTTTCATCATCATGTTATTACGGTGTTCTTTATGATTGGTTGCATAGCTATGTTTCGTGATTATACAAATATTACTAAACACCTTGTATACTTTTTTTTTCTAATCAGTTGTACATTTGTATTTTTGTTTTGTACTGCGTTTATTTTCTGTTTTGTTTCTTTAGATAACCTGTTTAAAATTTTGATCATGATATGTACACTATTTAAGGATTATTGTCTAGACTAAATTCTGCAAAAACTATTTAAACATGTATTGACTGTAATCGACAGTGTACCTCGAAATATAAATAAGTAAATTTTGGCGATGAATGAAGTAACGGTGCTATAGAATGTTATTAGAGTGTTCTTAACCGTGCGTGTTATCGTGCACAGTACGACCGCATGATCAACATGTGCCAGCCGACGCACAAGCGCTACAACGTGGCCATCACCAAGGTGCTGGGCAAGTACATGGAGGCGATCGTCGTGGACACCGAGAAGACGGCGCGCCGCTGCATACAGGTCGGGAACACTTTATGTTATTTGAAACAGTGGAATAACACTTTGAAATTCTCTCCAAAAATCCGTTGTATATCTCAGTAAAATCTCATATATTGGTAGAATGATATTTGTCTTTCAGCATTTTTAACACAAGTGATTTTGGTCAATTATTAAACATTTTTAACACAAGTGATTTTGGTCAATTATTAAACATTTTTAACACAAGTGATTTTGGTCAATTATTTAACCTTTTTTAACACAAGTGATTTTGGTCAATTATTAAACATTTTTAACACAAGTGATTTTGGTCAATTATTAAACATTTTTTTTTGTTAGTTTTGACGTTGATTAGATGTGTAAAACAAGGCATTTAAAAGAGTATTACCGTTTATTTCTATTTGTTAGAGGAATTAGTTTATATAATATAATTGTGTTTTTTTTATTAATGTGTAATGTTTTTAACGTTGAAGAACCAAAATAAATAAATAAATAAAAAAGGAAAAACAAACTTCTATACAGCAATCCCTTTGGCATAATGCCTAGTAAAGTTGTATGTTAAAAATCATGTAGTAATTTTACGTCATATTAGTTTTTAAAGTTTACAATAGATGACACTACTTTTCCGAATCATTGTATTAACAGTATAAGAATATGTACATTAATAAAAATATTCTTCATAAGACTAGCAAATGGAACCAAAATTGTATTCAGTTTCATATTGAATGCTCTTTTGGACTTATTAAAGTTACTTGTGTAATGAAGTTCGCATCATTAATGCTTTAATGTTCCTTGTGCAGGTGTTGAAGGAGCGCATGCTGGAGCCGGAGACGTTTCTGCCGCTCGACTACATCCAGGCCAAGCCGCTGCGCGAGCGGCTCAGGTACAGACAGCTTAGCATCACTTTAGCACAAATGCTTTTTATAAAGTAACTAGCTGACCCGGAAAACGTTGTTTTGCCAATTATTTCTAAGCAACTTGTAGGGTAGAAGAAAAATAACTAACTTATTGTAAGTGTGTGAGGATAAGAAATGTATTTGTTTTTCCCCGAAATAGTGTTTTGTTCCTAAATTAATTGTTAAAACTTACCCTTTTTCAAATGTAAAAGCACTCTTCTGCATACAGTGATATGGTCGAAAACTAGAAAACACCTATCACCCGTAAAGATTGAAAGATTGATTGATAAAAGAGAGAGAAAAAGCCTCTTGAGTTCCCCAGCTCTTCTCGGTAAAAGGCGCTAAGTTAGGTTTAAACTAAATTTTAGTTCTTAAGTATTAATTGGGGTTTTTGCAGTCTTGTTGTTAAATAAGTGTCTGTTATGGCTTATATTTAATAAATGATTCGACTTTGACTTTGAAACCTTTACTAAAGAGTGATCAACTTACTTGTCAGGGACATCCGCGAGCCCAAGAACGTGAAGCTGCTGTTCGACGTGCTGCGGTTCGAGCCGGCCGCCATCCACCGCGCCGTGCTCTTCGTCACCAACAACGCGCTGGTCTGCGAGACGCCCGAGGACGCCTCGCGGGTGGCCTACGACCTGGACCGCGCCAAGACCAGTCGCTACGATGTGAGTATACCACCAGCGCTACACCTGGACCGCGCCAAGACCAGTCGCTACGACGTGAGTATACCACCAGCGCTACACCTGGACCGCGCCAAGACCAGTCGCTACGACGTGAGTATACCACCAGCGCTACACCTGGACCGCGCCAAGACTGTAAGTGGGATCCATAGCCAAATGTGCAAGTCGCAAAATGTGCAGGCTGCGTAAAATGATCAAATCGCAAAATGTGCAGATCTCACATTGACCAGATCGCAAAATGTGCAGATCTCACAATGAGCAGATCGCAAAAAGGTGCAGATCGCATATTGAGCAGATCGCAAAAAGTGCAAGCAGATCTTATATTGAGCAGGTCGCAAAATGTGTAGATTTTGAAATAGAGCTAATTCAGCCCACTGTGAATATACCTTTATATTATCTGACGGTGACTACTTGAAATTTAATACACATCAATCACATCTTCAGAGTTCTTAAAGAAAGTCATATTTTTAAAAAGTGCCTATTATAAATAAATATTAAAAACATAAATAAAGCCCCGTTTGCATGTAGTTGGTAGTATACAAAATTGATATGAAACTTAAGTTGTTTTTTAATAATAGGTATTACTTTAATTTGTTTTAAAAGCGTAGAAGTTATGCGGCCATAATCATAATGACAATCGCTTCTTGAAATCGAATAAACCCACTATATGGAAGAGTGATAGATCAAGATCAATAGAAATCAATAGCGTTTCGTTTCGTTTTCTGTAAACGATTGTTATCTTGGCTTAGTCTCCAAGTAAGTATGTTAAGTTTAACTAATTGTAGTGTTTGTTTATGATAATAAATCTTTAATATTGTTTGGGTTTATTTTTATTTTTAAAGATTATTGTCACCTTTGGTTTTATGAGCAAGAATCAAAAGAATTCAGTCCTTTGGTCGCGAGCTCTAGGAGAAATTAGAGCTCCCGGTATCCGGGTTACATGTGGAAACGTGTAGGTACACGTGTCCTTAACACCGGTGGTACTAACAACCCGAAATACACGGAGCCGCTAAGATATCTATATATCCGCTATCTTTTCCTCCAGAAAACGGTTAAGTTCAACTCATCGGATTACCTCTACTCGCTGTGGATCGGACCTGCGTGTACGAGTATAGTGTAAATAAGTGCACATTTTACGATTTGCTCATATTGCGACCTGCACATTTAACGATTTGCACATATTGCGATCTGCACCTCCTGCAATTTGCACATACTGCGTCCTGCACCTTCTGCGATTTGCACATATTGCGACCTGCACCTTCTGCGAATTGCATTAGTGCACATTTTGCGACTTGCACATTTGGCTGTGGATCCTGTAAGTGCTGGTGACTGTACCATACCGACTAACTAACGCGCCAGTAAAACTGACACGCAAGGTACCTGCCTGCCGTCATATTTCTACTGCACATTTTAAATATGTGCATGGAAAATGAATGCTACAGTTGCTTTGAACTTAGAACATGTCGTTATGAACGTTTGTTGTATGGGAGCCCCCCTTAAATATTTGTTTTATTTTAGTTTAATTATTTATTTTAAAGTGAATATATAATTAAATATTCTGTGGATATTTCAAGCGTCTACCTGTTGCCGTTATCAATATCGAGCAAAAACGAGCAAAAAATCCGTTTGTTGTATGGGAGCCCCCTTAAATATTTATTTTATTCTGTTTTTTAGTATTTGTGTTATAGCGGCAACAGAAATACATCATCTGTGAAAATTTCAAGTGTCTAACTATCATGGTTCATGAGATACAGCCTGGTGACAGACGGACAGACAGACAGACAGACGGACGGACGGACAGACAGACGGACGGACAGAGGAGTCTTAGTAATAGGGTCCCGTTTTACCCTTTGGGTAAAAGACTGTTGTGTTTGAATAGGGCTTCTTTGACTTACAGAGTAAGAGCAGATAGTGTTGATTAAATTTGGCGAGTTGGATTGAGCCACGATAGCATAGTTGGTAGTGCACCTGACCCGGCATGTCATCGGGTGCGGGTTCGAATCCCGCTCGTGGAATTTTTTCAACACTGTCTTTTTTCAAATTCTAATTTTTTCGCAACAAATTTTGCGTAAAATTATATATAACCATAATAATGTCGTTGTATTTATAGGCGCTGGCGCTGGACGGCACGTTCTACCAGAAGTCGGGCATCATCTCGGGCGGCTCGCTGGACCTGGCGCGCAAGGCCAAGCGCTGGGACGAGAAGCACCTCTCGCAGCTCAAGGCCAAGAAGGTAGGCTGCGACTGGCGAGTAGCGCCGCCCACTGATACCCAATCGTGCTCTCGTTGTGCTTTCAGAAATCCAATGCAAAGAAGTTGATTCTAATGAATTTGTGAAAATAACTTTTTGAAATGTCTTTTGAAATGTTTAAAAATAGATAATATAACAATTTCTGGATTAGTAAGTCCTTAAATTCTTTTTATTTTCTCCATTTAATTAGAATGCAACTTACTGTAGGATTATTTTGTGGTTATAAATAAGTAAATATTTCTAAGATTGACTAATATTTATTGCAATTCAGTTTCACGTTACCTACATTACAAAAACTGTGCGAGTGACAAGACCATAGAGAAGAAAAGAAAACTATTTGACAGATGAGATTGCGTTCACGAACATTGTAACACTTACAATATTATGAGACATTAAACAATACCTACTACTCAATTAACATTAACTTCACTTGTTATTCCTTTCGTCATCATCATCATTATCATCTCAGCCAAAGACGTCCACTGCTGGACAAAGGCCTCCCCCAAGGATATGAGGGGTATTTGCCGTAATCGCCACGCTTGGCAGGCGGGTTGGCGATCGCAGTAGGTTGAGGGTAACCTCAGAGAGATGCTGCTGCCCATCCTCTGGAATAGTCCCTTAGTCGGCTTTTACGACACCCACGAGAAGAGATGGGGTGGTGCAATTCTTTATCCCCGGCATCACACAGGGGGATTCCTTTCGTAGAACCAGCAAAAGATTGTTTTTATATTTATTAAATTTACCAAAGTTTATTACATTGCTTCCAAACATATAATACTTAGGTAACTATACATAACCAAATCGTAAATGCAATGCACAAAATGTATTGTTCCCTCCGAACTGGAACACAGCAATGCATGCTTCGTAATCGGTAAACGTGTATGTTAATGCCGCCATTGCGCCCGGTCGGTTCACAGGAGAAGCTGACCGAGGAGCTGCGCGAGTCCATGAAGAAGTCCCGCAAGGAGTCGGAGCTCACCACCGTGGACTCGCAGATCCGCGGCCTCGAGTCGCGGCTCAAGTACGCCGTCACCGACCGCGACACCACGGTAACGCCATCACCATTCACTCATTCTGTCATTCTTTCATTTGTTCGTTCGCTCTCTATTGTCATTATGAGACACCCTTATTGTCATGCCTAACTGATTTATTTGGAGATTTAGCTGATTGCATGAGACGGCATTTTCAGCGTCAGATTGTTTTGGGGGCGGCGAGAAACTTAAAGGGTTCCTCAAGCCGTGTGATCGAAACACCGTCGGAGGTTTTCTAGAGGGAATTGCAACACGCACTAGCGCGTATCCCCGTGACCTACTAGATTCTCCGAGGGTTCGGATCAGATCGGATTATTTAGTTTGACAAAAGGGTTCAGGTGTTTACCAACTTTTACTGCTGATTGTACAACAGCTCATCCAAATAAATACTCATTTATAGTAAGCTATGTAAAAGTGTTATGTCATGTAAATTAATTTTTTATTGACAGGCAATTATGAAAATTTTACTAAGCGTTAATAAATTTGATGGTTTTAATAAGGGCGGCTTTAATAAAGTCACCATTTTTTTATTCTAATAAACTTACGAAAAGGGCTTTTGAATCGTCCATACATTTTTTACCTATTACCCATTCAGTACGTCTATTTCTTAGCTATAAGAATGGGCGTAAGAAACTCCACAGCTTTAATAGAAGTAACGACATTTACAAAAAAAAATGATACAATATTTAATTTAATACATAATAATAACAAAGCGATGCGTTAAAAAACATGTTTATTTGGTTTTCGTTGGTGTTAGAGATGTATTTATCTATTTGATGTTATTGCAGTTGAAGCAAATCAAGGCTCTGGACGCAGAACTGGCGGAGCTTGAGAGAAAGATTGAGATGTTCGGAGTAAGTATTTGCAGATTGTGTTAGAAAACGTTCAAATTGGATTATATATATCTGTTATTGTGTATTAATCAAAACTCATGCAAAGTCAAATTCTGTAAATGATAATTTTAACGATAAACTCGTCGTAACTTTAGAAATAAAAGTCTCAAATTTTTGGTTTGAGCCATTTTGCGGTCGGTCTTACTTATTTATTTTTGATTTTGATTATTTATTGTTATACATATTGCGATGACTAGAATGTTGTTACCCAAATGACTGGTGAAAGTTTCGTCTATAAAGTGACTAACATGACCGTGGTGGTCCGCAGCCGCAAGTGGAGGAGATCGAGCGCACGATCCGCGCGCGCGACGCCAAGATCCAGGAGGTGAAGGAGAACATGAACAACGTGGAGGACGTCGTGTTCCGCGCCTTCTGCCGCGACATCGGCGTCGGCAACATACGGTCGGCACCAATAGATCAATATACAAAAAAATAACACATACACAAACAACAGTCTGTCAAAATCAAGTAAAACGCTGATCTGGGTGAATTTTGCGCCAATCACAGCGCACGGAAGATCAGACGAGCGTCGATAAGCGCTTCTGAATCATCGTAGGTCTACAAACGGGTTGCTGAACTGGAGCTGTCCCATATTTATAGTAGTGTATAGGGTCATCGGGCTTTGACGCACCACACTGATTCGACTCGATTCGATGCTTTTCAACAATCGACACCGAACTGTTATTACACATTAATATAAGTCTTGTTAATCCATACAGAAAGTTAATACGCTAGTGTTAATTATTAGTTCATGCCAGCATTTTAAAGAAGTTATGGGGATGTATAATCTCCATAGCTAGTAGTTTTGTGATTCACCTCGAGCTAGTAAGCCCCCCCCGCAGGCAGTACGAGGAGCGTGAGTTGCGCGCGCAGCAGGAGCGCGCCAAGAAGCGCATGGAGTTCGAGGCGCACATCGACCGCATCGCCTCCAACCTCGAGTTCGAGCGCTCGCGCGACACGCAGAGTGAGTGCAACCTACGTGTTCCCGCTAACCAAAACTCGAACGCTACGTTGAGCGAACTCTATGTACTCATATGTATAGTCGACCATGAAATTGCTTTATCACTTTTGACAAAAACTTCCATTACAATAAAATGTCGCTAAGGCTCATTGTCAATAGTGACAACGTATCTGTCACTTGGTCTTTTAAACAAAAATAGACCTTGTTGTTTTATTATATGCAAACAAAATTCACTTCCAAGGTGGTAAAGCAATTTCGTTGTCGACTCTACCTACATCGTTATAACGTTTGGAACCGATTTCGTAGGGTTCCAACTAACAAATCTAACCAGTTCCTACTTTTCAGTTTCCTAGGTACAGTATTTTAGGAGAAATTAAAATTTATAACTTTTTCATACTAAAAGTACGCGTATTAGCCGACAAAATTAAGTTGGTTCTTTAAAAAGACCAAAATGGTGGCCAATTTTAGTTTCATCGGAATCGGCCCTTATACAAAAAAATTGGCCGCCATCTTGGCCTTTTAAGGAACCAACTTAATTTGGTCGGCTTATACGCGTACTTTTAGTATGAAAAAGTTATAAATTTTAATTTCTCCTAAAATACCGTACCTAGGAAACTGAAAAGTAGGAACTGGTTAGATTTTTACACCCACAAAATCTTGGCTATAGTCATAAACTCGCTACTTGCTCCATTCCTGTGGAAAAACCATGTTTAGGTATCAACACCGTGACCCCAGCGGGATAACCATATTAGCGTTATATCTCAGGATGTGCTGTAGCTAGAGTTCTCGGTTTTGTCTAACAAATTTTCTCTCAGAGTCAACAAAATCTTCCCTGGATTTCATGAATGTAGCCTTTTGTCTTACACCTCAACTAGAACTTACTTTTCGGAGGAATTTTGACGAAAAGTAGGTATTTGATTACTCGGTAACTACAGAAGGTAGAATCCTGGAATTTTCACTGATGAATTCATAATTGAATCAACAAAATCTTAGCACAAAAACTATATCAGTAGCGTGTCTCGTTCCTGCTCGTTTTAGGTCAAATAGTTTTGACGAGCGTGACCCCAGCGGGATACCCTTTAACATGGGATATCTCGATAACTATTGGTCAACAAATTTTGATATTTGCTAATAAATTTAAACATAAGAGCGTTTACGCCGAGCGCGAGACCTTAAGTTTAGGTTTTTAAGTCCAAATATCACGCACAAGAAGCGGGCTGTGAGCGCGCGCGAGTGTGTGCGTAGAGTAGGCTAGTTCTGCTCACTATAGTCAAACTCACTACTTTGATCCGTTCGAATTTAGTTTTTCGGTATACTTAGAAATTATTGAAGTGAAAACTTCTTTAGCGGCGTTATACATTTTTTTTGTAATGGGTAAAAAATGTTAAATTCGCGTCAGAACACGTGACCTGATCGAAAATGTAAGACGTAAAATCGTAAGACGGATGGAGAGTAGACAGCCGGCGCGGCGTAGGAGAGGAAGTATCCCCCTCTCTTTCTACGGCGCGGCGAAAATGTATGCCTGTTGTTTCGTTTAGGCGGCGCAGGGCGCTTGCGCGAATAAATTGTCATGTTTGTGTACGATAGCACAATAAATAAATATTGTATTCTACCACATAAATGATAGTACTTTTATACTGATAATTGAAGCAATTCGTGCAAAATTATTCCCTAACCATTCCAAAATATCAAAAATGCACAACGTTAATATTCAAGTTTTCACTTCTGCCGGCACTCCCGGGGTGCAACCCGTCGTTTTTTTATTTTTAACTATGGGCGTAAGCAGATGGCTAAACTACAGATACATGAAATAAGTACCTATAATATTATATTGCATGTATTTTTATTAATGTTGTAATTAATCTTATATCACAAAATTATAATCAATACCTATCTGTTCCTCAACGATTTATTTTGGACGAATTGATTTGACGACGACAAATTTTATTTTATTTTATTCATAGCTCGGCAAATGTCTCCACTCCACTTGATGTTAAGTGGAAATAGAGTCCCTGTTGTTCCCTGCATGACGTGACAGTTGACAGTTTGTTGATGGTTTGAGATACGAAACATTTAAAAATCCTTCTTATTTAAGTTTTTCTTTCAATATTTTACAAAGAAATGATTAATTGTATGGGCAGTCAAATAAATTGACCGATTTCTTAGAATATATCAATAATAATATGTTGTCTATTACCAAGCCCAATTTTGCTAATCTCCTTTTAAAATAAATTTTGTATAAAAACTACTTGGAAAATATGAGCCACATAAGCACAAAGCGCATCATGCAGCAATAAAATAGGTGCTGTCAAAACTCGGTCAAGTTATTTGACTGCCCATACAATTAATCATTTCTTTGTAATACATTGAAAGAAAAACTGAAATAAGTAGGATTCTAAAAAACATAATAATAGGCAAGAATACTTAAAAAAATTAAAAAAGGAATACACTTACTAACAAAATAAATAATTAGTCTACAAAAGTCGCACTGCTAGGATATGGCGAGGAGATTGGGCCATAGCCCATAGCGCACACTGGCACGGGTGCGGAGCAGTCGAGACAAAAACTGGGACCACCGGTTTTACGTGTCTTGCAAAGGATCCCCTCCTTTTCAATCCTTCCCTCCTCCGAGAGAAACACACATAGATGGTATTTCCCACCCATCCCGTGGGCCAGCATTGCGAAAGTTACTTAAAGCTCACTTCTCACCACGCCCGATCGGAGGGGGGGGGGGGGTGGGGGGGTTTCGTTGAATTTATTACCCATTATCTCTGCAACATAATATACGTTGTCAGTTTAAAAATTTAATTTGTTTATGCTCTCACCAATTATCTAGCTCAAGATAAGTATTCTTAAGAAACTCGTTAGTATAGTAAGATAATATGGATAAATGCATAGACATGGACATGCATGCAACATAGAAAAAACACCTAGACCCGAAATAAATTTAGAAAAACAGTCCTTCTCTAAATTAACCCGACCGGGAATTGAACCCGGGGCTTTGGAGACGGCGCGACGCCCGACCCGGCGCGCTAACCACTCGACCACGGAGGTCGTCCAATTTAAAAATGTTGCAATTCATCAAAGTAACATAAAATAATTTATTCACTAAAGTACTAAGATTTGCTTATCGCGCTATAAATTTGAACTATCTACGAAATTACGGCAATTGTTCGAAAATCGTCGGGTAGAGCGTCGAGCGACGTGACCACTCTCTCAGAGGCCTCGCGGCGGACTGATTTGATACTAATAGAACGCAGAGTTTTGTAGTAGTTTTAGAGCAGTTTTAAAATATTTATAGAAAAATTATAGAGCTAATTTAGTAAAAAGAATTTTGCGCATAATTTAAAGAACACTTTTTTCCATAGTAAAAAGCTTTTATCTTATATTTATATAGTAAGTTTAATAGAGAAAACAATTATTTTATCACCTATAATTTCTTTAAAAATTCAAAATGTTCGGATTTTTATAGTTTTTGTTAGTAACCAAAATCTAAAAATGTTTTCAACAAACTATTTTGCTGAAGATCTTTCAAATTGAAATAAAATTTTTGTTCTTAGGTTTGTCAGTAATTTAAACACATTTTTAAGCTTCGAAGTTGACGCGGAAAGTCAAATTATGAAAACCTCTGTTCAATTATCTGGTTATAAATTCCAAAATATCCACAAATCTAAAAATGTTTTCAACAAACTATTTTGATGACAAGATCGCCTAATGATATAAGTAATTAACATATTTGTAAAGTAAATAATTATAGATATTAAGAGGTTTGAAAAGTACAGTTTTTGAGCAAAACGGCGTAAACGCTCATAATATCAACTAAATCATGGCGAAATTTGAAGCCGATCTGAAGGGGTTATCCCGCTGGGGTCACGGACATGTTTTCTCATTGTTGTATGTCGTGATAGCACTAATATAGAGTGTGATTATTGCACAGAGAACGTGACGCGGTGGGAGCGCACAGTGCAGGACGGCGAGGACGAGCTGGAGGCCGGTCGCCAGGCCGAGGCCAAGCAACGCCAGGACATCGACCGCGAGCTACGGCGCGCCGACGAACTCAAGGCCGACCGCGCCGCCGCACGCGCGCGCGCCACCCAGCACGACCAGGACCTGGACAAGGTACCGCCACCCAGCACGACCAGGACCTGGACAAGGTACCGCCACCCAGCACGACCAGGACCTGGACAAGGTACCGCCACCCAGCACGACCAGGACCTGGACAAGGTACCGCCACCCAGCACGACCAGGACCTGGACAAGGTACCGCCACCCAGCACGACCAGGACCTGGACAAGGTACCGCCACCCAGCACGACCAGGACCTGGACAAGGTACCGCCACCCAGCACGACCGGGGCCTGGACAAGGTACAGAAGGCATCGACTACACGCGAGCGTCACGGCAAGCAGATTTCTAGCTCATTGCCCGTGTGGAACTGGGCTAGACACGTCAGCCGCATGGGCCCAGAGAAGTAGTCTAAAATTGCCACTGACTGGATTCCATTTGTCGAACACCGACGACGTGGCAGGATAAAGTGAAGATGAGGGGTGACTTACCAATTTTTTGCTGGGTTGGTATGATGCGGCCGAGGATTGAAGGAGACGAGTGGAGACGCAGAAGAGATGCCTTCGGCAAGCAGTGGGACACGATACATGAGAAATACTGATTTGTCGACAACTATTATTGATATCTAAATATTTTCCTTTAATTAATCTCTAAAGTGAGCCGGTAAAATCTCTTAAAAATCCAAATTGTTATACATAATTTTGAATGTTCGGTGGCAGGCCCGCAAGGAGGTGTCGGCCATCACGAAGGAGATCCAGGCGGTGCAGAAGCAGATCGCGTCCATCGAGGCGCGCATCGAGAGCAAGCGCAGCGACCGCCACAACATACTGCGCCAGTGCAAGGTCAAAATATACTTCTATATTACTCTTATTTAGTTTTAAACTGATGTTTCCTTCATATAAATTACATTCCATTTCCAAGTGCTCGTACACTAGAATCCGGGTTATATTCAAAGTTAAGTCGATAAAGTTTTATTTATCAACTTATGATTAGATGTAACAAACATAAATTTCGATGCAGTTTTTCCAAAAAAAAAAATCTAATCACACAGTTGTTGCCGTTGTCATGATTTCATACTGTTTAGATATTTTCGAGCAAGTACTTAAAGTGTGAGCGAGTTGCTCAAGCGGTTCAGAGTAAATACTGGATATGGATGGATGGATGGAATGGAATATGGATTCCAAATTGTTTTGTGTATTTGTATATATTGACGATCATGTTGTCGCTGACGTACAGGGTGCCAAGTGCGAGTATGATTCGCCATTCGATCACGTTAACGAAAACGAAAATGTGTATAGCAAAATGTTAACTCCTATCGTATGCCGCCAGGAGGCGCTGTTTCAATGCCATACTAATATTCGTTTTCGTAAACGTAAGCGAATGAATACGGATAGTAACCAAAACTCACACTAGGCACCCTGGGTACGTTATCGCTTGTATAATATAGATGAGTTTGACAATCTTTTGAGTAAAAAAACTGACCCGGTATGTCAGAAGGGTGCAGGTTCAAATCCTGCTCGTGGAAATTTTTTCAACATTTGTGTTTTAGTAATTTGTTCGCAACAAAATTTGCGTTAAAAATTATATAAACATTTTAATCTTTTGATTGTTGACAATAACGTTTGCGTGGTTCCAGATGGACGACATAATAATCCCCCTGCTGGAGGGCAGCCTGGACGACACGGCGGAGGCCGAGTCAGAGTCCTCGGCCGCCAACTCCTCGCAGCAGTACCGCCGCGACTCCAGGTCATCCATCACAACTACTTATTACATTTCCATTTTAGGGCATTTAAGTATGTGCCAGCTTTTTTTAACTGTTTCTAAATGTTTCATTAAAGTTGTGCTTCTTGCGCCCATTCTTCTCCACAGCTGAAAAATAAACGTCCTGAATACCCATTCATTTAGTAGGTAAAAAATGTTTGGACGATTTAAAAGCATTTATTGTTAAATATTTATAAAATTTACAAAATACAGTGAAAAAATTAAACGCCTACCCGACCCAGCCAGGAATCGAACCTGGGTCTTCCGCAATCCGGGCGGCTGCACTGACCGCTATGCTACCGGGAAGGCTGACGTAGACGCTGAATTTTGTCACTGCTTTTGTAATTTTTAGAGTGCTAATAGCGGCACAGCGCGCCATCTATCCAACGACCATTGCAACCGTTGGCTATGCAGATTCATCTTTGCAGATGAAATACTACAAATTTGATAACACAACGCTATAGTAAATTTTTACTTTTTATTTTCAAGTGCTAATTGCTGCACTGAAGCTAAATTAAATATTTATAAAATTTACAAAATACAGTGAAAAACCCAGAGTGTTGCGGAAGACCCAGGTTCGATTCCTGGCTGGGTCGGGTAGGCGTTTAATTTTTTCACTGTATTTTGTAAATTTTATAAATATTTAATTTAGCTTCAGTGCAGCAATTAGCACTTGAAAATAAAAAGTAAAAATTTATTGTTAAGTTGATTTTAATAAAAAAGTGACTTTGACTCTACGACACCAACGTGTGGCTCCATCCTATTGGTTATATGGTGATGGGTATGGCTCGCGTATTCCGGTTCCCAGAACTACCAATTTTAACGTTTTTTATTATTTTGTACCTCATTATCAAATAAAAAAAAATATAAAAGTATAGCACAATTATTTCATGTATTTACATACTACCTACAAATTATTAGATAGTAATTATTGCTTGAAACCGGAATACTAATGCAAAATACTTGCAAAATACTGCTACTTAGTGATAAAAATAGGTATGAGTTGACCGACAGTTTATAAGTTAATACTCAATACTTTATTGCATTCCATAATGTTTACACAATGAGATGGTAGGTTTACATTGGGATCAATTATGGACCCTGTCGGGAACATTATGTCAACACTATTATGTTTGTCCGTTCTGCTCTATTCTAAACCTATCATGAAGTCCAGTCAAATTGTTCAATGGGCGTGGTTTCATTACAATACTGCCACTTCCAAAAAAGCCATTTCTGGTCTTTTTCCTTACTCCTGTGCGTGTGCTCAGGATCCGCGTGGACTACCGGTCGCTGGGCGAGGCGCTGAAGGAGCTGGAGGAAGCCGACGAGGTGAAGCGCAAGGCCGACAAGCTGCAGAAAGCCATCAACTCGCTGCAGAACACCGTCGACAAGATACAGGCGCCCAACATGCGGGTGAGTTACTTGTGTGAATCGAAGTAGATAGCTTTTGTACATTTATAGGTTTTAAAGAAAATAAAAACAGAAAGACTGATAAAAAAGGTTATCAAAGATTTTGTTCAATATTCATAACTTCAAAAAAATTATTCGAATCATTTACAAAGCTAAGTTTGTCATATTTGGCTAAGTATCCGGTCGTAGCGAGGCTGCGTCTCTTCTGATAACGAGTAGGGATTCCAAATCGTGGTCATTGTACCTTATCGGAAGACTTTCCATACTTATCGACTGTACTAGCGTCCATTTAATATTATACTCACTTATGTTATGATATGATATATGATAAATATGCTTCTCTTGGGCTCGATAATTGGTGTGATTGTAGGTAAGTTTATTAATTTATATATCATATATTATGTGCTAACACTGAATTAAGATGTTGAGTAATAAACCTAAGGCAAGTGATATTGAAGGTGTGTGTGCGTGCGCAGGCGATGCAGAAGCTGAACGAGGTGCGCGAGAAGGTGAGCGCCACCAACGAGGCCTTCGTGGCGGCCCGCAAGCGCGCGCACAAGGCCAAGCTCGCCTTCGAGAAGGTGCGCCGGCGTCTGCATTGGAATCACTTTTACTATCACATTAAACATTTCAAAATTTCGCATTTTTAACAAGGCCATAAAAATAATCAAAGTAGGGTCTAGACTTGATTATAGTCGTAAATAATAGAAGGACTTAGCCATTTATACACCATATTTTAATTGACATTTAATTTTGTAAATTGTAATTATTAATCTTATAAGAAAAGCTTAGGCAGAGATAACGATTTTGAAAATACGAGATACAGATACTTATATGTATCTATAAATCGTATATAATAATAAATTGATCATTTAAAAATTAATTGCCTATTATATTTTTACAGCTAATCTATTTGTAATGTTGCAATATTTTTTGTTTATGAAATATAGAATATGATTAATTATATATTTTTGTTACATATTTTAGGTTAAAAAAGAGAGACACGACAAGTTCATAGACTGCTTCGAGCATGTGGCCAATGAAATCGACGCTATCTACAAGGTAACCGAGATGTTTCACCCTTATTAAAACTGAATATTTTTAGTCTAAACGATATTTTTTGAAAAGACTGCGGGACTAACGAACTAAGCCGTCACTGTTATTTTCCATCAAGCCATCAAGTATTAACTAATGTTTACTTTATTAACTATTGTCGTCAACATCCTTACTTCGTAAGCAGTATAATTTAAAATACACAAGTGTGACGCTTGTCTATGGTCGCTCGATTAGATGCTCGCGGGTAGATGTATATAACAAGATGTCTTCTCAGGCGCTGGCGATGAACCAGTCGGCGCAGGCGTTCCTGGGCCCCGAGAACCCCGAGGAGCCGTACCTGGACGGCATCAACTACAACTGCGTGGCGCCCGGCAAGCGGTTCCAGCCCATGTCCAACCTCTCGGGCGGGGAGAAGACCGTGGCGGCGCTGGCGCTACTCTTCGCGATACATAGGTACCCGACTCACTTCCACGTGTTTTATACAATTCAGTTTGTTTAGTTAAGTCACTACGCTATTGGTTTAAGTCTACAGGCCGGAGACTTTGTACTGAAAAGAACCTGCAAAATACTTAGCAAGGCAATTGACATACACGGCCATTCTTTCAATTATTTAGGTATTTGAACACATTCAAAAATTACATAGTTCACTAGACTTCATAATTATATTTCTTTTATCACTTTTTGGATATACTTTATTAGAACTCTCAGAAGAGGTCTTTCAATTGTCCTTCGAACCGGATCTCAGCTCTGGAACTTTCCGACGTCTTTTTTCTAGTGGACGTATTTGCGAATACTAATCTTTTTATATCTTAATTAACTCTTATTGCGTTAAAAGCATATTATTATTAGAGCAGACTTACGAACCGATGGCATAGTGACATTGAACTATTTGTAGCCTATACTGAATAAATGATTTTGAATTTTGAATCTACCTTGCAATGACGATAAAGGTCGATTCACACATATCGGTGAAGTCACAGTTCCGACACAGTACCGGCACAGTGCGAAATATTCTTTCATACATTCTCTATGAACGCATCCCCACTTGTCAGTGTCAGTGACGACACAGTGCTCTCAGTGTCAGTGCCACCACCGGCAATCACGGACGTTTTCGTTGACAACGATATTTTTGTCGGATCACGGACGCCGCGGCGTCTGGCTTACCTTAAGACATATTGCTAGTCTCTCACTTGGAGATATAGCTTTCCTCCGACGAGTATCTTTCTTCAATAACATACTTCCTAGTTTCTGCAGAAGAATATTGAATCAGCTGTGACATTTTAAAATATTCAAAATATTTCCTTTCATCTTTAATTAATTCTTTATATAATGTCATTATATCTCCTTCCGTCTCTCTTAATTGCGATGCTTCATGCACCCATTTTCTCTTTTTTCCTTGATGCTGCTCCTCTTCTTCGTCTAAAGCAATAGCTATCATTGCTAGCTCCGTAGCATTGAACAGAGCCATAGCAACAATCACGATACTTGACGACAAACACATTTTCACTGAAGCTCCGTGAACTGAATACTGACATGTGTGAATTGAATCACTGACGCAACACTGTAGCACTGATAATGAATTGAGCGAACACGTTGACAGAACTGTGACTTCACTGATATGTGTGAATCGACACTAAGAGTGCGGTCCTTCGAGCCGGACGTTCGCAGTGACGTGTGGTTGTACCCGTAGCTACCAGCCGGCGCCGTTCTTCCTGCTGGACGAGATCGACGCGGCGCTGGACAACACCAACATCGGCAAGGTGGCGTCCTACATCCGCTCCAAGCGCGGCTCGCTGCAGACCATCGTCATCTCGCTCAAGGAGGAGTTCTACGGCTGCGCGGACGCGCTCGTCGGCATCTGTTCGGAGGTACGCCTGCGCAAATTTTAGTACAGTTGCTCGCTAAAGCCGCTGAACGCTTTAACTAACTTTAAATACCGATCTTACCGGATCTTTTCATCTTTGACGGCCACCAGTAGACTGGTACTGTTACTGGAGATATTTCAGTCACCCGTTTAGGATCTGTGAAGTTAGTTTGAGAAGTTAAGTTTCCGTGTTTCGTAAGGCACTCGTCAGAACCCACTGGTGCGCATTGGGTCCGAGCTCCTCATGTGACATTGTCCATTTGGGAAGGATCGAGCCCAGCTGTTCATAGGTTTATCATAAACAAATCTAGTGCTCCCTTTACATTTTAAATATGGACATTTTTCCTTGTGGCTTCTGAAAATGCTAGAATTTAAATATGGGTATTTTTCAATTCCAGCCGGCAGACTGCCTCGTGAGTGACGTCATAACGCTGAGCCTGGAGAGCTACGAGGACTGACGATAACTTTAGAATAAAATTATTTTTTATGGTATTTTATATTTAATTAGCATTCCCCGCACGATGTCGATGTAAATAAGTGTTAAGTTTCTGACATACATATCTCGTGTCGTTTGTAAATAGTGTTTTATTGTATGCCGGATACTACTTTGAAATATTATGAATTACCTATGAATAATTCATGTTCCAATAATAACCTGTAATAATTATCTAAAAATTGATCCAATATATCATCTAGATACTTAAAATACATACTCTTTGTAAGTCTTATTTTTAAATAATTCAAAATAAAACATAAAAATTCCTAGAACTGTCTTTATTTACAATAAAATATCTTTATATTATACAACTTAATAAGCTAGACTTAGTTGTTCGAGGTTTGCGCAGTTTCGCTGCGATCACGGCGGCAGCGAAACAAACCGTGCACGTACACTCCATTGCCCACTCGGGGCACTGAAGTGAACTTTGGTGAAGTTCATTATAAAGTAATCAACTTCGCTTCGCTGCGAATAACATAAAACAATTTAAAACCTATTTTAAACAGTATAATTGTAACTTTATTTTAAGTCCTCTAGCGGGCACAGCACAGCATGGTGAACTTTATTATCGGTTTTCGATCATATATCAATGCAATAAAGTTAAAATTATGACGTCTAATATATTGACATAGCCATATAAAGGGTTAAACAGTACTATTTTAAAGATTGTAAACACATTTTATTTAATAAACTTTGCAAGTACTAGTAACATAAATAATATTTTTTGTTACTGACATATAAATATATCTACATTCTTAGTAGAACCATGGAATATCCACAAAAATAAATATATAAGTTTATTTTCTAAAACGTCACAATTTTCAATTTCAAATATAATATACATAGCGTAAGGCATAATTAAAATGGTCGGTTTCAATGTATCCTATAACAAAGCAAAAAAAGAAACCTAAAACTATTTCGTAGAAAAAACAAACAAGAATGTAGATTCATCAGTAGAAATGTTATCTAACTATATTCATTAGAAACTAAACTCGTTTTTTACAAACCATGCAACTTTAAAATAGCATGACACATTGCATTGAACCTGAATCGCACATGAAATATGACGAGTCCCGTCGTGCATATAACAAACATCATTTGTAAAGCGATAGTAGGTTAGTGGCGCCATTGATCGATATTTTTTCCCTTTAATCATTAGAAATGGGGGGGAGTCGGCAACTGGTTTGCGAGTTTAGTGACCATTGAATACAGACCGTGTGTCCTAGCTGCCATCCAGGAAATTTCAATGAAATTCTATATTATTTTCTGGCAACGAAAACTGAGCCAAACAATGGTGCGACTGCGATTGCTAGTGAAGCGGGAGCTGCAGGCGTCATCTACGATGTTCGTGACTCCAGCGGGATAACCCCTTCAGATCGGCTTCAAATTTCGCCATGATTTAGTTGATATTATGTTTAAATTTGTTAGCAAATATCAAAATTTGTTGACCAATAGTTATCGAGATATCCCATGTTAAAGGGTATCCCGCTGGGGTCACGCTCGTCAAAACTATTTGACCTAAAACGAGCAGGAACGAGACACGCTACTGATATAGTTTTTGTGCTAAGATTTTGTTGATTCAATTATGAATTCATCAGTGAAAATTCCAGGATTCTACCTTCTGTAGTTACCGAGTAATCAAATACCTACTTTTCGTCAAAATTCCTCCGAAAAGTAAGTTCTAGTTGAGGTGTAAGACAAAAGGCTACATTCATGAAATCCAGGGAAGATTTTGTTGACTCTGAGAGAAAATTTGTTAGACAAAACCGAGAACTCTAGCTACAGTACATCCTGAGATATAACGCTAATATGGTTATCCCGCTGGGGTCACGGTGTTGATACCTATACATGGTTTTTCCACAGGAATGGAGCAAGTAGCGAGTTTATGACTATAGCCAAGATTTTGTGGGTGTAAAAATCTAACCAGTTCCTACTTTTCAGTTTCTTAGGTACAGTGTTTTAGGAGAAATTAAAGTTTATAACTTTTTCATACTAAAAGTACGCGTATTAGCCGACAAAATTAAGTTGGTTCTTTAAAAAGACCAAAATGGTGGCCAATTTTAGTTTCATCGGAATCGGCCCTTAAACAAAAAAATTGGCCGCCATCTTGGCCTTTTAAGGAACCAACTTAATTTGGTCGGCTTATACGCGTACTTTTAGTATGAAAAAGTTATAAATTTTAATTTCTCCTAAAATACTGTACCTAGGAAACTGAAAAGTAGGAACTGGTTAGATTTTTACACCCACAAAATCTTGGCTATAGTCATAAACTCGCTACTTGCTCCATTCCTGTGGAAAAACCATGTATAGGTATCAACACCGTGACCCCAGCGGGATAACCATATTAGCGTTATATCTCAGGATGTACTGTAGCTAGAGTTCTCGGTTTTGTCTAACAAATTTTCTCTCAGAGTCAACAAAATCTTCCCTGGATTTCATGAATGTAGCCTTTTGTCTTACACCTCAACTAGAACTTACTTTTCGGAGGAATTTTGACGAAAAGTAGGTATTTGATTACTCGGTAACTACAGAAGGTAGAATCCTGGAATTTTCACTGATGAATTCATAATTGAATCAACAAAATCTTAGCACAAAAACTATATCAGTAGCGTGTCTCGTTCCTGCTTGTTTTAGGTCAAATAGTTTTGACGAGCGTGACCCCAGCGGGATACCCTTTATGGGATATCTCGATAACTATTGGTCAACAAATTTTGATATTTGCTAACAAATTTAAACATAATATCAACTAAATCATGGCGAAATTTGAAGCCGATCTGAAGGAGTTATCCCGCTGGAGTCACGGACATTCATCTACGCTGCTATCATCGGTCTCCGTCCGACTTTTGACTCTGTTACGACCTAATTATTTATAATTTTATTTTGCGCTGTTTCGCGGAGTGCACAGCCATTGACATATCTTAATTTTAGACGATAAATCGCATTCTTAAATACATTTTCAGAGTTTTATGGTTATGTTTATTTGCATTTTTTTTATATAAATGTAAATGGATTTATTGCCAGTAATGTGTGGACGCTTTTTACATTCGATGAACATATGTAAATGTACGTGCTGAGACCAGTTTATTTCTGTAAAGTTTACTTTGGAGTGAAAGCTTCCGTTCGTGCACACGTGCGAGGAGCGCCGTCGGACCGGCCGGGGAGATACTATAAAACTCATTCCGAACTAAAGTGACTTCGTCTTATATATAACTGTGATTAATGGAAGCTTAAACTTTTCATCGGAGCTGAATAAGAGCCTCAAAAACAGCCAGTCAACTCGAGAGAGGTCAGTCGAAACCATTAAACACTATGCCTCACTAGGGTAAAGGGTGATCCTGGTGGCACGTTACGGTAAGAACGGGTGTCCCCAGCGCCGGCTATCGAGAGCTGTATTTGTATTTTGGCGCTTTTTGGTCGACGCTTTCACATTATCTGCACAATTTGTACACAGTATTGGCAATAAATGATATTTCTATTTCTACCTATCTAAACTCCAGTGTTTGTGGCTTTTCGCTAGAGCGATCGCTCCACTCGCTCTACCATAGGACTGGCGCCGAGCGTCCCCGCCTTCTTTCGTCGAGGGGGGAGAGCTCGGTGTATAAAAAAGGGTGTAAGATGAATCGTCTATTCGAGTGTAGATGCGACGGATGGTAGCGTTCGGTCGGGGGCGGGGGCTACCCCTAGCCGGGCTCCCTGGGCGGGTCGGTGCTGAAGTAGGGCGCGGCGTGCGGCTGCAGCAGCGTGCGGCAGACGCTGCACACGCGCGCCGGCGCCCCCCGCGGCCCGCTCGCCACCGCGTGCGACACGCATGCGCCGCAGAAGATGCGCCCGCAGTGCCGGCAGTGCACCTGCGCGCACGCACACGGTGACAAAAGATAATTATCAAGCTACTCGAGAAACCGTGTTATAAGTAAAGTGAAGCGATTTAGGTCATGCCACAATTACGAAATAATGCAGTGACACGAGATAGCTCGATTACTGTTTTAGTTATGTGTTTATATATTCCTTATATGAACTTCGTTATGCTGCCAACTTTTTTACTGCAACATTATCACCGAACGACTTAATATCATAGTTAGGTATCTTTTTTTATAAAAGACATGTTTTATACATACTTTCCAATTCATACTAACCGTAACCTGACACCTATGTATAGTTTTAATTTTAAACGATTATTAAAAAAACACTGTCTTCTTGTCGCTTAATAATAAGTAACGATAAGGCCGAAAGTTTCATCTTTGGCACTTATCGTTACCCTTCTCTTCTAAAAAATATTAACCGTAACAAACAAAAAAAGTATTGAATAAATGGCAAACAATAACATTTATGCTGTGGCGACACTGAGATGAAAACATCAACCTCGATTACTGCTGTTTGAAAGCGTCCATAATCATGTTTAAATTGCCTGATTCTGTCGTTTTTCTTAAAGTCTAAATGTCTCAATCATATCGGGTCACTGCTGCACTGGATTGTGGATTTTTTAAAATAGCATAATCAAAGACCACGTTTCGCGCGATGTTGTGTCCATAATTCTTAACGGATTATTGAATCGAATAGTTATCAATTTGTCAGTTCGTTACAATTTTTTTTTTCATTTTCATTTGCCATGGTCAGTATTTTTTAAATCTCCGGTTCCGATCCGAACCCGAAAGATGCCATTCCCTCTAGAAATCCTCTGACGATGTCTCGTTTACACGGCGTAGAGGTTTTGGCCGCCCCCAAACAACCGGTGAAGGTGAGAGGGCCGCCTGAAGCATTTTAGTTTATTCCTTACGGGTGAGCACTAGACCTTTAGGGCAATGGCTAAGGCACGTACCTTCTTCTTGGCGGTGGGCAGCGGCGCGCGGCAGGCGGGGCAGGCGCTGACGTCATCGTCGTGCTGCCACCGCACGTCCGTGTCCGCCTCGCGGATGCGCTGCAGCTGCACCTGCGCACGCGCACCACCCGGCTTAGCCTCGGACGCACTTCTCGTAATCTCAAACGATTCAAGAGTATCGGTATCCAAATGACTGTGCAAAGCATCTTAGACACGGACATTAAAATATATGAACGTTGCATTGCTTAGTGATATTAAGAGAAATTATGTGAGCACATACAAAACCAATAAAATAATAGATAGACTTATTCATGTACCAGAAGTAGCAATCTCTACCTTAGACACAAACATCACTTCCAAGCAGGGCTTGATACCAATACCAAAAATACCGGTAAATACCGGTATTTTTCATTACGATACCTCGGTATCTTAACCTATACCGGTAATACAGACCTTGATATAGTACCGGTACTTTAGTTGGTACCGGTATACCGAGGTATCGTAATGAAAAATACCGGTATTTACCAGTATTTTAGGTATCGGTATCAAGCCCTGACGCCACCTCGGACTCGATTACTATGCTCTTTCGTTCTCACTTATGTAAACGCTTATTTGCTCTCTGTATTAGAACACCTACATTATACCGATATCAAATGGTCAATACTGTATAATCGATACCGGTACCAACTCGAGTATCGGTACTGTATCAAGTTAATTGGAACCGGTATCTGTAAAGTACCGGTATATTAAACCCGGTACCTATTGAGGTAATGATTAAAAACAAGATTTCTTCTAGTTTAATTTATTTGTTAGACACAACGTACGTGACAAGAAAAAAAACATGAACGGAGAGACCGCTATAAACGGATCCGGAAACAGCTTTCTTAATTTTAAAGGCACAGGCAAACAGACATACAGCCTAGACAACATTGTGTTAAAATTTTAAACTTAATACTCCCACTAAATTTTATATAAACAAAATTAATTTAAGTTTGCCTGCTTCAAAAAAAATTAAGTTACATAACTGACAATATTTCATCCCTTACATGTTCAAATTTAAGAGTAGGTAAAGCTTTGGTAAAAATATCAGCCAGCTGATCTGAACTTTGCACATATTTTATAATAATTAATTTTTGCTTGACTTTTTCTCTAATAAAATTAAATTTAACATCTATGTGTTTTGTTTTTTTGTGATAAACTGGGTTATTAATCAATTTAATTGTACTCTGATTATCTATACATAAAGTTGTACAATTCTGACTGACATCAATTTCTTTAAAAAACTGTTTTAGCCATAACAGGTTCTTGGCAGCTTCACATCCAGCCATAAATTCGGCCTCAGTAGTTGACAGGGCAACACACGATTGTTTTTGACTAGTCCAAGATATAGGACCACCATTTAACATAAAAATATAACCCGTAGTAGATTTTCTTGAATCTGTGTCCCCAGCAAAATCTGAGTCCGAATATCCAATTAAGCTTTCATGACCTTGATACTTTATACATAAATCTTTAGTTTTAATAAGATATCTAATTATTCTCTTCAACTGAACAATATGGTGTGAACTTGGATTATTAATAAATCTACTTAACAGATTAACCCCATATGAAATATCTGGCCTGGATGCTGTAGATAAAAACAATAATGATCCTATAGCTTCCCTGTAGGGAAAATTAATATACTCACTATCAACATTTTTAGTTATTTGAACATTTACATCAACAGGTGTACTACAGGGGTGTGCTGTACTCATATTAAATTTATGTATTACTTGTTCAATATACTTTCTTTGACTTATACAAATAAATGTATCCGACTTAATAATTTCCAAACCAACAAATCTACTCAAATTCAATTCTTTGATTTGAAATCCCTGTTTTAAGTAACTCACAATACTATTTAATGTTATATCTGACTGAGACATAATCAAGACATCATCTACATACAAAATTAACCAGGCTTTAATCCCATTAAAATTACATACAAAAACACAATTGTCTGCTTGTGATTGAACAAAACCAAACTTCAATAAAAATTCTGTAAATTTCTTGTTCCAGCATCGCGATGCTTGTTTCAAACCATAAAGAGATTTATTCAGTTTACATATTTTATTTGCAGGTGCACTTACTCCATCTGGAACCTCCATGAATAAATCCTCTTCTAGTTCCCCATATAGGAAAGCTGTTTTGACATCTAATTGTCTAATATTCCAGTTATGTTCTGCAGCAAGAGACAACAGTATTCGTATTGACTCATACCTTGTAGTTGGTGAAAAAATCTCACTATAGTCTATTCCTTCAACTTGTGCAAAACCTCGGGCACACAGTCGAGCTTTATATCTGTCTTCATCATCATCCTGGTTTCTTTTTATATTAAATACCCATTTTGATGTTATAGTCCTTTGATTTCCTCTATCAACCAAGCTCCATGTGTTATTGCTAGAGTGGGCTTCTAGTTCTTCATTTATGGCCTCCAACCATAACTTACTATGCTCACAGTTGATTGCATCTTCATAAGTAACAGGAACATTCAATTCCATTATGTTTGCCTCAAAAAATTGATTTCTTCGTGGGCGTAAGGTTATATTTGACCTAATTATGTTGCTAAAATCAATTTCTTGCGATGGCTTATAAGTTTCATCATATTCATCAGTTGCAGTGTGAGTGCTGTCATCACTTTCGTAACTTTGATTATTTAAATTCTTTTCTAAATTATCAAAAACCTCTTTTTCTTTTTCAATTTCATCATTAATACATATTAGAGCTTTATTTCTTCTGAATTCTGGACTTTTCTGTTCATTGAAGATGACATTTCTTGACACTGTAATTCTTTTTGTTATTGGATCATACATTCTATAGTTAGTGTTATCATAACCAACTAACATCATTTTATTACTTTTACTTTCTAGTTTCTTTCTTAGTTGATCTGGTACATGTACATAGCCTTCACACCCAAAAATTCTGACATGACCCAAACTGGGTTTTATACCACTCCACATCTCCAACGGTGTTATATTTGTTGTCTGACTGGAAGATGTGCGATTTAATAAGTAAACTGCACAATTTACCGCTTCTGCCCATAGATTAAGTGGTACATTGCGGGCATACAGCATGGACCTAGCACTTTCTACAATGGTCCTAATTTCTCGTTCTGCCCGGCCATTTTGTTCGGGAGTGTATGGAGCAGTAAACTCATGAGAAATGCCCTCATGGTCAAGATATTCCTTAAAGTCTTTGCTCGTATATTCGCCTCCGTTATCAGAATGCAATATGCGAACACTATGAAAAAAATTGTTTTTGACCCTTGCATTATATCTTTTAAAACAGTCTAACACATCCATTTTGTTCTTTATAAAAAACACAAATTTAAAACTGGTAGCAGCGTCTTTAAAAATAACAAAGTATTTCATACCTTGCACTGATGGCTCATTGAATGGTCCACAAACATCACTGTAAACAACATCACCTGGTTGCTGTGGTCCTCTGTTAGATTTCTGGAATGGTTGACGAGCATGCTTGCCGTAAGCACAACCTTCACATACAAACTTGTTACAGTCTGATAAGTCCACACCAGTAATCACATTGTTTTTGCACATTTTCTGTATTTCTTTAATGTTTAAGTGTCCCAAACGCTCATGCCATGTTTTAAGATCTAATTTTTGAACTACATTACACACTGGGTTATGAATAGTTTTTACTTTTAGTTTGTATAAATTGTTACTTTGCAATGATGCACACATCACTATTTTATTGTCCTTATATATCAATGCTTCAGTTTGTTTCTTAATAATTTGATACCCTTGTCTAATAACAGTTCCTTCAGAAAATAGGTTTCTTCTCAATTTAGGTACAAAAAGGACATTTTTAAGGATACTTGTCTCCCACTGTCCATTAACACACTTGTTAATTAAAATATTTCCTTGGCCTACCACTTCAATGGCATCTTGGTTTCCTAACTTCAGCGGAGACCCTGTATACTGATACAGTTTTACAAAATGTTCACGTTTAAAAGACATGTGGGCTGAGGCACCGCTGTCTAATATCCATTGATCACTTTCATCTTGATCATTCCAAACACTGTTAGTTACATTGAATGCTAACATATTTTTCTCTCCTTGGTTATGTTTTTGCTTAGGAGCATGACACTCTTTAGCAAAATGGCCACGTTTCCCACAATTGTAACATATAAAACGATGTTGTTTTTCATTTAACTCCTTGCTTGTTTGGATATTTTTTTTTTGAAATGGAAAAACTTTCTTCTTTGTACTACCTTGTTTTGCCACCATTAGTGCTGTATCATTTTCATCTTCTACATTCAAGCTAGCCTCCTCATCCAATAACCGAGCTGTTAAGTTAGCCACAGTTTGACTTTTGGAATCCAGTGACATCCAAGCCTGACGCAGAGATCTATACTTAGGAGGCAGTGTACTTAGTATCTTTGTCATAATTGCAGTATCACTGATCACCTCTCCACTTTCTTTTAGTTGCTTAGCTAAGCTTTCTACTTTAGCTATATGCTGTGCTACGTTATCTACTGGTGACATTTTATATTGATAAAAACGTTCGTGTATCATCATTTTGGTCAACTCCGATTTTTGTTCATATACGGATTCAAGTTTTGTCATCATCTCTAATGCTGTTTCACAATTCTCGATGAGTGCTACTTGTTTCAAATCCATAGCTGACGTCATCAGAAACATCGCCATGCCATCATCTTTGTCCCACTGTGTTGCATTCGATTCCGGTTTTGGTGTGCCGATATTCAAACCCCTTGCACGCAGGGCACATTTTATTTGAAATTTCCACTGTTTGAAGTTAGTTCCATCAAACTTTTCTAGGCTCATCATTGTCTTGCTCTCCATATTGAAATAGGTTAGAACGGCACGTTTCTATTTGTGACAATTTTTATTAGCACTTTACTGTATTTCTGCTCTTTGTTTAATAATCACTGAACACTTGAGCGCTTCTGGGCCCATAACCTATTGAGGTAATGATTAAAAACAAGATTTCTTCTAGTTTAATTTATTTGTTAGACACAACGTACGTGACAAGAAAAAAAACATGAACGGAGAGACCGCTATAAACGGATCCGGAAACAGCTTTCTTAATTTTAAAGGCACAGGCAAACAGACATACAGCCTAGACAACATTGTGTTAAAATTTTAAACTTAATAGTACCAACTAAAGTACCGACACTATAACAAGGTCTATATTACTGGTATCTGAAAATACCGGTATTCCATCCAAGACCTGCTTCCAAGCAAATTAACGCTATATTGCAAGATAAATAGAGTCAATAGACTACACGTGATTATACAAAATCAAAAGTAGCATACTATACCAAACAACTGGCGAAAACGTAAAAGGTAAGGACAAGTACCAATTTCACTATTTCTTATTTAACAGATAAGCTTTGAAATGTGAGAGAATACAATGTATTGTCTTTCAAATATCATGAAACGAGGGAGGGTGCAACTTTTCAATCATGAAGACGCGAGCACGTACCTAGTAAAAAGAACACCTACGTCATCTTTGAAATCGCTGACGAGAAATAAAGGTTGAGAATCTTAGCTAGAATACTCCGATCAGTTGAATGTGCTTGGCCCTCGTACCTGCAGCGACTGCGACAGGCGCACGAAGTCCTGCTGCACCTTCTCGCTGTTGTCCAGCTCCTGCTGCAGCACGCCCACGCGCCCGCGCAGCTCCGCGCTCTCCGCAGACAGACGCTTCTGCGAGACGAAATGGTATCCCTCCATTATTCATACCCAGTACCCAGTCAGCGTACGCAGTGGCGTTTTCTACTCTTGTACAAAAAAAAGGTCAAGAGACGCGTTGCCAACTCTATGAGTCTTACGAATAAACAAAGAATAAGCTTCGAATAGTTATTCCGTGTTTTGTCTCATTTACTCTTATTGAAATGACGCTTACATGACAGGAACAAAACACGGAATAACTATTCGGAACTTATTCTTTGTTTATTTGTAAGGCACTATAAATACGAAGTTTCTTAAATTTTTTAATAGTGGCGGACCAAACTGTAAGCCCCGTGGTACCCTGGAATTTATATAGCACAAAAGTCGCAGAGAAGAATCAAAATTAATGTCGACTTGTAATTTCTGGTTTGTTATCATTGTTAGTAACATCTGTGGCTTTACTAGGTCAATACAAAATAAAATCTATTAACCTTTTTACCGCCAACAACTTCTATAAAAGTTCGAGATTTTCGTGTCGTCCACGCCAGCACTTCTATAGAAGTTCTTCTATGTACCTACTTTATTAAAATACATTTATACGTTGGCGTACAGCGGGACATCGCGTGCAGGATAGTTGGGCGGTGAAAAGGTTAGCGTTATATAAACAATCAAATTGAAATGAATAGTCACGCGAGAATCCCTCAAACTAGTATCAAATCCGGTGGTCCCGGCGTAGGAGCCTACCTTGTCCTCGAGCAGGCTCTCGATGAGGTCGTTGGAGGTGCGCAGCTTGTCGCCCAGCTCCTGCATCTGCTCGCGCTCCGTCTGGAAGCTGTCCAGCTGCTCCCTGCACAAACAACAAACATCTAGATTTCAAAAAAACCTTAATAATTGTTTGAAAAAAGAAGCGCTAACATAGCGCATAGTAAAACCGATCTTCTATGTATGTCATTACCAATATGGGTTACTGAGTGACCCCATCTTTTTAATGTTATTGAAAACAATTGAAATAAGCTCGGCAATGTGTTAGACGACAAAAGGCCTAAAGTTATATAGTTTCGGGGAGGCCGTTATCAGGAGCCTCATTACTTTCCGAGTATAGAGTCCCACACTACCCGAGCTGACCGTTGACAGGGAATTTTGCTGTGCATTAGTCATGGGACAGGGTCCTGTAAAGACAACAATGGTTAATCAGACCCGTCTTCTATTCTTACGTTGTTTTCACCTATAAAGTCTTTTCTAAAACCGCACGGCTGAGTGCGTAGTTTGTGTAGGTTGCTATAAAGGCTTCTGTAAACTGCATGAGTGGCGGCTGTGTAATCTCTCTTTTGTGACCGTGTAGTGTGTTTACCCGGCGCCCTTGGCCCAACGCTTCGTTGAGCTTGTGCAGCCTTAGCGCGTACGCGTGTAACTGTGGGTTGCTGTAAAGGTAGCCCACCTGGCCTGCTTGAGCTGCGCCTGCGCGTGCGCGAGCGCGTCGTCCAGCTGGTGCAGGCGCAGGCCGTGCGCGTGCAGCTGCGCGCGCAGGTCGGCCTCGGCGGCGACGGCCTGCTCGCGCCCCACCGCGCACACGATCATCTGCTCGCGCAGGCGCAGCGTCATCTCCTGCAGCTCCTGCGACACATTGTTTGCGTGACAACAAATAAACATTGTAGGATTTCTTTTGAGAACCAGAACTTTCAATGCTCCGACGTGTCAGCAGACCTGGACCTAGAAACGTAGGATGGCAACCGGCTCGATAGAGAGACGTTATTGATAGAGTTGCTGGAAAGAACTGGTTTAGAATGTTTAGAATGTTTTGTTTCTACTTTTCTGTGTGCGTGTGCAATAAAGAGTTTTATCTATCTAGAATGGCTATCGACAGAGAGTTGAGTTACCTTTAAGAACTTCAATTACTGTTATGGACACCGCAATATATGTGGCTCCGAGTGACCATAGACTTGCAAATAGTTCTTTATATACTTAAGTTAAACACTGACAGTAATTTTTAAAGGTGCAGCTTTCTTGTCTTCGTCAATGACTAATATACCTTTTATCTAAAAAAATCAGACTGAAATAAGCAGCGCCCTTGTACTACAATAAAATTATTTTTATAACCGTTTTGTAACAGTTATGCGTGTACAAGAACTTAAGAAAATAACAGTAAGTGATGATAAATAGCCATATCAAAATTCATTGAATTTACCTCAACATCATCGGGCAGGTCGATGACCTCGTTTTGCATCTCGGCTGCTTTACTGGTGTACTGTCCTACTAGGTAAGCGTTATCCTTTTCTAAACTGTAAAAAACACACTGAATTTAATCATCTATTTTACGGAAGCTAAATATACAGTTAGAAATAACGATGTTTTTGTCTCTGTTTTCTCTCAAGGCTCTTTTAATGTGGACGTTTCGTGTCGGACCGCTGTCGTGTGGATTTATATTGAACGCCAGCCGCACGACTGCTTTAATATTCTATTGTATTAAGAGTTACATCGTTTACATGTTAATGCTCGTGACTGTACAAAATATTTTAAAGGTATTTTCAAATAATCAAGTACAATCAATGTATAGTGGAGACATGCACTCGTAGTAACTTTGACACCGTAAATTGTTCCTGCGAAAGTCAACTTTTAGGAAAACAATGTTGCGCACATTATTTGCTATCTGTTGTAGTGGGTTGACTTTCTGTATGCATTGTTATATAAAAAAGTTACTCAATTTAATTATGATTTATTTTTGTATTTTTTTTTTGAACTAGTCGTTTTATGTACACACGGCGGCAGATCAACCTACCCAAACCTGTCAAATTTCTCCAAGGAATATTGATCCTTATAACCAAACGATAAAGTTCAAAATTGATTGTAGAAATTTGACAGTTTTGGGTAGGTTGATCTGCCGCCGTGTGTACATAAACCACCCTCGGGAGACGTTTTATCAATAAGAAAAAAATTGCATCAAAATCCGTCTAGCGGTCCAGTAGGACAGAACACGGCCGAACTAACTATAAGCACTACGCGTGAAACCGACTACCATCTATATTTCGCAATAAATATATTTGATTCGATTCGATTAAATATTTATAAAATACTGTGAAAAAAATTAATCGATCAATCGATTCGGTTCCCGAGATTCGTCCGTCCCACCGTACAGTCGTACGGACGCGTCCCGGGAGTCCCTTCAACACTACGTATAGACAGATAAGGTGTGCGTGCGTACGTGTCGAGCTTGCGCTGCAGCGTCTCCCGCTCGACGGTGAGCGTGGTGACGTGGTGCAGCGCGCGCTGTGCGGCGGCACGCGCGGCGGCGGCCCGCTGCTGCAGCGCGGCGCGCGCCGCCTCCACGCCCGCCTGCAGCGCCGCCAGCCCCGCCGCCGCGTCTGCACGCGAGCGCTGCCACGTGCGCACGGTCTCGTCGTGCAGCGAGCGCACGCCTTCCAGCTCCTCGGTCGCCTGCGGCACACGAATACTCTTACGGCTCCCGCCCGCGACTCGCTTTCTGTGGAGCCATCGATCGGACCGATTTTTTCGCAGAGGTTTCGATACCGACTTTGTGTAGGACGTGCGCTTTGCGACATATACGTCTCGTTTTCACGGTGTAAAAATCGGTCGACGATTATCGGACGCGAGCGAGCGCTCTTGACCCTTCGACCGGTACGGCAAATGTGAGTGACGATTTTAGAGATGTTCGAGTTGTAGGATATTTAGAATTTGTTTTTATCGAGCGTTTTGGACAAAAATTGTTACAATAGAATAATTACTGGTAAAACTTAATGCAATACGTATATTTCTACGAAAGTAATGTTTAAGATAGTTAAGTAAGCTAGGTTTAACTGAAAACATAAAGATTAATAAATTAAAATAAAAACAGCATTTCTTTGATACGGCTTCAAGGGATAAAAATATAGATGAATACTATTCTTAATGTAGCTGTATTGTTATACAATACAATATAATGTGTCGACGCGCGCCTGTTCTCCCACCAGCTTCTCGTAAGTATACAGTGTATAGTATCTCCGGTGCCGACCACGGCCTGTCCTCCGCCGGCTGCTGCTGTAGGTGCACAGTGTGAGGAGGTACCGACCAGCAAAAGCGCGGCGTGGAGCTGCGCGGTGTGTATAGTGTGAGGTGTGTACAGTGTGAGGAGGTACCGACCAGCCGGAGCGCGGCGTCGAGCTGCGCGGTGTGTACAGTGTGAGGTGTGTACAGTGTGAGGAGGTACCGACCAGCCGGAGCGCGGCGTCGAGCTGCGCGGTGTGTACAGTGTGAGGTGTGTACAGTGTGAGGTGTGTACAGTGTAAGGAGGTACCGACCAGCCGGAGCGCGGCGTCGAGCTGCGCGGTGTGTAGTGTGAGGTGTGTACAGTGTGAGGTGTGTACAGTGTGAGGTGTGTACAGTGTGAGGTGTGTACAGTGTGAGGTGTGTACAGTGTGAGGAGGTACCGACTAGCCGGAGCGCGGCGTCGAGCTGCGCGGTGTGTACAGTGTGAGGTGTGTACAGTGTGAGGAGGTACATGTTGTATATTGTATAAGTGGGTAGGTTAAGATAACGAACAAAACGATATTGTCATTAGCTGTAAGATGGTTAGTCTCGAATAAACGATTGACTAGCAACACGCATTTCAATACTCTCTACTGGCGACGAGTAAATCGGAAAATTATCGGAAATAAATAAGTAATAGTAAGTGAAATGATCGGTCATATAAGTGAGTTCGATGTGAAGTCGGGAAGCTGGTCGGCATATATTGAACGCCTGGAAATGTATTTTTTGGCTAACAAAATCGAAGACGGTATAAAGTTAGCCACGTTGATAACGGTCATTGGCGAGGAGGCGTACGAGTTGTTATCAAACTTGGCTAGTCCGAAGACCCCGGCAGCCCTAGATTACAAGAAAGCAGTGGATTTACTGAGGGCGCACTTACAACCTAAACCGTCAATTTTGGCGGAGAGGTATAGATTCCGACAAAGGAGACAAGTCCAGGGAGAATCAATTTCAAAGTATGTAGCGGATTTAAAAAAGCTTGCTAAAGATTGTGAGTTTAAGGAAACGCTGGAAGAAAATCTTCGCGACCAACTCGTTTGCGGGTTGATTAGCGATATGATCAGGCAACGGTTGTTCGCGGAAGAAAAATTGAGCTACCAACGGGCGATTATGTTGGCCACGACGCTTGAAGCAGCAGAGCGGGATGCGGGAGCGGTGGAAGTGGCCTCTAAAGAATTGGCGGGAGCGGTTCATAGCTTACACATAGGGAATTGTTTGGCGTGTGGCAACTCGGGGCATCGACGATCGGACTGTAGATACAGGAACTTCGTATGCAGCCACTGTAAAGAAGAAGGGCATTTACGCCGGGTGTGCCCAAGAAAACAGAACCTACCATCATCTGCATTTTCATCGTCATACAATAATTACCGGAGGCGGGTGGAAATCGCAAACGTTGATTCGCGTGGAGGTAGTGCGATACGTGACGGTTACAACGGCAGCGGAACGGGAGGCGCGGGCGATCGCGGCGGGGTGAGACGCGGGCGCGCACGAGCGGCGGCGGCGCATTGGTGGCGCGAGCCACCGACACGGATGGATGATGATGACGCATGCGTTAATGAACGGCTTGATAGTGACGACGACGAAGAACCTATGTACCAAATGTCATTGAGTGCCTATAAGCCGGTGTGTATAACTTTATCTGTTCACAACAGGTCGTTAAATTTTGAAATAGATACTGGCTCAGCATTATCTTGTATAAGTAGTACTTGCTACCAAAATAAATTTTACGATTTACCACTTAAGGCGTGTAGTTTAAGGCTGAAGTTCTATGATGGGTCCATTGTCAAACCGTTAGGTTACATAGAAGTAACAGTTAAGTTTAAAGAGAGATGTAAAATTTTAGATTTATATGTCTTAGATAAGGGGGCGACTAATTTATTAGGACAATGGCTGTCCGAATTAAATATCGACATTCCGAAATTTTGTTTTCATAACATATCGACAGAAGGGTTAGCGGAGCCAGTAAACAATAAAAATACTATTAATGAAATTATTCGCAGGCATGAGTCACTGTTTGATGGCAAGTTGGGACGTTACACGGGGAGCGCGGTCAAGCTGTGTGTTCGCGAAGGCGCCGAACCCATTTTCTGCCGCGCGCGGCCCTTGCCGTACGCGCTGCGAGCGCGTGTCGACGCGGAGCTGGACGCGATGCTGCGCGCCGGCATCATCGAGCCTGTTGACCGGTCCGACTGGGCTACCCCGCTGGTGATAGCGAGGAAATCGGATGGTGACATTCGTATATGCGCGGACTATAAGGTAACACTTAACCGTGTTTTAAAAGTTGACAGATACCCGGTTCCCAAGATAGACGATTTATTTACAGAACTTAACGGAAATAGGTATTTTACAAAATTAGACCTTTCATTAGCGTACAATCAACTGATTTTAGATGACGAATCGAGTGCATATACGGTCATTAATACTCATCGAGGGTTGTTTAAATACAACCGCCTTGTGTTTGGACTTTCGTCTAGTCCGGGAATATTCCAAAAATTCATGGTGGAGCTCTTTAAAGACGTACCGGAAGTAATAGTTTTCTACGACGATATTTTGATTAAAAATAGCGATTTAAATAGTCATATGCGTGCAATAGAAAAAGTTTTTGGGATTTTAGAAAGTGGGTTAAAAATTAAACGAAACAAATGTGAATTTTTGGTAAAGGGAGTAAAATACTTGGGTTTTGTGATTGATAAAAATGGGGTTAAAGTTAATCCGGAAAAAATTAAGCCATTCATTAATATGGCATCACATAAGAATACCACTGAGCTTAAATCTTTTCTTGGAATGGTAAACTTCTATGGGAAGTTTGTAAAAAAATTAAGTTTATATCTATCACCTCTTTATGATTTGCTTAAAAAAGGTAGTTATTTTTACTGGGGGGCGAGTCAACAAAAAGCGTTTGTTGAGGTTAAAAATATATTATGTAGCACGCAGTTGCTCACGCACTATGATATGGCACAAGAAACGGTAGTAACGGTCGACGCGAGCTCGCGGGGAGTTGGCGCGGTGCGGGCGGCGGCGGCCAGGAGCGGGTGGTGGCGTATGCGTCGCGGGCGCTTACTGCCGCGGAACGACATTATAGTCAGATACACAAGGAAGCGCTGGCAATCGTTTTCGCCATCGACAAGTTTCATCAATATCTGTATGGGCGGAAGTTTATACTTCGTACAGATCATAAGCCCTTAGTGAGCATTTTTGGTTCCAATATCGGCATACCGATCACGGCCGCTAGTCGATTGCAAAGGTGGGCCATTAAGTTATCTGCCTACGATTTTGATATTGAGTATGTTAGAACCGATAAAAACTCGGCAGATGCACTTTCGAGGTTAATTAAAACCCATAAGGAAGAATCGGGGTCGGACGAGGGTGAATTACCGGAGCAGACGTATTTGCACTTTGCTGCGGAAGCCCTTTTGCTTGATTACAAAGTTCTCAAAAAAGAAGCATTGACAGATCCAATTCTTAGTCGTATAATAAGCTATATAGACGACGGTTGGCCGCAGGACGTTGAAATAGACGGCCTAAAACCGTTTTGGAGTAGGAAAAAAGAGATTTATAGTGAACTAGGTTGTGTAATGTGGGGCCATCGGGTGGTCATTCCATCAACTTGCAGAGCCCGTGTACTAAAAGAGTTGCACGACTCTCACATGGGAATTGTTAAAACGAAATCCTTAGCCCGTAGCTATGTCTGGTGGCCGGGTATAGACGAGGCTGTGGAAGCAGCGTGCCGCGCCTGCGCGGTGTGCGCGAGTGTGGCGGACGCGCCGCCGGCACACGTTCCCTGCTCATGGCCGTGGCCAGACCGCCCTTGGTCTAGAATCCATATTGACTTTTTAGGCCCTATATCTGGATTTACTTATTTTATTATAGTGGATGCTTGTTCTAAGTGGATAGAAGCGATAAAAATGAACAGAACGACGGCACAATCGGTTATAGCACTATTGAGACAGATATGGGCAAGGTTTGGGTTACCTAAGCAGTTAGTAAGTGATAACGGGCCACCGTTTACGAGCGAGGAATTTAAGAATTTTTTATTGAATAATGGGGTGGAGCATGTCTTGTCGGCTCCATATCACCCTGCTTCGAATGGCGCAGCCGAAAATGCCGTAAAAATTTGTAAACGGGTCATTAAAAAAGCCATAAAACAGAAAATTGATACGGACACTGCGCTGTGTAGGTTTCTCTTAGCGTATAGGAATACTGAATACTGCACGACTGGTCTGAGTCCAGCGAAAATATTGTTAGGGCGGCGCTTACGCATGAGGCTCGATCAATTAAAACCCGAACGGTCTAGTCGAGTAATCGAGCGACAAGGCCGCAGCGAAGCGCTAGCGGGCGGGACGCGGCGACGCTTGGCGCCGGGGGACGAAGTCTGGTGTCGCGACTACCGCGGCGGGGACAAGTGGGTCCCGGGACAAGTCACGCGACAACTAGGCACTACAGACTACAGCGTAAGGTCACTTGGGGGAACCGAGGTACATAGGCATGTTGACCAATTAAAACACAGGTTAAGTAGCGGTTCGCGTAGTTCGCTCGCTTTCCCAGTCGAGAATGAGAAACAGTCTCAGCACGACAGGGAAGAGGTAGATGTGCCAGCAGTATCAGAACAGTCGGTACCGCTAACAACTGCTAGTTCTTCCCAATCGCCAGCACCTGATCCACCTGCAGTAGGAACCGTTACCAATTTGTCACATCCCAACTTGGCAACTACTAGACCTACCAGGATACGTAATCCTGTAAAGAGATATGGTCTGGAAATTGATTAGATTAGGTACCTTGTTATTATCGTAATTATTATTGTTATATTGTATGTTATTTTACCTTAATGTTATATCAACCTTACCTATTATATTGATGTGTATGTTAGTCTTAGCAGAAGCACCTATTTAAGTTTTTGTTTTGTAATACTCGTACTGTCTGTGGTTGGATCATTGTAATTAGTATAGTAGTAATTAAGGGTGGAGGTGTTGTATATTGTATAAGTGGGTAGGTTAAGATAACGAACAAAACGATATTGTCATTAGCTGTAAGATGGTTAGTCTCGAATAAACGATTGACTAGCAACACGCATTTCAATACTCTCTAGACCAGCCGGAGCGCGGCGTCGAGCTGCGCGGTGTGTACAGTGTGAGGTGTGTACAGTGTGAGGTGTGTACAGTGTGAGGTGTGTACAGTGTGAGGTGTGTACAGTGTGAGGTGTGTACAGTGTGAGGAGGTACCGACTAGCCGGAGCGCGGCGTCGAGCTGCGCGGTGTGTACAGTGTGAGGTGTGTACAGTGTGAGGAGGTACCTGTTGTATATTGTATAAGTGGGTAGGTTAAGATAACGAACAAAACGTTATTGTCATTAGCTGTAAGATGGTTAGTCTCGAATAAACGATTGACTAGCAACACGCATTTCAATACTCTCTAGACCAGCCGGAGCGCGGCGTCGAGCTGCGCGGTGTGTACAGTGTGAGGTGTGTACAGTGTGAGGTGTGTACAGTGTGAGGTGTGTACAGTGTGAGGTGTGTACAGTGTGAGGTGTGTACAGTGTGAGGTGTGTACAGTGTGAGGTGTGTACAGTGTGAGGTGTGTACAGTGTGAGGTGTGTACAGTGTGAGGTGTGTACAGTGTGAGGAGGTACCGACCAGCCGGAGCGCGGCGTCGAGCTGCGCGGCGCGCTCGCGGGCGTTGTCGGCGCGCGTTTGCTCGCCCACCAGCTGCTTCTCGTAGTTGGCGCACATGTCGCACGCGCGCACCTCTGCGGCAACCGATCGACATGTATGAACTGACCCTTACAAATTATTATGTTTACTTAATTAGCTAACATCGGCGTGAGCGCTGTTCGCTACCCGATATTTATTGAATTGTAGCATAAAACAGTAATAATAAATTACTCTGGTTACTTTTATGACAGGTTCGGGATTATTTAACAATAAGCAAATATTGATTATAATCCGTTCACGTAAGGATTACAATCAGTACATAATGACATTTTACAAGTCAAAGCAATTAAGAGAAAATTTAATGAGTTTGCGTACCACTGGTCAATTTCCTTACTCGTCAATATCACTAATTCGCCAGTTTACTCATTACTCAGTTTAGGTAGGTTGACAATTTCTTATTTGCCAGTTTCCCTATTAAGTTGGTTTCTCAGTTCGCAAGTTTCCTTGTTCGTCAGTTAGTTTAGATTGTCATTTTTGCTATTTCTTCATGTTCCTAACCCGTTACTTTCTTTTTTCGCAAGTTTCCTTGTTCGCCAGTTACGTCAATTAATAATACGTTTTGATATTTTTAACTATCTTGGCCGATCTAATTGTTTTTGTCACTAACTGTACCAATAAGACTACATTAAAAAAAACAAACAAATTTTGATTTTTAACATTTTATTTACTTATGTAATAAACATAACATGTGCTTAGCCATTCTATAGAAATTAGTAGAACCATAACAATTACAGTGACATAAATCTTTTACAGAATGACAAGAATTAATGTCAAACGTTATAAAGTATGCCGCCGGCCAGTATTATATTTTATCATAGAAGGGAAGACTTAATAATATCTAAAAAGGTCAAAAGTCGCAGTTTGTATGCATCTTGCACAAGTGCATTTATCATTTGGATTACATCTTAGATGAAGTGTTCTATGAATTACATACATATTGTTATTCGTCAGACATCTTTACTCCTGGGCCTGGCAACCAGTGAAACAGACGAATATGGAAACTAGTGCAGATGACAACCAAAATAGGACAAGGAAACTAGCGAATTAACGGAACTGACATCCTAGCAAAACTAGCGAAGAAATAAACTGAAGAATCAGGAAAATGTGTAACTAGCGAAATTATCAACCTACTGAAACTATCTAATGAGTAAACTGACGAATCAGGAAATTGCCTATCTAGCGAAATTGTCAACCTTAGGTAGGTTGACTGACTGATAAGTAAACTCGTGAATTAGTGAAGTTGACGAGTAAGGAAACTGACCAGTGGTACGCTAACTCAATTTAATATCACTTGCTACTTTCGTCTTATGAAATAATAAAACGTATGTGGTAAATGACCATATAACTGGTAAAAACGGACAGTCAGCACATAAAATCGATAGAAACAATTATAATAGGCAAAAGTATGTTAAAAGATAATTGAATAGATCATATTCCGTTAATTTAGTTATTTTAATTCTACAAATTATTAAATTGTATAGACCGACCTGCGTCAAGCTTGGCATCGCCGCCGGAGCCGCTCGGCGCCGAGCTGCTCGCTGCACCAGACTTGGCTTTCTGTAAACATAATATAAAACATTATTTTATTAAAAAATATTTAAAAATAATTTTAGTTTTTTAACTAATGGATTCATGTTGGTGTATCATTTTCTGTGTGCACGTATGTTTAGAGAGTTCAAGTATGACATATTTAGTGATACTTATTAAGTACTTGTAATAAGTAAGTTTATTTTGTCACAAGATTGGTTTTATGTTTAGTTTTCATAGATCCCGATCGATGGCGGTGTACCGTTTAACATAGGTATATTGAAATATTATTACAGTTGCATAAATCAAAACGTTTTCAAAACTATCCAGTAAACCTGTCGTGTACTAGGTTCGCTTTTTACTACAAAAGTACACTCACTAATCGACCTTGATAACCTAGGATTTTACAACTCTACAGCAAGTGGGTTTTGGTGTGGCTACACTGGAGAGAGGATGAAATGGCGCGGTGTGACGTGTGATGGCGTGGTGTCACTTGTAATAGCGTGGTGTCACTTGTGATGGCGTGGTGTTACTTGTGATGGCGTGGTGTTACTTGTGAAGGCGTGGTGTCACTTGTGATGGCGTGGTGTTAATTGTGAAGGCGTGGTGTCACTTGTGATGGCGTGATGGTGTCAGTTGTGATGGCGTGGTGTCACGTGTGATGGCGTGGTGTCACTTGTGAAGGTGTGGTGTCACTTGTGATGGCGTGGTGTCACTTGTGTTGGCGTTATGTCACTTGTGTTGGCGTTGTGTCACTTTTGATAGCGTGGTGTGACGTGTAATGGCGTGGTGTGACGTGTAATGGCGTGGTGTGACGTGTAATGGCGTGGTGTGATGTGTAATAGCGTGGTGTCACTTGTGATGGGGTGGTGTCACTTGTGATGGCGTGGTGTCACTTGTGATGGCGTGGTGTCACTTGTGATGGCGTGGTGTGATGTGTAATGGCGTGATGTGACGTGTATTGGCGTAGCGTCACTTGTGATGGCGTGGCTCCGCCGTGAGATGGGTGCGATGCTCACCAGCGCATCCTGCAGCTGCGTGTCGGTGTCCCGCAGCTTGCCCTTGAGCACGGCGATCTCGTCGTTGAGCGGCTGGATCAGCGAGCGCAGCAACTCCTCCTCCATGTTCTGATGGACAGTTCATACTCTACTGTTATTATTGTAGCAACACCAAACTATTATGACGACGCTCGTATTTTTTACTTATTAATATCATTGTTAAAAAATAATAACTTGTAATAGCCGCGCAAGGAAATATAAACTTTTAAACTATGCAGTATTACATTTTTCGTTTAAGTTTACGGCGACAGCGGACAACATAGATGTAATTTAAAGAAAAGTAAGAGTTTGTTTATATATTTTTTTATAAATACAAAACTATTTTTACTATAAGTAAAAAAACGCGTTACTTAATTTCTTCGACAAAGTACTAAAGTCAATAGATAGTTTTATTGCCGTATTCCTCTAATTTAATCGACAATCATAAATTCAATTGGCGTAAATGACATCGAATGTTTTCTTATTGATTGTTACTTAATTTCTTTTACTTTATTTTTCTGTATATTTAGTTTTAAGCTATCCCTTTTAATAAATTCCTTACTCCCCTTTTTGTTCTTTGTTCCGCGTCCCTTACGCCAATTGAATTTGAAACCGCCGTAGTAGTGTCAGTAACGCACCTTCTTCCCCTGCGGCTCGGCGTCGGCGTCGGCGCCCAGCTTGCGCGCGAGCGAGCGCACGAACGTGGCCGGCGCCAGCGACACCTCCTGCCGCCACACGCGCGCGCACAACTCAGACACGCTCGCGTAGGCACTCATCCCGCCCACACAACCCGCAACGAATCCACCGGCAAAGGATCGAGGATGAGTGCGCACGGAGATTACAATACAATTATTTACAATAAAAAATGCAAAATAGTCAACATTTTGAGCAGTCTTAAAAGGAGCGTGACTTTCTGGCTACACAGTTAAAGGACTCTTTGAAATACGCACGGTATAAATTATAAACCTAATAAGTGTAAATAAATAGCGTAACAAATGGATTTTTTTAAGTGTTGGGAATTATTTAGACACTGGCTGCTTATAACACATTTAATTTATCACTTTAATAATATGCCTTGTGTGTTTGCCTAATTCGAAATTACATTTTTTTTAGCTAAAATACTGTATGAATTATAGCAGTAGTTTAACAATTTAAATATAAAGAAGATAAAAGAAAAGAAAATAGTTTTTGTATAGTATGCAAGAAGTGGCTTCGTATACTAATTTGTAGCGAAATGTGTCGCAGCGATAATATGTTAATTAGTAACTGATAAATATAAGCCTTCCACACACGGGCGGCACAAATTTTTAAACTTTGAAACACTACATAAAAATAACAAAATAACAGTTATCATGTTGTTAATAATAATTAAAAACGTGATGTTATCAGTTTGGTACGGTGCACCTAGGAGTCTTTTATAGAACAAATCGACTGAGGGCCAACATGTTGTATGATAATAATACAAACAAATAATTGGAACAGGCTAACTGGTTGAACTTGTGAAATATTAGAAAGTGATTATGTGATTAAATGTAACAGATATTAATACATAATAGGTACACAAAAATCGTAAAAAAAATTCCATATATTTAGTTGTTTTAAAATATGGGAATTATTCAGCCCACGCTCATTTTAATTATTTCAGATAGAAAGTCGAGTACTGTATTCTGCCGTGCTAATTTAAAACGCAGTAAGAAAGGTTAGACAACTTTTGAGTAAATATCGATTAAATTAACCTAATTTAATTAACCTAAATTTAATTAACCTCTTAAACTAACACAGCAATTTTAATTTAAAAAAAAAAACAAACTTTCTTAACATGGTTTTGGTGAATAAAGCGAACTATACAAACTTTAAATGCAGTAAGGACGGACTTGCTGCGCTCTTAACTAGTAATTAGGAGTTACTGCGTTTATTGTTAGTAATTCATTGTGACACTGAAAGCAGTAACACATTAAACTGCTCTTCAGATTAGTATTACCTCCTTTTTCAAATGTCAAAACGACCAGTGAATAAAGTGCAGTATCCTATATGACTGCAGATCCAATTTGTATTTATGATCACTTTACTAGTTTTGTTTCACAAATTAAATAGCAGTAAGCGAAGCTACTGCTTTTATTAATTTGTGTAATAAATCTTACCTTGCAAAAGTCCCATCGGCAAAAAGCAGTACTACATGCAACTGCGGTTCTCTTTATTAATATTTTTAAACGAAGAGACATACTGCATTTACGCCATATCAAAGCATAACGTTCCGTATAGCTATAGAAATAACAATCAAAGTACTGTAAAGAGCTCTTCGCGAGGATTCCGAATCTAAATATAACTCAATACTTGAAAAAATATTCTTTACTACGTTTTTAATTACACGGCAGTATTATAAACTATGTTTTTCTCGCCAACTAGTCACACTTAATCGCAGCGGTATGCCCCACGCCCAAACAACGACCTTAGATTAGCTACGGATGTAGCGGTTGTAAAATTAGGCTCAATAAGACGCGGGCCGGCATAAACACTTCCAGTTGAGTAAAAATTCTACCGTTACCAGCGAGAGAGGTGAGAAAGGTTTTATAATGACTAAATTGAATCCAATTTTTATTTTTTTTGACGCTGTAAGGGAGAAAAGAGCTGGACACTTGCTGAGTTTCTTGCCGGTTCTTCTCAGTGCAAGATCTCCCGCCCAGAGTAGACTTACGAACCGATGGCATAGCGACATTCATAAGAGCTACTTGTAGCCTAAACTGAATAATGATTTTTGAATTTGAATTTGAATATATTTAAAGTAAACCATTTCTTTAAGAATGTAATTGTATGTAGAGGCTAGCTCTAGCTAAGCCTTGCAAGCGCTTTTGCTTCATCTAACCGGATGGTAAGTGATGACGAGGCCTTGGAAGCGCGCTCTACCCTACTAATTGTATACCTAAAGGGATTTGCCTAGCTCAGGTGATATTAACCTTGGCAAATCCATCAAATTTAACAACGTCCCTCTACTAGGCTTAAACCCTCTCAAATGAACAAAAAAGATCAATGAAGGCTATAAAGATATGCCATCTGAAACACAGAGGAGCTCAATATATTTTTAATTTGATTACCATATCCTGTGACCAGTCATTGCCAATGTAAATTAACTGGCAAGATCCCAGCCCAAACGCGCCACCCACTGAGCTATTGAGCTCTTCATCGTCATCGTCGGCTCATTTTTATGTCCCCACTGCTGGGGCACGAGCCTTTCCTTGGATGGATAGGGAAAACGAGCCATAAACCATCACGCGGGCGGAATGGTGGTTGTTAACGACTGCTAATGCAGCCGGGACCAACGGCTTTACGTGCCTTCCAAAGTACGGAGGAGTTCGAGATGATAAATGTTTGGTCACCCATCCGATGACCGGCCTTTGTGAAGGTTGCTTAACCTCAGCACTCGCAAACCGGGCGCATTAGCCACTGCGCCATCGAGCTAATCATTGAGCTCTTGGCCGAGTGATTTTCTATTTCTTTCCCGCATAATCAGTGGGTACGTGGTGTGCGTACCTGCTGTTGCTGCTGCTGCCGCAGCGCCGCCAGCTGCTGCTCCAGCTCGTGGTTGCGCGCCGTAAGCCGCCGCAGCGCTTCGGACCCCGCCGCCGACGCCTCCACCGTCTCTGTGCCAAGACAAGACACCAGTTCAAGGGTACGTCTCCACTTCAGGAGCAAACAACACTATCTTACATATTCGTAAATTCTGCATTATGTGTATTCGATTTTTGCTTCTTACATAAATAAATGTTTATAGAAGAGAATTATCACACTTAGTGCTTAAAATTCGAAGCGCATTGGCAAAAATAAATCCTAGGTCAGGATGTGTCGATTTGGAATAATTTACCTGTGAAATTAACATTTTTTTGGGGTTATTTCGCTGTGTTGTGCAACAACCAATCACTGAACAGTGCTTCAGAAACATGGTGACTTGTCACCATGCAAGCACTATTTCTCAAAAATATTTTCATCGTAATTAAACGATTTCACGTAAAATCAGAAAAATTAACTGATCTCAAATCCTCAGCGTGCGGATAAGTGCTGACGAACTGTCAAACAGTTACCAAAAACAGTTCTGTTACGTCGCATCACGCATCTCTTTTTATCACAGAGTGTTGCTGCTGGTGACATCTCGCTCGCTCAGCCCTTTGTTGCTCTATTCCGTTGGTATATTAACTTTATGGTATTAACGGAATATTATAATTAATTTCTTTTTCATCGTAATTAAACATTGTTGTGTGGCGTCAGCTCGGACTTTGTATCTAGAGCACACACACTCGCTGTTTCCAGCTGACGCACATACTTAAGCATTAGCAATAATTAGTATATAACATGTAAACACAAATAAAACAATCTCTTAGCTATAGACAACATACTGGCTGTTTGATTTATCTCCTTTAAGGACGAGAAACCTCCGTGTATAATGCCTCTTAAAATTTCAATCGGTCAGATCCGCTAGTGGAAGGCCGATTGAAATGTCACCATTTAAACAGCCAGTATGTTGTCTATAGCTTCGTGAGCTGAGAGCTAAGACTGTTTTTTTTGTGTTTACATGTTATATACTAATTATTGTTAATGCTTAAGTATGTGCGTCAGCTGGAAACAGCGAGTGTGTGTGCTCTAGATACAAAGTCCGAGCTGACGCTACAGTTGTATAAAAATAGTAAATTAACCTGTAGCTCCCCATCGCAGGCAGAAAGCCGGCAACATCACAACACAAAGCACAGCACTAAACACTGACTGACACACCAAAAGCAGTAAGAGGAAAATGCGGGCGGGTTATCTATTAATTATGAACTATCGCAATCACATCATTAGATTGAACCATTAATTAACTCTGACATTTAGGCAATTCTTTATGTATTCCCATTACAAATAGTAAATAGTTGCTTCGGTGGCGGAATGTTCCTTTTGTCTGTGTACATCAATTAATGCAGTTCGAGATTTTAGAGTTCGTATTATGAATATTTATTATATGGCTTGACTAAATGATTTATTTGCTGTTATTTTATTTAATATTTATTAATATTTTAGCTTGAAATATTATCTAATTATGAATCAATTATTATTTATTATTTTATTATTATGCGGGCTGTACACTCGCGGCGCAAACGCCCGCGAAAGCCGCGAAACGCGAGTGTAGATGGTTTCGTGCCTTCGCATTCGCGCTTCGCAAGGTTCCCCGATCCGTGTCGGTTTTTTGTCCCGCGACAAAGGGTTCGCGCTTGGTTCGCGCCGCGCGAACGCGAAAGCATCTACACTCATGCTGTGTTCGCAGTAGCGTGCGAGACGTGGCGGCGAGCGGACGTGACGGAGAAAATGAGTGTTTCCTGGGACAACGAACGTGAGTTAATTCTGCTTGAATGTTTTCAAGCGGAGCCCTTGCTTCGGCAGTCAAAACACAGAGACCACCGAAACAAAAATAAGGTCTATGACGCTTGGGTACGAATAAGTACCATTATGGACATTCCTGTACAAGATTTAAAGAAAAAAAAAAAGAATCGCTAATGTCCAGCTCCAAAACATATAGGAAGAAAAGTTAATGATTCCATTTAATTCCATTTTAATATGCACATAATTGTAGCACGCTAAGGCGCACAGAGTCACGGCAGCAGCAACTTCGATGTCCATTCTTGACAAACGCGCGAACGTAACTGCGAATGCGAACGAAACCGCAAAAGTTGCGAGTGTACAGAGCATATTTTTCGCGTCGAATTCCTGCGCAAATCGCGGCCAAACTTTGCGGCTGTAATTCGCGGGCGAATGTACAGCCCGCTTTACATTATGATACAATTCAGATTTGAAAGCCCGCATACATTCGCCATTACATTCGTTAGTTCACTCATTCATTTAATAAACAATTCTCGATGCAATAATATTACTTATATATTTTTTTTGTTCGTGTGGAAACTGAAAATCAGTGATTTGCTGCATGAGCTAATGTTTCACTGAGTTTTCACCTTTCTGCTTTGCTACGGCACACAATTGATAACTAATGTTTGTGGTAGTTGTATATTTAATTGCTTTTTTTAATATTATTTTTAGTATTGTATTTTTTAAAATTATTGTATTATGTTTTAATTGTGTGCATGTTTTGTTGCAAATAAATAAATTATCTATCTATCTATCTATCTACCAACAAGCTAAGCAGGGCGCCACTAACGTTTGCCGGGCGGTAGGATTCTGCACAGAATTTGACTGGATGACAAAAACCCTGATACCTAGGTATTTCTGCCGCCAAGCAGCATTGTTTTGTATTAGGGGATTCCAGTTTGGAGAATAATAGATCCAGTGAAGAAATTACAGGGCATTAAAGCATAAGAACTGAAGTATCGGGTTGGTTGGTTGAAGCTTAAGTAGGCCGTGATGGCCGCTTTTCATCAAGTGGGCCATATGTTCGCTTGTTGGGTAAGTAAAATAAAAATAAAAAAGATATGTGATTAGTTACTATTCTATTCTATTAACTAACGATTGGCTGTACTCAGTTTTTCGATAGTTTTCAAACGTGTTCCGCACTGCTGTTTCGTATGTTCAATTTGCAGACTCACCGCCGACAAGCAGCTGCAGGCTCTGTATCTCTGACTTCTGGTTCTGGCTGAGCGTCTGCAACTGCTCCAGCTCGGCGCGCAGCCCCAGCACCTCCGACTCCAGCTGCTCCTTCTCCAGCAGCATCCTCTTCATGTCCACTGCAAGACAAACATAGGTTCGAAATATAAAAGAAGGTGTTTCTGACAAGACCAGTAAAGGTTCTCAATCTTATACAGAGTAATTAAAGTTTAATTTATGCTAGTGACTATTTCGTCAGGAAAGTATAAGGAGCCAGCCAGAGCCCCGGGACATTGGTGTGCGGCATAACCCATTATCCAGGTCATAAACGACACTATTTAATGACATTATAAATACATCAAATTATATTAATAAGCGCACTCATAGACATTAAGTTACGTTAATAATGACTTAGTATTAATTTTTTTAATTCTAAGAAGTGCATATACAGTAACAATTAGAGACTATTTTATAATGAACAATCATAACTCATAAGTGGTGGTAGTAATGATTAATGTCAAATATTATTATTGACACATCTTATGGCAAATTTGTTTGTTCAAGTATTAAACTCTTATCCACAATAGTCACTTTGTTTTAGTACTGGTTATTATTTATATGAATAATACAATCACAAAATTGTAGGAAACAAATTTCTGAAATTTACAGATAAACTGCTTGGAAATAACTTTCAAACAACTTACTACATCTCTGTGGCATAATTTACTAAAACAAAATACTAAAACTAAATGCTAGCTAAAACTAGGAAACGCTAGTATTCTATTTAGGTTAGTAGATACTACAAGTGACATGACAAAATTTTCAGCCCACATGATGACCCTATGTCATAGCTATGTTTTTCTCTGTTTATAACAATCTTAAAGTTTATGCTGGTCATTAACGCATTTCGGTCAATATATGAGCAGTTAGATTTTCTGCTGAATGATAATTTAAGATGCATGTCTTATAAAAATACTAAATTGAAGACAAATTAACAAACAATAGATGTTTTTAACAAACTGGTTTTTTCCATCTATGTGTGAGCAGTATAAAGTATTTATCTATCTACTTCTATACATATAATAAATAATGCTAAAGAGGATCGAAAGTCTGTACATGGAAGATATTCGAAAAAAAGTCGGCTGGGGATACTTAGAATCAATAACAGAACATGTTCTAACAGTTGTTAGAGTTTTTGTCTGTTTATTTGACCGCGCATCACTTGAAAATGGCTGAACGGATTTGGATGATACCTTGCACATAGACAGACCATGGCCCGGACTAGGATATAGGATACTTTTTATCCCGGTAACAGGTTCCTGTGGGATAGCGTAGTCTTCGCGAACGAAGTCGCGGGCGACAACTAGTTGTTATATAATATTGTTAATTGTATTGAATTCTGTTTAACACTTGTACAAATAATTGCCAGTCTCCCAGAGAATGAAAATATTTTCAAATATCAGGTTAATAAATACATACAATCAAAGACCCATGTAAAGTGTTTAACTTCAAAGCGGCGTTTTTGTATGGTCTCTGTCTTCCCTAAGAGAAAGTTCCCCTTCTCTTGACTTGACTTTGATATTCTATTATTAGCATAATGTTACAATAGTTTATGTTATTTAATTGGTTAAATCCTTCATCACTACCTCAATCTGTTAGTATGTTAATAAATCAAGTTCTACTCTAAGTAAATCCAGAACCTCACAATAATTCAGTTGTAAGCAATTTGTTTCATTTATTTTATTAAATTTTTCGTATTAAATTTGAATGAGTTAAATTTGCACTAGCTTTAGTAAAACCATCTAGTGGTCTATTTTAAAATACAAATAATATTTCATTCTTAGATAAACGATTGGTCTCGCTGCTCTCGACTAGATACCGCCGGCGTACTTGTTAAATGCGGCAAAAAATACTACGCCGAAGCCAATGTATCCGAGTCATTCGCCTGCTGTCACTCGCATTGCAAACTGTGTGAGGTGCGCGTACTGAATGTTTTGTTAAATTTTGGTCATAAACCAAAATAAGATGCTAGTTTACGTAGTTAAACTGTGTAAAAATAATACTACAAGAAATAAGAAGGACATCGTTCTTACATACACTACAATATCGAGTTGCCACATTCACGGAGCTAATGTTTTTAGGTGGAGCGGTATCAAGTCGAGCGCAGCGATACCAATCATTTATCTAAGATTTCATTAAATATTTTGTTTTGACTAACTCTAGAAATGCACATAATTTACAATTTGACTTTAAAAACCTATAACGCTGTTTTAAATAGCTTGAAATTAATTTACAGTTAACTGTTATAGTTATTGGAAAGCTAGCAATTGATGTACTGATCTAATAAAAGCTATATTGTTAGGTTTATTTTTATAGAAGGAATCACAATACAATTTTATCAGAAAGCTTTTATTTCACATGTATAATTAATGTATTAAGAACTGCCAAAAATGTACAAACAATGGGGGTTGATAATGTACAGAATGGATTTGATGTTGGTAAGTTGAATAACTTATTAACTCTGAACTGGTAAAATATGACCAGTTTAGCTAAGTGAGGTGGTCATTGAGGTGGAATGGGTCATTCTGCTTTCGGAATTGTCACTAACCGTGATATTGATGAAAAACAAAGATAAAATGGTAAAATGTACATGCAAAAAAACGAACACTGTTAATAACGTCTACGTCATGCTCCCAAGACCTGCACCACCTGGGAAGTGATGGAACGAACCTTCTTTCTGCAAAAATAGCTCTTTCATTTTGGCTCGCTGGACATTAAACTCCTCTTCGAGCTCTCGCCTCGCTTGGTCAGGCGAAGAGCTGGCGCGACCTTCCACTCCGTCCACTTAAAACAGAAACACTATAACATCCTCCTGAACGCATTTACACTTAAATTTGTTCTGTGTAAAGCAAAAAAAACACACCTTTTGATTCAGCAGACGGCTCGGTCGACATCTTCAGTTCAGTGGCTTTACTCCTATAAAACTAAACGCTTTATGGAAATTCTTGTAATTCTTGACGTCATCTTAAATATTTATTGACTCATTTTGGAAAGTATAGTTTAAAAGACGACAAGCACAAAAATTAACACAATGTAGGTACAATCACGGATAATAACTTGACACATGCATGACAGACAGATGTTGTCAACAACCATAGACTGTTTTTTAAAGTGTAGTTTGTTCCCTGAGGAACCGGCTATGGTCATAGACCTTGCTGCCATGTCATTAGTTTCTTAAATTAATTAGTAGATAAACTATACAGGATGATGATGAATGATAATAGAAATGAGAAGTGAGAATAATATACCTCCCAACCCCTCGAGTATCTTAGTAAAGATGTGGGGGCTTTACTAAGTCCTCACGCGGAATTCTTGAGAGAATTTGAAAAGTGCAGTTGCACTGTTTTGTTTCATTTGCCAACACTACTCACGAACACATATCGGTTAATAATCCACCATTATTTCACATTAATATTTGACATTACACAAATTTTAGAAAATAAAACAAAACCGCAGATAAGACTCTTTACAATGCTTCACATTCCCGCCAAGAAGTCCCATAGATTATGTATGTCAACAACTTGTCACTCATGGAATTAATAAGTACTACAAAGTACTTATTAATTCCATGTTTTCACTATCTATTTAGTTTTTTCTTCCATGGAATAAAGGCAAAGGTATTGTTAAGGCCAAAGCCGTATCGTTAGTTCGTAAGTCCACCAATAGATGGCGCTATGCTAATAAGAGTGTGTCGCTGAATCGCGATGACGAGATTTCCTTTTGTTCGTATATATAACCTCATGGACTTGTAAATTATAAGGACGAAATCGTAGAGATGGAGACAAAGAGGAAATTAATATGGGATGGAGAGGAAGTTGAGTGAGGCCGCCTTGTCCCCAATGCTTGTCCCGCTACTATCATAGGGACAATCTTAAACGATTACGGTCCCATTTAGGACATCCGGGCTTTGTGCTTGAAGAATCCTTTAAAGCCAAACCCGGAGTTTGCTGTCGCTGTCTGGAGGACCCTTCCTTTTCCCTCCTTGTGGTACACTTCGACTTGGGCTCTCTAGCCATGTCGTCTACGTCTGCGTCTACCGATCCCATAATGGCGACATAGATGGAGACAACTCGACTTATAGAACATCTTAGTCGGGTAGCAGATGATGCACAGGAGCGGTTTCCATCGGCGGTATTGGTGTTTTTGGGGGACTTCAATGCTCACCACGAGTTGTGATTAAGTTCCAAAACTGACCATGCTGGTAGAACTGCCCACGCATTCGCTCTCACGGACGACTTGACTCAACTGGTGAACCAGCCCACCAGGATCCCAGACGTAGTCGGTCACGCGCCCTCTTTGTTGGACATGCTGACGAGTCGCCCGGCTGGCTACCGAGTGGAGGTTCAAGCTCTTTTGGGATCTTCGGATCACTGCTTGGTATCCAGTAAAGTGCCTCTGGCCCCGCTGTATCGAAACGCCAGATTTGGCACTACTCATCGGCAGATTGGGATGGTATGCGGGATTATTTCGTATCCGTTCCTTGGGGGCAGCGCTGCTTCAGTGGGAAGGACCCGACAGCTAGTGCGACGGCAGTTGCTGATGAGATAGTTTTAGGGATGGAATACTATATTCCGCACTCCTATCTCATCAGCAAAGGCAGGCGCAACCGATGGTTAAACCGCGAGTGTGCTAACGCTGTTGATAACAAGCAGGCGGCATACCGCGCTTGGATCAGGGGTAAAGCTCTTGGGGAACCCAAAACCGGCTTGCTGAAAGCAGCCTAACAATGCCATCAAGTCTTGCAAAAGAGCCTTACATTAGAGCAGATGCCCAGCGCGTTGCACGAGTCGGCCAAGAACTACTGACGCATCCTACTGCGGGCAGCCGTAGCTCTGGCGTCTGGCTAAAGCCGTGCAATCCGAGCCGTGCCGAGCAGAACAGTATGATTTAATTTACTTGTTTAAAATATTGCACTCAATAATTGATTCCCCTGAATTGCTTTCTTTAATTCAAATAAATACTTTGTATCGAACCCGGGCGCCTAAGACTTTTGTACTAAATGACGCTCGATCCCCCACAGCTCTCCGACTTAGAGGTTTCGGTCTGTCGGTCGGCTGGGCATGATAAGCCTGTCAGCTACCCGTCGATTACTATCGCGTCCGCGTATTTGTCCCCTAATAAGCTTATTACACAACCCGATCTCGAAGCGCTGTTTGCTATGGACAACGCCGTCATTATTGCCGGCGATTTCAATAGCAAACACGCTCAGTGGAGTTGTAACACAAGCAACCGTAACGGTCGGGTGTTGATCCACCTCGCTGAGTCGTTGCTCTTCGATATTGTCGTGCCTATGGAGCCCACCCACTTTCCGTTAGTAGATAATTACTCCCCCAACCCGTTAGATATAGCGCTGCTAAGGAACGGAACCTTGCGGTTGCGTCCCATAGAAGTGATCCACGCGCTCTCCTCCGACCATAGACCGGTTGTTTTGCAGTTAGGCCCCCCTCCGACCCCACCCCCGTCATTAAGGTGGTGACTGACTGGGATAAGCTCGAGAAATTACTCGCTTACCACCAGTGAGTCATTAAACCAAATCCCCGATGTCATTGCCTCGCCTCACGAGACAGTGGCCGCGATCGACGCCCTCGGCAGTCATCTCACTAACGCTATAAGCGAATCGTCCCGGCGGGTTGTAGTGACGGTTGACCATCGCTTCAAACTGCCGGACGATATGAGGCAACTACTGAGGGCAAAGAACGCCGCCACGCGCGCGTACGACTCCTATCCCACTTCGGATAACCGAGCTCGTATGCGTTCTTTGCACCGCGCTGCTAGAGAACGCATAAAAGAGCTCCGCGACACCAACTGGGATGGCCTACTTAAAGGTCTCGCCCTCTCATCAAGCTTATTGGAAGTTGGCGAGAACCTTTAAGTCGGACATGGTCATCTCTATGCCCCCGCTTAACGAACCCGACAACTCGATTGCTTTTGACGCGTCTCAAACCCCGTAGGGCCCCCGGGGCAGACGGTATCTCAAACAAGATCCTTAAGATCTTACCCGCTCAGCTTATCCTTTATTTAGAGCTATCTTCAATAGCGCCATGACAAACGCAATCTTTCCCGCTGTGTGGAAGGATGCGGTTGTCATAGATATTCATAAGCCCGGTAAACCGCGTACCGCCCACTCTAGTTATCGCCCCATCAGTCTTCTCAAATCGTTGGGAAAACTGTACGATCGCGTTCTAGTATCCCGTTTAAGGGAGTAGTTTCCTCCAACAATATTCTTATAAGCGAGCAGTTTGGGTTCCGGCCCATACACTCGTGTACCCATCAATTGCACCGCCTTACGGAGCATATCCTTTCCGGTTTCAATAGAAGCCGTCAAATGAGTACCGGAGCTCTTTTCTTAGACGTCGCGAAAGCGTTCTACAAAGTTTGGCACAACGGCTTAATTTATAAGCTTTACAAATTTGGCGTGCCACACTCGTGCACATCATACGAGACTATTTGTCGGATCGCTCTTTTCGCTTCCGCGTCGAAGGAACGCTGTCCGCCCCTCACCCTATTCGCGCCGGTGTCCCGCAGGGATCCGTGCTCTCTCCAATCCTGTTTGCGCTTTACGCAAATGATACCCCTCAGACCCCACACGTAGAGCTAGCTCTATTCGCGGATGACACCGCGCTATATTCGTCCGGCAGAGACAAAGCCGCGGTTTCCAACCGACTCCAAAAAGCCGCTAACACCCTCGGCGTTTGGTTTCGTAAATGGCGGATCGAAGTCAACCCCGAGAAAAGCGCTGCTGTGTTCTTTTCCCGGGGTGTCGACGATCGTCGCCCTCCTATATGATTATGCTATCCTTTGGGTAAAGCAGGTGAAATGTGTGTCCGTAACAGGGCCGCGTTCATATTAGGTCGGTTATTCCACCTTATAGGCATGCGGAGTAAAATGTCTCTTAGACATAAGACGACAATTTACAAAACTTGCATTCGCCCCGCCATCATGACTTACGCTAACGTAGTTTTTGCGCATAACGCGCCCTCCTATTTGTATCCCTTACAAACCCTCCAAAATCGTTTCTTGCGTGGTGCCACGGGTTGCCCGTGGTACAACCGCAATATAGATCTCCACCGTGATCTTGATCTTCCCACTATCAAAGACTTTATCAAGGACGTTTCCAGACGTTACTTTGGTAACGCCCTCCACCGCCCAAGCCGCTTGTTGTGGCGGCTGCCAACTATAATGTTGGAGGCCCTTCTGTTCGGCGGGTTAATGATACTCATCTGTAGACAGATCCCTGGTGAAACAGGCCGCTGTACTTTGACTATTTGCATCACGGTAGCATTTCCTCGATTCACGCCTCCCTCCTTTTCTCCCCCATGACAGCGCCTAACATTAAAACTGGTCCTACAGCGGTGCACACCCCCACCACAACCATACCGTTTGAGGTCGAGTTCGCTAACATCCGCGGACTCCATGCAAACCTCAATGCCGTCCACCACCGTCTTGAGACGGCACGGCCAGCAATGTTGTTTTTGACGGAGACGCAAATAATCTGTCCGACCGACAGCAACTACCTGCACTATCCGGGCTTTGTGCTTGAAGAATCCTTCAAAGCCAAAGCAAAAAAAATAAAATCTGATCTGGGGAATTTCACATCCATAACCTGGAGGCTCTGTCATTTGGTCCTTCGAGCCGGGTGGTATATAAATGTAACCTTGCAATTTTTTTTCATTAAAATATGTAGGTACATAAATGGTAGCCAAAGAAAATTGTATATACTGATGGTAGCCCACTATACTAGCGCTGTGGTTTATTCAGCAGGTATCATACATCATTATGTTAGATATAATAATAATAACAACAAAATATTTATTTCATTTATCGGTTGTTGGTTTATTAATTATTAGAGAATTGCATATGATTACTATTTTATTGATATTCTTGTGTACCTTGTAAAAAGTATGAAGACATTGTATTATTGGTATTGGTGGAAATGTTGTGAGACATTATATGAAATACCTACTAACTAATCTAAAAATCATGATAAGGTAATTATACCCTCCCTCGGGTTGTTCTCGCGGAGAATCTAGTAGGCTAGCCTAGGGGACGCGGGCGGAGACAAGCTTGCGTGATGCCAGCCCCCTGACGGTATTTCGATCACACGGCTTGAGAAACCCTATAAGTTTCTCGCCGCCTTCAAACAAGTCCGGTGACGCTGTAAAGGCCATACGCGGCTTACAGAAAACTCTCTATAAGAAAACAATGCGAGTCTAACTAAAATCTTCTTTGCAATCTTCCCAAATGGTAGCGGTCCACGTTTATAAAAAAATATTTTTATATTTCAAAATTGGAATTGCCGCAGACTTAATTTTTTTATGTTTCGTTTTAAAACTCAAACAAGGTTCATAAACTCAAAGTCAGTCAAAGTACTTCCACTGAGCCTGCGCCTTCTTATGCGCCGTTGCAACATTCCGGGATATAATTTCAGATAAATAAAGTACGCCGTACACTTTTAAAATAAATACTTTATTTGGTTCACATATAATTTACTAAGTAAAATTACAAAACCCTCCTCATTCAATCTACTAATTAGCACTGAGAGTACAAACTGCTTATTTATTTGTCATGTCAATTATAATTAGTAATTGTCATAAATAAATTAAAACCTATCTAACGTTACAATTAAAAATATTATTTGTTATGTTTTCGAGCGCCACCATCTAACAAAAATATTAATAAAGGCACAGACATATCACAGTTTGATAACTAATGTTAATGTAGAAGAATACATATAATATTTACAGACGAATTTTAAAAATGCGTTTAATTATCATACTTCTGTGCACATAGGACATTCACTACTAGATGGCGCTTCAATTAATTTCGCTAATCGGAACTAGATGTCGCTAAAAGCCTTGTTTGGCGTCTCGGAACTGCCTGCCGATAGGTAAGTCTTCCAAGCAAGGCACTTGAACTATGTTGAAGTAAATGTGACCCATGAGGTGAGAGGCGGAGGTGTTAGTGGTCTTGAGGCAGTCGAAGAGCATGTCATCGCAGGCGCAGTGGGACTTGCTGTAGATGGAGTTGTTGGTGAGGTTGTACCGCTGCGAGAAGGCGCGCACCTTGGTGGGGCACAGGTCGTGGGTGCGGCAGCAGCGGTCCAGCCGCCGGTCCGCGCCCAGGTCGTGGTAGTCCGCCGCGATGTCGCCCGTGCCGCACCACTTCGTACCTGAAGGGAGACACAAACTGTGAGTGAAATTATGATAATAATGAGGGACAAGCTTATTTCTTAGGCGGTGGAAGGGATTCCGCATAGTGCCTTTCTGGATAAATGCCATTCTCATACCTATTTCTGTCTTTACGCAGCAGCAGGTATTGAAATAATGGACTAAACGTAGTGTCCATTCTTTTTACAATAGACCACTTGGTGTGTTTGCTGCTTGGCAGCAACCACCACTTTCCCCAAATTGTGCAAAGGAATTGTTTCAAAAACGCTTAAGCCTTAGGGCAGAGGCCATAAAGGCTTCAGTCATCTTTATGATTATTGTGCGAGTTGCTGGGCGACGACAAAATATACAGACACAATATTGATCCGTTCAGTGTATGGACAGTTTACCAGGTATGATCCCCTGCAGCAGCGTGAGCGGGCTGCCTCCCAGCAGGCCGGCGTGCGCGCCGCCCGCGTCCAGACGCGCGCGCGCCTCGCCTGCGCCCGCGCCGCCGCCGCCCTCCGCGCGCCAGGCCCCCACCGCACCACCGGCAGGTACACGCCCACTCTCCACAGTCGCCTCAACACCTTCCACCTGGAAAATACCAAACTAAACGTCAAACACTTTAGTTAACCACTAGGTCCAGCGTAAAAAGTCGTGGTCTTCCGATAAGAACGAGTAAGTTTATTTGTCAGAATGCAAATAGCGGTTACCTTTTGTGAATATGTTTTATTGAACATAATTAATGGCAATTTAAGGGTTATTGGAAACTATTGATCTAGACTCAGACAACAAAACTATAGCAATGAGGTTGGTTGGTGGTCTGACTAGCGGCACCATCAGAAGCCACGGTTTGGTGTCATGAAGATTTGTATATAACGACTCATTACATAAAGTAATTAGGTCTGAACTTTCGTTCGGTGTTGGTATTTCATTGAATAAAGCTGCTAATAATACATTCAATGGCACGTAGGTACAATACAAACAAAGATGTATGCATGATGTATGTAGGTACAGGTACAATCAATAAATGACCACACACCGATCGTGATTCCTAAAACGTAAGTTCCGCGTATTGTAGCTGTATTGTGTATTGTAGCTATACACATGGCCAACGGCTCGAGTTCAAACATGCCTCTGACGATCGACTGACTGACTAGCGCGACTTTTACGTGCCATTCGATCATGTCAACGAATACGTAAATGTAACGGCAGTGAAGCAGCGCCATCTGGTGACCAACGAGGAGAGTAACCTTTTTGCGACAAAAAATATTTTTGACATCACAAAGTAAAAAAATAAAACTATTGCGTTACTTGTTTAGGATGTTACGCAGTAGCCAGTGGTGATTAACATTATTTTTTTTTTTTTATATTAGAAGGAGGCAAACGAGCAGGCGGGTCACCTGATGGAAAGCAATCACCGCCGCCCATGGACCCCCGCAAAACCAGAGGAATTACAGATGCGTTGCCGGCCTTTATACGTAATAATATGGAAAGGGATACCTACACTAACTCTTTTGATGACAGACTGCTCCACAGGGCACTCATAAGTTTGTAAGGTAATTAACTACTAAATAAAAGTGCCTACACATCATTAATCAAATTTGAAATAAAGTTTTTTTGCATTTATAACTTGGTAAGTAAGTTTCCTTCTTTGTCTGAGTTCAACCACGCAGAACCTACGTACGTTAAGAGGTAGGTAGGTACCTACAAACGAAGGTATCCAGATATTTTAAACTTAACTAGTTAGTTATCTACTATACGATACACAATACAAAGAGTTTCGCTCCGTAATGTTGTTGCCTGCAGTTGTCCACTTTCTGAACTTTCCCTATCACCCGACGTTTTCTGTACTCTCTATTTGGCATGGTACATTGGTATTCATAGTGCTTTCAGGTGAATTATACCACCACAATAGTTTCGATATTCTCACAAAAGGAAAGTCGCCTTTCCAAAGAGCTTCATTCTCAATAAAAATATAGCATTCTTATAGGAGTCTACATAAGATGGCACAGCCAGCTGTGCTTTAGTCTGTACACACAACCCGCTATACACTACTTTAAAGTTTATACTGACACCCCCTACCAACCTTCCGGTTACAAAGTAGGTGTCAGAATAACCTTGCGCAAGCACAAGGGACCATCTACGTCAGGTCATAACGCCAGATCAGAACACGCCGGTACGCAACCTTCATCCAGTACTTTTAAGACTAGTGTCTCAAGCTAGTCGCCCCGTGGACACGTATAGTCCACTACCTAATATCCAGATAGGTCACCGGAGCTGTAAGCTCGCTCACTTCTCGTTGCACTAAGAGCACAACTCGCAGTGTACCACTGCTTGGGCCGTCAGCTCTAAAGCCAACTACCAAATGTCCTCTTTGGTGGCGGAGTTGTAAGCACACTCACTTCTCGGTACCCATCCAGGCACCTGATCAATTCCAAATTCCTACACGGCTGATTAAACCGGAGGCCTTTGCATCTAGCGGTTAGTCTGTACAGTAGAGACACATCGTAGTGATCTTTATTTAAAGAGATCATACTCATAGACATGCAACATAGAAATAATAAATATACACTATTAGCGCCTTAGAAATATTAAATAATTATTCCGCGTTTTGTTCCTGTCGTGTAAGTCGTCATTTCAAGTTAGAGTAAAAGAAACCAAACACGGAATAACTATTCGGAGCTTATTCTTTGTTTATTTGTAAGGCAATTATTGTTTTTTTCATGCTACCTAAATTTTTATTTATTTTTTTTTTCTTTTTTTATATTACCTATCAATAATTTTGGTAAATGTTGTGCACTATTTTAATTGAGCACAGGCATGCCCTTTTAAAATTATTTTTTAAAATGTTAGATGTCTGGTAATTGTGCCTTTATGTATAAATTAATAAATAGTTAAATAAATAAATTATGGAGAGTTACTCCATCGTCACCTAGAGACAAACGAAGAGTGTTTGTCTAAGCAGATTGTTTTGTAATCTCGGCGTGTGTGCGTGTGCCCTTCGCTCATAGAATAACTAAGTAATTGCTGCTCAAACTCTGATGAAGGATGTTTCGTCAAAACCTATTTCAACAACGAAATGAAGTTGCACCATAAAATAAATATTCTTATTGCTAAAATACATGACTTTACATACATAACAGTCAACCATTGTTTGACCATTTATTGTACCTATCTATGTGTTGTATTTGGTAAGTAATCGGTGTTAAACGCGTGTTTGTTTACCTACTATTTATTTTATTTACTAGTTCGGTCAATTTAGACTAATTTACAAAAATTCGCACCCAGCTCAAAGTTGGTAGGATGATTCATAACACCACCATAATAAACGAAATCTAAAAAGTCCTCATCGATCCGATCCCTGGAACAAAAATTACTCGGGGTAAAAACGGGTTTTCGCGATTTTCAGCAAAACTGTAAGTTTTATCATAAAATTGGTTCAGACAAAAATGGTAGTTAAGATAATTATCTATAAAAAATGTCAAAATACTTTTTTTCCTAAGAGCCACCGTTTCTGAGATATAATGATTCAAAAAGTTGGAAGAGTTGTAATCGTCATAATATTTTCAGCACTTTAGAATTGTTGACCAAAAATTTTTTTTTTTTAATATTTATATTTAATATTTTTAACATTTATTTAGACAACATCACATACATTGTTCTGATCTCAAGGTAAGTAGCTAAAGCACTCGTTTCATGGAAATCAGAAACAACGACGGTACCACAACCACCCAGACCCGACACAATATAGAAAAGTTCGTTTTCGACATTGACCAGACCCGGGAATCGAACCCGGGACCTCAGAGTTAGCATCGCCCAAAGTCCGGCGTGCAAGCCACTCGGCTACGGAGGTCGTCAATTGCAAAAAATGATCAGATTGATAGTTCTGAAACTTAATCTGTGGTCCCGGCACGTCCCGGGCTACACTCCAACATACTCGTGCACTAGGTCAAACGTGAGGCCTGTGCATTAGGCTGGCCTTGATTCTAACATGATGATGGGTTCTATATTTAGGACTCTTGAATTTTCCGCTATTCTATTAGTTACAAGAAAATTAAGAAAATCGATTTCGATTTATCTAACTACCAATTTTTATTCGTGTAACTGATAGAATTGAATTAAATTGGTTGACGAAGTAGGTTACAAAGTCTTTTTTGAGTTCTATCTCTGTGGTCTTGTGTATAGGTTACCGGTCTAAGACACAGAGATTTTGACTATGAGTCCCAGTGGAATATTGTACTTGGTTGGCTATTCCTAAGGTTTGTTTTAAGACCGTCTAGCTAACTACTTACTCTCTCTCTCTTACTCTTACTCTACTGACACGGGCTGATTATGATAATAAATGTTTACGACTTTTGTGACTTTATTGTTTACCAACAACCAAGAGTCGTAAACATTTATTATCATAATCAGCCCGTGTCAGCAGAGTAGTAAGTACAAGTATTATACTTGTATTTTGCGTGTAACCACCATGCTGCTTGCAACATGGTGGTTACACGCAAAATAACGGTACATAAAGGACCATTATTACAAAAGAATTAGGGATACTAATTTGCTTCGCGACAGAGTTAAGATATTGGAGAACCATTGCTACCAAGATTATATAAGAACCATTGAGGAACCCATCCAAAATAATCCTAAGTTGTTTTGGTCCTACATGAAGTTTAAGCGCCAAAGTGGTTCTTATCCTGCGAACCTGACTTACGCAAGCGAGTCGAAAGAAATAGAATGGTATTAGTGAGCTCTTTCTTCTCGTATTTTAAATCCACGTTTTTAGAGCCTGAAGCATCTCTCAGCTATAGTGATCCTGCTAACGTTGTTGAGGTTTCAACGTGTAATAAATTTATCTTCCATTGAAATTGATGCTGATGAAGTTTTCAAACCTCTTAAGTTGCTTGATCTTAGCAAATCTGCTGGTCTGATGCGTTGCCTGCATTATTTTTGGTTAGTTGTACTAAAGAATTGTCTGTCCCAGTCAGTTATTTATTCAAGAGATCGTTATCTGACAGTGTAATGCCTAGTCTGTGGTAAAAAGCATTTATTACTCCCATCCATAAAAAAGGACCGAAGGCCCAGTTTGAGAACAGACCAATATCTAAATTATGCCTGCTTGCTAAAGTGCTAGAGCGCATCATATACAACCAGCTTTACAATTCTTTCAAATCAAGTTTCATCGATGAGCAAGAGTACTGGGAAAAGGATGAAGTGGCCCGCAACAACGCGGGTGGATCGTCCGTTCGGCTGGCGACGTCCCCATAAGAAATAATAATTCATCGATTAGCAACATGAGTTCTTAAGGTCAACTGTTTCTAATGTTATTGTGTTCGATGAATTTCTTACGTATAGCATGAATGTGAGTGATCAAATTCATGCTATTTACACGGATTATAGTTAGGCATTTGACCGAAATGACCACGTTATTCAACTTGCGAAATTGCAATCTCCTAGGTATTCATGATGATTTATTTCGTTGGTTTACCTTAACGTTAAGAACAGGTCTCAGGCAGTAGAGTCGAGCTAGTCGTCTTGAATGGTTTTTCGTCCTCTTGGGTGGATGTGCCGCCTGGCGTAACTCAGGGGTCCTTGCTGGACCCACTCTTAATCGTGTTGTTTGTCAACGACATTCATTCTTGTTTTCATAATTCCAAGTTTCTTCTATTGATGCTGATGCTGATGACATGAAGATTTATAGGGTGGTAAACAATTTATGTCTGACGCGCTTCTTTTACAAGATAATTTAATTAGATTAGATACCTACTTATTGTCTTAGAAATAAACTAGATCTCAACGTTTCCAAATGTTTATTTGTTAACTACACTCGTAAACGCAATACATTCACCTTTGACTACAAACTTAAAAATCAGTGCCTTATCAGAAGATCCAGTGCAAGAGACTTGGTTAGGAGTCATCCATGATAGAAAATTGTTATTTGACAGGCATAAAGAACATGTCGTTGATAAATCTCTAGGATTTGTAAGATCGTCAAAGCCTTTTAGAAATATGAAAACTATAAAAATTATTTACTGTGCCTATGTTCGAAGCCATCTAGAATACGCGTCTCAAGCTTGGATCCCAGAATATGACATTTATATCAATGCTACTGAAAAGATACAGAAGAAATTTACTCGTTTTCTCTGCGCCAAGTTTAATAAAGACGTCAATGAACAACGTTGCACTGCTCTTCATCTTTTACCGCTTTACCTACGCAGAAACATTGCAGATGTCTGCCTTCTTATGAAAATTACCGAAAATAAATTAGACTGTCCGGAACTCCTCAGCAAGAAATTTCGTCTTAGACACACATTGCTTCGCATTCCCTTCGCTCGTACTAATTAGGTACAGAATGAATAGTTTTATGATTAGATCTAGTAAATATTTCAATAAGCTCAGTTCAGATAGCCGCTTTGATCTTTATTGTACTAATACAGGACAGGTTACAACTAAATAAGTGCGGATGACTTTTGTTTCCCTAGTTAATTTTTTCTGCTTTTTAAATGTGGTAGCTCGATATTAGCTCATAATTTGTTAAATGTCGAGTAAAAATGTGAAAAATGCTGTTAACTCCCCAAATAAAATAAAATAAATTAAGAATACTTTTAAGCTTCCTTTCAAATTTACTACCTTGGAGGTCTTTGATGTAGTTTGGCAGATGGTTACACTTTAACGGCAATACCTATATACCTCAATGCCTTTACTACGATAGTTAATAGTAAGTAAAAAACATTGTTTTTTTTTAATTGTATCAAAATACTCTATGGTACTTTATGATGCTTTATGGAGGTCTACACCTCCGTTATGTCAAAGGCCGGCAGTGGAAAGTTAGGATTCCATTATGCCGTTTTCTCTTTCATACAAAAATACGATAAAACATTGTTAAGAAATTGCGTAAGCCTTTATGTGGATTGGAGGAAAAACGTGCTATTCACTTTCCGGGCCGGGCGGCAGTGTTATTCGGCTATGCTGTTTTTTTTGGTGAAATTTTCTGCGTTTTGTTAATTTGAAACTAAACTTTACGACGTACCTACGTAACATTGTCACCGGTATTCCGTACGGTTACCGGTAATTACTCGTAATTCGTAATTTTATCGTCTTTGGAATTGTCGAACTGAAATATACACACTTTCAAACACAGATTTAGAAATTTTCGAAATTTCGGGAATTACTCACGTATCAAATTTGGTGGCGTTACCAACTCCAAGTTGTGTCCCGTCGTAAAGCTTAGTTATCATAGATCTATCCTTAGATTAGATATCCTGATCACTGATGATCAGATTGCAACGGTGCGTACCTGCTGGCACTGCGCCATGAGCCGGATCATCTGGGGGAAGGAGACGGCGAGCGGCCGGTTGATGCGGCCCAGCTGCCGCAGCAGCCGCCCGGTGTCGTCCTCGTCACTGGAAAAAACAGAAAGGTTTTTTTACAAACTAATAAGTAATTATTAATAAAAATAAGGGAAGGGATGCCGTTGCCGTGCAGTGGGACGATATAGGCTGAAATAAATATAATAATAATTACCTTTATTATACTATATTGATATATTTGATGATAAATAAAATGTTAAATTTTGATTTTAATTTGCATGCTACGTCGCAGCGGGCAAGAAATGATATAAGACACTTTATACACAGTAGGTAAGTATAATAAAATTATGCAATGTTTTGTTGCAAATAAAGAAGATATTTATACTATTCTTTGAAAGTATTGAAGTATTCTTTTCAAAACAAGCGCTTTATAAAAACCAATAGTTAAGTTGCCATTAAATAGGGTGGGTACATTAAGTTGTTGATGTTTCAAAACTACACGTAGCTTTATGCCTGTTTAGCCATATACTACTTATAGCTACAAACGGAACTGTAAGTTGTAGCGCAACGTTGGCGTCGTAAGTTCAGTGTCTGCGTCACGCAAGCCCCTCGATAAGATCTGGGCGCAGTTTCCACTAGCCTACTGATCCAGTTGGAAGGTCGGGTTGCATAACGCCGGCCGTTGACTGAGCGCGGGGCGTTCACTTTCACCACGTCGTCGCCAGCGGTCATCTGCAGCGAGGAACCGGTTTACAGGGACTTCAAGGAGATTGGACGATAGATTTGCCGAGAAAGAATAAGAGGATAAAATTGATTTAACAGACACGTCCGTGTGTAATTGGGAATTTGGCTAATAGTCAAAGTACTTGATCGTTCAGGATTAATTAAATTTAAAATTACACTATCGGGACTTTCGAGTTCCCTGATAATTAGTAACGATAAGTCCGAAGATGAATAATCACTTCAACCGGATTTCTCAAACACTGCGGACTGGGATCTTATCTTTACCTGGCGGATCTATAGACATGGCTATGCATTGTTATCCACCTCATCCCAAGGCTATCAGGCTTCAACTTTTATGCCTCTATCTATGCCCTAAAATTTCACTGGACCTAGTACTCTTCAAACCTGAACACAGCAAAGTAAAACAATGGATAAACAAAACCGACGAAGTTGCTACACGTGTCTCGATCGTCACAACATGTCTTTTTAAATCGGCACGTCACATCTGACGTCACGACCTTGCTCTCTAGAAATTGAAAGCTCCGAAGCCTCGACGCGACCGGCGACCTGCCACAACATTGTAGATCGCCATCGTTCACCGGCGGGCTAGAAAGGCAAGCCGGGTGGGGGCCATGACACTGTTCGCCTTGACTGTATTAGGATCTAGCTGGTATTAAATAAGAGCTAGAAACGAAGCTAGTAACTTATAAATAATAAATAAGACCTTAGCATGGCACAGTCAGTAAATAAACTGGTTCTAGCACTAAATGTTACCATCTAAATAATTATGTCACCAATAACGTCAATGTTTGTAGCATTGTTGTGTTCCGGCAGCTAGAGATAAGATAGCCAGTGCCGCAGTGCAGCTTACGGGTTGGCACGGTGAGGACGGCTACTGAGGCAGAAGCTTTCTCTAATAGCTGTCCTTGAATTTGGACTCTGCGTCTGCATAACATCGGGCAAACTTAACAATTGGTCTTCGAGGTTAAGCAACCTTTGCAAATGCCGGTCATCGGATGGGTGACTAAAAATTTATCAGCTCGTGCTCCGTGCTTCGGAAGGTACGTAAAGCCGTTGGTCCCGGCTGCATAGCAGTCGTTAACAACCACCAATCCGCACTGGGCCCGCGTGGTGGTTTATGGCCCGTTCTCCCTATCCATCCATAGGGAAGGCTCGTGCCCCAGCAGTGGGGACATAAAATGAGCTGATGATGATGATGATGATGATGATGATGATGATGATGATGATGATGATGATGAAACATAACAAGCAGCAACTTCTAATTGAATTCTCGAATGATACGGATTATGTACATGCTTTCTCCAATTTGAAGTGTCTATCACAGGTCAGCATCTTAGTATGAGCTGAACGTAATTTCATTTTGTTATAACCGGTTCGGTTTATAATACAAAAGTCACTACAAAAGGCTTAAACAAACCAAACCGCTTAAGTAAAATAGGTACACATTACGTTTAACAGCAGTTATTGTTATAAACAACATCATAAAAGTTAGTTTTAACTATAGCCTTTACTATATTTTATTTACTAACTGGATTAGTTGGACAACACAGTGGCGCCTACCACTGCAGTCGGAGACTTGAAGGGCGGCCATTAATCCAATAATGCGCTCTGACATTTAGGCCAGTGGGTTATGCCAAAAGGTGAATGTAATCGCATGATTACTTGCTTAAGTAAATCTCACAATCAGGATATTTATAAATCCTCTCATCTTCATTATCTTAATATAATCTTAACTTTATTATCAACGTATTTATTAAACCTATAATCTTAATAATCATTCATTATATTTATTTGCATCATTATGTACACACAGTGGTCATGCTTGAGTATAGAGATCAGAACATGAGCCTTGCAAGGGCATTGAAAAAAACATTGAAAAAAAAACTATAATATAATTAAATTAAATTCAAAACTTCCTTTTCTTATCTAGAGATTCAAATTTAAAAAGATAACAAAATTAAAAACTTTAACAAACAAACTTAAAAACTGACTTGCTTACTTTTCAAAAAATATTTTAAATTAATAACATTTTTCTATTAAATAGGTACTAATAATACATAATAAAAATAAAATTTTACAAAATAATGTTTCTTTTTCTATATTTTTAATATTTAATGGTATCTATCTTATTATATATTTTAATCGACTTAATAGGTAAGTGGCTGCGCTAAGTGTAATTTGGTGAATGGTAAAGCTAATTTATTTATATTTCTTTAGTTACGTGTTTGTGAAAAAAAATGACTAGATAGCTGATATAGGTGTTTGTTATTACGCAATAATTTACACATTTCAAATATGTATATAGCAGTGAGTGTAAGTATCTTATGTTTTACAAAATGAGGCCTACAGGTTTTCATGTCTGTTATTTATTAAACCCATAAGTCTACCTTTATTGTTTTCTAAACTTTACGAACACTACACATTGAAATGAAACAGATAAGTAGACGGATTTACCACAGTTTATTTTACATATTATTTTATAATGACGCTTGGAACCATTTGCAGCGCCCAAATGCGAGCAGACCAATTAAATTTTTTATCTTTTGCGCAGCGATGGTTCCCCACAGACTGGGCTCTTTCGAATGTTTTCAATGAACAATGTCGTGTTGCGTAACCACGCCCGCCGGCGCCATGCTCAGACCAAACAACAACATGCCACTTCACACAACCGAGTAGTGCACGCTTCGTTTGATTGACTTATCCAGAGGTGAAAGTAAGATCCGTCATATTTTTAGTAGGTAGGTATTGCGATACTGCAATTAGTAATGGTTGAACAGTTTCATTGACAAAAATCGCCGTGTAGTTATAAATTTCGTAGTTAAATATTACATACAATATTAGGCACATTTCATCTTTTGTCTGTACGGCATTTTCTGTAATATTATAATAAGTATTAATAAAATGAAATAAGAAAATGCGTTGTTGTTTCTGCGATTGGTATGTATCAGACTCAGCATTTAGTTAGGCAATTAAATATTACATGCGAGTATAATGCGAGACTCTATGCATTATGCATTTATGTCAAATAAAATTTGCGAATATGATATAGATATTGCTCTCTGATAGAATGTGCGTGGGCTCGAACACAACTCAAAGAAGTTAAAGTGTAATACAAATTAAATAAGTCAAACCGCTCTCAATGAGCATTGCTCCAAATCATTTCACATCCGATCGTACCATTCCAGATACAATTGAGTTTTATTGAGTGACAGATGTTTGTGAAAGAGATCCTTCCATAAGGAAATCTTCGTGCTAATAAATTACCTAACTTTTGATTAGTTGTTTCTTTTTATTCTGTTTTGAATTCTGCATTCGATTAGTCATAATCTAATGTTGTATTTAAAATAAAAATCTTAATTAAACCGTATAAACATAAAATACTGTAAGTATTTAATTACAAGATTTACAAGTGAACTTTCACTTGAGATATAAGCAATGTATCATTAAAAACTCTTTCATCAGCGGTCAATGATAGATCAGTTGTTACGTGACTCATGCTACGTTACTACATGCAAATTATATCATCGCATAATAGAAAGCACCTACTGTAATTACGAAATGGATTAGTCAGAAAAAAACGAGAGTCTACAGCCTATGGTTTTGTTGTAAAGGATGAGTAGGTACCTAAGCGTCTATCAATAGAGCATTAATGGTTTAATGCTCTAATATCAACTACATCATTTGGTCGATATAAATAAGATAGAAGGAAAACATACTAAGGCAAATTGATGTTCGAACTAAAAAAGCAGGAGAAACAGTTAAAAGATTATGAAAGTGTTAAGACTTCCGTTGTAAAGACGCAGCTTTTTGGGTATCTATGATATTGTTACTGACTCCTGACACCAATGAGCCACTCCATAATGCTTAAAATACTTTATTACTATAACTAATATAGTTATATTGAATAAGAGATTGGATTTTCAGTTAGTTGTACCACAAAATAAAGAGGTTGCACTATGGAACAAATAATTTTGAGGGATTGCATAGACTTATTCTATTGATTTGTCATTGGTAATCGTTAAAGTGATTATAAAAATAAAACTATTTTAATCACCCTAATTATTGCTAAGAATAAATTATACTTTGTAGAAGAACTAATTACGACTAAAAAGTGCAGTCGCTTGCGCTGTCTGTATGCGGGTTCAATTACTTAGGTGTTTATTTTGGAATGAGATTATTATTAGTAATTTAGCCACGACATAGAAGACATCCTTGTGCTAGATTTCCATATTGCTCAATCAATCACGAGCTCTATCTGTATAGCTGTACCTACAAGGTAACGTCAACGATTTAATGGCTAATTCTTTCAGCAATTAAATAAGATTTATGGAATTTGACAATTTGACTTTGTCACCAAACCAGCATATACACCTGTGGCAAGCGGTAACCTCCAGCTCAACTTAAACTACAAAGTTAACTGGTTTTATTTACGTTTGATAAATAGCAGCTGATATTATTTTTTAATTTTCACGTAAAATTTTTATTTTCATTAGTTAACATAATTAAACGGGCGTAACTCAATTACATACGTCTTTTTATAATCCTATTGTAAGAATGTGCCGCACCTATAACGAATTAGATCGTGTTCATAACGATATAGACGTATTTAACAATGGATTCTCACAGTACAAAAGTATAATTTCAGCCATATTTAATGACGAAACATCCTCAACCCCACTTATTACATAAATATCCGTATAAATAAATAAAAAATTGTTAATAAATATTGTATAAGTTAAGTTAAGTTATACAAAAATGTTCTGTAAGTTTAAATGATTGCATAATGCTGTGTACACTCAATTTCGATTATTGTCTTGTCTTATTATGTGGAAAATGTTTTTATGTTTTTGTAATGACATTAATCTGTCAGTGTACCGTTCATAAATAAATAAATAAATAAATAAATGAACATAATTATGAATAGTTATGTTTATATAAGCATAAATAGTAAGTATAGTTAAGCGCTAGTTCACAAACAAATATCTATTTTGTTTAAAAATTCAAAATCTGGGTAAGCCACAAGGAGTGCGTTAAGTGCCTGATGCATGCGACACAGCGGTGATTGCGCACGCGCCACTGTGCGACACGGCGGAGGCGCAAACAGTCGATGCCTACGACCGGATCGAATACGCAGATAGTTATCAGGCACAAACAGGCGAGAGAACTGCTCAACACATTTGGGCAAGTCCACACCCCCACGCAAAATCGCCACAGCAGTTTAAAACTCCTTTCGAGCTCTCCTACCCTTTAGAGAGTTCATCCCCAACTTTCCCAGCAAGAACTTCATTGGGTACATGAAGGGATAATAACCATTTACCCGCTTATAATAGCAGCGAAGAAAGCTTTCTGGACCTTCTCTAACATACGTATATATTTGGCCTCGTGCGGATTCCACATACATGCACTCGATTCCAATAAGCTTCGCACAAGCCTGGTAAAAAGGATTTTCATGATGTCAGGATTATGAAAGTCGCGCGAGTTACGTAAAACAAACCCCAAACTACTAAAACAGCTACGAGTGAGAGCGAAAACGTGTTCGTTAAAAATAAAGAAGGATCAAATGTGCCTCCAGGCCTTTCATAGCATTTGTGCGAACAATGCTGTCATTGCCTAACATATATTTACGTTCAACGAGATTACGTCTGCGGCTGAAGGTCATAACATAGCACTTAGCACAGTTAAATCCCAAATTATTCTCGTTACTCCACTTAAGTAAGGCATTAACATCGTCTTGTATTCGTTCACAATCCGCCTATAAAAGTTATCTTATCTTATCTTATCTTATCTCGTCACTGACTTTTGCATATAATTTTAGGTCGTCAGCATAAAGAAGGCAATTTGTAGGTATTTATAGTAGGCAGTAAGAAGTTCAAGGGCCCAAGTATTGATCCCTGTGTCACCCCAGAGGGTGTTGGATAGGGTTGCGACACATAACAACCGTGGCGTACAAATTGCTGTCGGCCTTTGAAATGGCCGGAAAAAAAATAATAAGCTTGGAAGAGAAACCACTAGCATCGAGTTTTGATAAAAGGATTCTACAATTGACCCTATCGAAAGCCTTGCAATAATCAAAGTATATTACATTTATTTGCTTTCCTTTATCCACAGATTTTGAGATAAATTCCACCAGAGTCAATAAGTTTGAATTTACTGACCTTCCTGGCCTAAATCCGTGTTGTTGATTACAAATATATGGCTGTAATAGCATTGTAAATATTGATCTCAAAGACTTTCGCAGGCTCTGAAAGAATGGCAATGGGCCGATGCTCTTCAACTAACAACTTGTTTCTACCTTTGGGAATAGGGGTTACTCGAGTCAACTTCCTCGTAGAGGGAAACACGTCAAGTAGCAGGATAAGGATTATCAAGTGGCAGAGAGGAATAGCGATAAGTAGTTTTTTTGCACATTTTCAGAACTTCCGGCGGTACACCATCATAACATACGTCCCGGGGACCAACCGGATTTTAACTTATTGATGGCACTCTCTACGTCTGCAACAGAGAAGTCGTCAACAGCTACATGCATATATGTTGCTGGAAGTATGACTGGTGCTAGTTTTAAAGTAGCATGGTCCTGAACGTAGATGCCCGAAAATGTTTCGCAAAGGCATTCGCTGCGTCAGCACCAGAGCATTGAATACTCTGGTAAACAACACATGACTCGAAACCGCCAGAAGACCCTAAACTGTTTACGTGACGATTTAAGTTTCGAGGATTGCCACGCAGATTACTTTCCATTCCAGGCCACCAATGTAACATTTATACGGCAGTGAAATTCGTATCTAGACTAGCCCGAAGATTAGAAAACTGAGTATAACTCTTCTGACACTTAAATTGTTTCCAAGTCCGGGGCAGATTAATTTTCCTTTTAATATCCTTGATTATATCAGCCGTAAACCAGAAGATCTTGCGGAAGATCTAGAATTAGACCTTTGCTTTTTTGGGACGAGTTGGTCGAAGACACCGTAAATAGACTCGTAAAACGATCCTAAAGCAAATTGTAAATTTTGAGACTGTAGTACATAGCTCCAATCTAAATCATTTATAGAACGACATAGCGCAGCTTGATCGGCCTTGTTAAAGTTCCAGTCCTTATGTCATTGTCAATGTTAGGTACTAGGCAACATGGACCCGTGTTGAATGGTGGTCTCGAAAGTAATGGCAATGTCTAGAGGAGGATGATACAGATCTGGACGTACAAGACCTCCACATTCAGAATGAGAAACAGATTCAACACTAACGCACTCCTGTCCTCCTCCTGCACAGTGTCAAGCTTGCCACCGTGAGAATTAACATTATCACTCCTATCTACTAAGTTACAAAAGGATAAAAAGTAACAATAATATTGAACATTTAACGAGGCACTATTCATATTTATATCACCTATAATAATGACAGGTCCCCTTAGAGTAAAAATAAAACTTTTAACCTTGGTAAACCAGCAGTCCAGATAAACACTATCACTAGAAGAGGGAAGTATGTATACGACATAAAGGAACACAGTAACCGATTGGGCTATAACAGAAGCCCAGAGATGTGGCTCTGAAATGTCTTTATTTCCCAGGAAATTTGGCGCAGACCTTGCGGGGATTGTGTTACGAGTATTATACAATTACAGTCTTCAGTTTTATCCTTACTGCGTGAATTGAAAATGAATACTATTTATGATGTTATTTGCTCTTTTTATAACAAATAAACGGTTTAGTTATTTCGATCATGTCATTCAATAAAGAGCGTTTCATAATAGGCAATGCCTAAACGAGCAATCTTTACGCACTGAACTGCGCATGAGTCACTGGACCGAGAGTCGATAGACGGCACCCAGTAAACAACCAACATACGCATCGATATAAGAATCCAACTAGGTATAGTTACTTTGTCAAATAAATTAACTTTAATTGTGTAGAGCGTCTATCTAGACAATATTTTCATTGTGGCCTATTGTAAAAATTCCATTTAAATAGAAGCGGTTTTACGATTTTTTATAAGTATATACGTTGTCAAAAATATTTTTTCTGTGCCGTAAGGGAAGACGACGTGAGTGTACAAATGTCTTCACCAACCCGCATTTGGCAAGTGTGGTGGTGATTAAGCCATTGCCCATCAATTGTAGCGATGACTTGATTTCAATGATGGAGGCCTTTGCCCAGCAGTGGGACAGTTATAGGCTGTTTACTTTACCATTATCTTTATGGACATATCCAAAGCATTGTGTACCTGAGTGTACGCGGCTCACGTGTTGTTTGCCGGCTACATTCGCGAGAGCAATTTGATGACGACTTTATGCGTTAGAGAACCACAGCGATTTACAAACTAAAACTTACAAACTCTACGAGTTGTGATATGATTTTACAATTAATTCACTGTTTTAAAATTATATAATTTAAAATACCGCTCTATTACTATAACTTGGTACGTAAGTAGTAATAAAAATACCCATAATTGCAATTTTTAACAAAGTTTTTTGTAAATTTTTGAATTTATGGTTAAAAAGCAGCACTCCAACAGCCATATCATTATCATTTAGTGCTATCTTCATACTGAAGTTTGGAGATCAGATAGAAAGGTTAAACAACTATATAGAAAGTAAGTATATCCCAACAAATGGAACGTAGTTCTCGAAAACTATTGGCAATTGCAGTAACATAGGTAAAAATCATGAGTTGCTGACCCTGTAGCCTGTTAATTCGTTTCTAGGTCCAGTATCTTCACCCTTCACCACAATCTTTAACAATAAAAGACATTGCTTGTCATCAGAAAAAGGGTGAAAAGGGTAGTAGCGATCCAGGCGGATTGTGCGGAACTCTACTACCGGCTACAATACTGTATTGCATAACACCGTCACCCCGGTAAGTGAACAATGATCCAATCTGTGGCCGACCGCACCCCCACTGCCCCCCCCCCCCCTCTACACTCTAGACGAAACTTGACTTACTTCTAGAATGTAACACAGTTTACGGTGTGCGTCGGTTTTTTTTTAATGTGGTTTATGGCCCGTTCTCCGTATCCATCCATAGGGAAGGCTCGTGCCCCAGCAGCGGGGACATATATGAGCCGGTGATGATGATGATGATGAAGTGATAATGATGATAGTTATTATTTAGAAACCGTTGCATGTGAACTCACTTAATTCACATAATGGTCTATCACATCCAGAGATGTTAAATAAATAAACCAATACCTACTTTCCTTGTTTCTATCCCAAAACATAGAAAAATAATGCAGATAATAAATGGATCAGCAAATAATTAGTTTATGACAAAAAGATCTCTATGATTCAGTGGTTGCAGAAGACCTGCTGCCTCTGTTGTTTTGCCATCCAATAACAATATATTTTGACTGTTTACGTAGCTAGTGTAGCTAGTAATGTAGGTAAGTTAAATATATAGTGTTGTTTTGTTTGGTGCTGGCTAACCAATTTTTTGATCAATATGTAGATAAATCTGTGTCTCTTCTTCTTCGTTCTTTGTCTCTTTTTTTACTAGCCTATGTTGTGTCCCACTGCTGGCCAAACAAAATAAAACAAAAATAGTAAAAGAAATAGGAAACGTCTTTGTCTCTAATCATCATCATCATCATCATCATCTCAGCCAAAAGACGTCCACTGCTGGACAAAGGCCTCCCCCAAGGATATGAGGGGTATTTGCCGTAATCGCCACGCTTGGCAGGCGGGTTGGCGATCGCAGTAGGTTGAGGGTAACCTCAGAGAGATGCTGCTGCCCATCCTCTGGAATAGTCCCTTAGTCGGCTTTTACGACACCCACGGGACGAGAGGGGGTGGTGCAATTCTTTATCCCCGGCACCACACAGGGGGTGTGGTGCCGGGGATAAAGAATATATAGATATTTTATTGTCTCTAATAAAATTAAAAAAATATTTCGATGGTGGCTTCATTGGTTTGAGTTCACGTTTACAACTGGCTGTAAGATTGCAGCGTACACAATTCAGGAAGGTGTGCCTGACTCGCACTGCAGCCGCAGCCGCAGGACGCCGTACGTCTCGCGAGGGCAAGGATGTGGAAGCCATTAAAACGGGAAACGGGCACGGGCCCGACGACGTGTAAAAATAGACATGATAATCGTTATCGTCTATGTAACTAAATACATGTTAGCACAATTTGTGGCGTTAAATGCTAAAGGGAAGTTTCTGATCCACAGTGAAATTCTTTGTTTGCACTACACTAAACAAACACTATTACATTATTCGTTATTCAGCAGCTGCACAATTTGGTCCTTCGGACACTTCGGACACTTCGGACTTCGTCCTTCGGACACAAATCACTATTTACGTGGTCGTATGGAACGGCTAGAGCTGAAAAACCATAATAATTTTAATGCTTAGAAAGTTTAGAAACTTTCCTGTATAATTTCCCTATACTATATAATAAAATAAGTACAATTTTAAACCTCTCTAGCTCCCCTTTTCCTCGGGAATCATATTATTATTGTCTAATAGACATCGCAGCAAAAATATAAAATCTATATTGTAGTGGCATCCGTATGCGACATATAAGTTTTCGTCGCCAAAAATGACATAACTTCATTGAAACTTCAATTGTCGCTACATTCACAAATCAGCTGCTGACCCCTGAATGATTTAAGAAAAACAATGTCGACCGCTGGTTTCAGCCGCGAGCATTGGCTACGAGTACCCTAATCCTATAATAATAACCCTTCACCAGATATTTTTTAGTAATTATGTACTCTACTACCATTTAACTCCAACCTTCTAAATGTAACAATAACATGTATACATAAATATGTATCAGAATAGCAGCTTGTCCTTGCGAAACATAACACCGCCTTTTACAGTTAGAGATACATAGCCGGACAGAGGGAGTACTCCGGTTTTTCATATTAGCGAACTAACAGTGACACAGTGCAAATGTTAGCGACTATATGCTATATAAGAAATTTTTTGCCATTCCATCGATAACTAGTGAAAGTACTTAAAAAATGCATAATATGCAAGAGCTATCTTAAAATGTGCAGTAAGTTCGCTTAAATGAATAAATTGATACCACGAAATCAATGAGTCAGTTAATTAATTTCAACAGCAGTGGTATCCGTAATACTGATTTGTTCGATGAACTTACATTATTATTTGTTCTATATCTAGAATAACAGTATTATAATATAAGCACAATTTTCCTATTTAAAAGTTAAATGATAACAAATTTTTATTGCAAGTGAAAAATCTTCTCATAAAAAAGAGTTCAATGACTCATTAACTATAACTATATTATAAATGTTTATATAATTTTTAACGCAAATTTTGTTGCGAACAAATTACAAAAACACAAATGTTGAAAAAATTTCTACGAGCAGGGTTTGAACCTGCACCCTTCTGACATACCGGGTCAGGTGCTCTTCCAATTGAGCTATCGTGGTTCTAACCAGCCCGCCGAAATTATTCAACACTATTTACTTTTTACTTTGAAAATAGTGTTGAATAATTTCGGCGGGCTGGTTAGAACCACGATAGACAACAATACAATTGGAAGAGCACCTGACCCGGTATGTCAGAAGGGTGCAGGTTCAAACCCTGCTCGTGGAATTTTTATCAACATTTGTGTTTTTATAACTATATTATCAAAACTAATGTCAATCAAACTAATATCTTTGTTACATGAACTTCTTAAGTTTTAACTTGTGTTATTTACTGAATTGGGTGGTAAATAGTAATAAATTACTACAAAATAATACAAACTGAAAATTGTCTTGACATAAAAAGTAAGTAAGCTATGTTATTTTGCACTTTGTGACACGTATATTATTTTGTTAATTAATGAGTTAGATATGTGTGCAAAATCTAGAGTTGAATACGCGACTGGTGCGTCGTTTGTCGCCGTGGCGGGCGTACAATCGAGTTAGCAACGGGCTGCCCATTGTACCTGAATTGGAGCCTAATGGCCGAACACGGGACCATTGTCGGCTCACACTTGACCTGCTAGGTGCATGAGTGGCGTGTTCCAGGCTACTACAACATTCACTGTACTCAAAAAACTTGACCCTTGATTCTGCTGTTATAATAAGTCCAAAACGTGTGCCGGTTGCCTGGTTTTGGCAATGTTCCCAAAGTCCTAATGTCAAAATCAAAGGTCTTGCATCTTGTTGTTTTTGGGCAAATCTAGGTGTTTTGTTTGCAATCAACCACGAGAATATGTTAGCTCACTAATGTATTGCATTTTTGTCTTTTACCGTCATATTATTATTTTACTTTTTCTAATTCAATTACTTATTATTATATTGAGAACTTAGTATCTAAACAAACCTAACATTCATTCAGATACTACTAACCGATATTTGTAATTATATTTTTGTTGATAAATAAATAAATAATAAATCATAATAATAAATGTATGGCAAAATTTGATATCGCACAGGCACCGTGACCACAGAAGAGATTATACAGAAAATGCTCTTGTAACAGAAGGTTTGCCGCCGTGACGTGATATCTATTGGTTGTGATCCGGTGTTACGTACGTCAGTGATGGAATGTGTGCTTGTACGAGTTGGATAATTCCATTTTCTAAGAATTGGACACTGTAAAAGAGAGAGGGGTAAATAGTTGTCGGCTTCCGCCGTTATGAGAGCCTAAAAAACACTAATAGCCTGTATAATGTCTGTATATACTGTCCCACTGCTGGGCAAAGGCCTCCATTATTGAAATCAAGTCATCACTACAATTTATGAGAGCATAAGTATTTTTTATTTTATTTTAGCATTGGAGCTTGGTCAACCTCTAGACATGCTTTAGTTCACAAACGTGGACACTTTTGCGATGCCGAGCACCACAACGCTTCAAAGGCACGTTACATTTTTAGTCCCTTTTATAGATACAGTACAGTAGCTACTTTTAAAGACCTTAAAAGTGAATAGGTGGGACAATGTTATATATAAATAAAGAACCAGGATATACACTCTTTTATAAGTTTTTAAAAATAATAATAATAAAAGCAAAAATAAATAAAAACAACCACTGCTCAATCAAATAACCCTCCCCGCGCCATTCCTGGTGCAAAAGGTGCCCAACACACTTGCCGTGTTTCCGCGTTGAACTGTGATAGACAACCTTTGCATCAGGAATGACTCGGAGCGAGGGTCGAGACCCCTCTTTCGTAGACGGCGCCCCACTTCCCTGAAAAACCGTTTGGCCTCTGAACCCCAACAACCAGTTGTTTCTACCGCTAGAGGTACAAACAAATAGTTTGTGAACACAAATAATAATAATAATAATACTAGGCTAAGAAAAAAAAAGAAATAAATGATAATAATAATAATATATACACTCTTAAATATTATAAGTCAAATTATCTAGCCTACAGTAATATTTAGTTATGTGATGTGATTACTTATTGTTATTACTTATTTTTAACGAAGGAACCGTTTACGGTGATTGTCCCACTTATTTTAGTCTTGAGCATTTCGCTATTAACTATTATCCTTGGTTTCATTAGGTAATACAAATGAAATATTGTATTGTTCGTTTTCTGTATTTGGTAATATAATAAACGCTAAATGATGGCATCAACATTTGAAGTCGGTTGTGGTTTTCGCGCAATAGCACAACAATGTTCTATTTTGCAAGCAGCCAATTCATTCTGAAAAGCAATAAACTGTGCCCGGTAAGGTGGCTTTCCATTAATCCTGGTCGCTATTAACCTGTCCGTTTACAAAATACCAGCTTTAAAGAAAAAATTTATGTAGCGACATAGACTTCATTCTGTACTGTGGTAGAGTCACGCACGACTAGTTTAAAAGGCTTCTTATTGATATTAAAACATTTTTATCACTGCAGACCAGCTGTTCTTTTAAAATAACAGAACAACTTTATATTTTACGCTTAACGAGCCAACTAACGAATAGAAACTGCATGCACTTGCAATTTCGTAGATACAAGATCAGAAAGCAGCAACGCGTGAGGCGAAAGCGCGTGACCGCTGAAATGCGCATACGCCACTCAACTTTTGAATTTATTACCATGACACTACGTGTCTACAACCTCAATCTATATATGCACGACTTGTGGTATTTACTTTCAAATATAATTTTCTTAAAGGTAAACCTTTTCCAATTCATCATCATCATCATCATCTCAGCCAAAAGACGTCCACTGCTGGACAAAGGCCTCCCCCAGCCGCTGGATGCGAGCAGCACAAAACGGGTCGTTGTGGAGACCCTTAGGGGAGGTCTTTTCCTATTAAACTCAATTAATTGTTTTAGGACTCTATTGAAATGTATACTTTGTACGGATTCGTGTTTGTACATATTGACATTAGTTTTGATATTATTTTTTTAAACTAGGTAGCCGGGGGGCCAAGTCCCACCGCAGATTGTAAGAGACTCCTCCCCTTCTCCCACCCAGGTCGAGCAAAGAGCCTTTCTACTACAAACCTACATCTATTGTCAGTCATGGGGATGGCTCGGCGCTACAAATGGCAAACATCCAATGGTACTTAATAATTCTAATTCTTTGCAGGGTCTGTAGTTAGGCTGCCCCAAGTTAGCATAGTTGGCGGCTATTTACCAGGATTGGATGCCAGGCTTTCTATGACATGACCCAATAGCAGTAGGCTTGCGTGAACTTGACTGAGTCAGCGAGTAGGTATACTGCTCAACAATATTCTCCGCAGCTTATTCCCGCCCGCTCCAAGATTTTGTTCTCAAGCGCTCCAAGATTAAAATTATATATTAATATTATTTTGTAATATCGTTCCCAAGGGCTAATAAAATGAAAATCATTGCAGATCTTGGGAATGAACGTATAGAAGTTTAATTTTGGAGAACAATAGATTTGGAGCGCATGGGAATAACGCGCGCAACAATCGTGGGCCGGTTCACACATTGTTCATGACTTTGAATAGATCGAGGCCTAGGCGTTTAGCCGGAGCTGCTCAATCCCGCTCCAACCAACCTCCCAAGTGGTCTAGTGGTCTTTGACCCAGATGGCCCGGCTTCTATTTTCAAATCTGTTGCCACAATAAAAATGTTGTTGCATTTTGTGTTCCGACAGTTATAGACAATCAAAATAGCCAGTCCCACAGGACATCCAGAAAGAAGTGTGCTTCCACTTACGGCTTTACGTACTCTTCTATCAAGTGAGATGTAGGCTCAGCCCTTTTCCAACAGAGGGTTTAATATAATTTGATAATTTCTCAATGAATTCCAAGAGTCAAGACGAGCTAATTTTCTTAGTTTCCAATGCAATGTCATGATCATGAGTCCGCGTGATGAGTAGCCATGTTGGTCGTGTCGTTATCAGGCAAATCATCTGAAGCTAGTGTGCACATTAGTGAGGCCAGCGCACCAGAACACCACGCTTCCTGCTTTTATCCACGCTATACTGTCTATAGAAAAAAAAAAACATAAAACATAAAAAAAAAGCCATAAAACTAAATCAACTTTTATTATTCTAGGACATATTATTATAGTAATTGTAATCATCAAAATTTAGTTAAAAAGCTCTCGGAAAATTGGAAGTTTAAGTTTTATTTTGTATGAGAATTTATATTTTCGTATAAGCAGAATAACAACACAGCCGAGAACTGAACTGATAAACTAGCAAAAAAACATTTTTAATTTACAAATTACTACCAATATTGTATGCCTTATTTAGCTAATGCCTTCGTCGTGATGCCTGCCTAGTCTTAGGTTATGTAAATTAAACTAATAATATAGGATAACAAGATTAAGATTATAGAATATAGGATTTTACTCGTACTTACTATACTTAGCGTGTTAATAATTTTACTACTTAGTAATAGCATAAAGAATCCTAGAATCGGATTACGCAGAAATCTGTTATAATCAGTTTCAATTTCATCGTGTAATACTCGTAATCGCATCGCATTGTCATTGTAATAGTCAAGGAGGTTAGTATGCTTTTTATCAGACTCACTTACCTACAGGTCGTCAAGTGGTTTTGGATTCCGGAATTTAGAATTCTGGAGAGCACTAGGTAACATTCTAACTACAATGTCAAGTAATAAGAAGATGTCTAAAGGAAACAACATAAAGAAAAAGTATTATGTTATTAAAAATCAAAGTGCGATGCGTCGAAGCAAGATGGAATAAGTAGTCGTCCTCGAATGGTGGGGGGGGGGGGTACCTAATATCGATTGAGCAGTTTCATAAATAATTGATTAATTATGCCGCGGTCTGGGTCACCGCAGCACAGCCTGTTCCTGGCACCGGCGGGTGTTGCATTGGGGGGTAGGGTGTGGGGGAAGGTTCTCCTCCCCTCATTAAAGTTTGAAATTTTTCAACAACTGCAGTTGTCTGCAGATAGAAATGCAAACGGTATCTAATGGGCCCTGCGTTACAAGTAATTTTCCAAGTAGCTAATGGAAAGTAAAGTAAACATATGCCTACAAACCGTCCCACTGCTGGGCAAAAGCTTCCATCAATGAAATTAATTCGTTGGTGTCTTAATCACCACGCTTGTTAAATGCGGGTTGGTGATCGATCACCAAACCAAGCTATCAAAAACTATGAATCACACTTAACCGGACCCGGGAATTGAACATAGGTTTTCCGAATATCGGGGCAAGCGCATTGCCAATAAGCCACTGAAGCAGATGGAAAGTAAGTAGTGAGTGCAAAACTTTTAGTAATATACTGGCCTGCAAAATTAAGTATCACACTTTTAAAATTGCAATAACTTTTTAAGACACAAGATATAGTTTCGAAACAAAAAGGAAAATGTATAATTTACTTTAGTTTTAAAGAAAGCTGATAAAAATTGCTGCAAAACGTTTTTTTATTTAAAAATCTCTAACTTCTATAGTTTAGAAAATAAATAAATATTAAAAGTGTAGTACTTATTTTTACAGGCCAGTGTAGAAGGTAATCATACTAATATTATAAATGCGAAAGTTTATGTGTATGTATGTTGCTTCTTCACGCTGCAACGGATGGATGGATTTGGATGAAATTCGGCATACAGATAGTTTATAGCTTGGATTATAACATAGGATACTTTTTATCCCGATATTACCACGGGAACGGGAACCACGCGGGTGAAACCGCGAGCGGTCGCTAGTCTATTGTAAAGGTGCACAACATGTGTACACACGCCTGCACAACTACCACAAACTGTCAAATTTGCTCAATGTACTTTGAACTTTATATACATATTATATATGAATAAAAATTAATGTTGCTAAGCGCAAAACTCGAGAACGGCTCGACTAATTCGGCAAATTGTTTTTCGTAAGTTCGTTAAAGCAAAAGGAAAGTTTTAAGAGTTTAAAGTTTTTTTTAGTTTTTTTTTTAAGTTTTTAGTTGAGACAAATAACGTGATCACTCAGAAATACGTTATATTTATTTAATTTTTAGGGTTCCGTACCCAAAGGGAAAAACGGGACCCTATTACTAAGACTCAGCTGTCCGTCCGTCTGTCTGTCTGTCCGTCTGTCTCCAGGCTGTACAGCTATCTCATGAACCGTGATAGTTTCACATATGATGTATTTCTGTTGCCGCCACAGACCTATATTAACAATTTGGTCTGTGGTTGCCGCTATAACAGCAAATACTAAAAAACGGAATAAAATAAATATTTAACGGGGCTCCCATACAACAGACATGATTTTTTTGCCGTTTTTATAGATAATGGTACGGGACGGGACCTTTCGTGCGCGAGTCCGACGCATTAACTTTTGACAGAACGAAGTCTGTCTGGGCAGCTAGTTTATAAATAAGTTTCACACAGAAGCTTTTAAACAAAGCGAAAATGATGACAAATTATTTTCGAATACTAGACGTTTTCTGTTCTGGTTTTACTGTTTCATTAACCTTCATAGAAGAACGATGGAAAAATATAAAAAGTCCTCGCCGAGTGAGATTATTAAAGAAAGCCTCTTACGCTTCGCTTTCGAAGCGACGACCGACGGCGACGTCTACAAAAGAGACCGACAATACTAATTGTTATTCTAATTAAAGCGGCGCTATTCACTGTAACAAGGGAAAAGAAAGTTTCCCTTTGAAGAAAAACAATGACACACACACACAAACCCTCACACACACACACACACACCCTATTTACCACAAAATACAATACAGTCAAAACAAAGCAAAAAGTAATAAGAATAAAAGGAAAACAAGAAAAAACAATTTAATGAAAATATAAATAAAAGTGGAGTGGACTAGTATAGGCTGATGATGATGATGATGATGATGATAAACAAAAAGCAGTGTGTGAGGCCAACAAGGACCCTGTCTCAGCATAATACCCCCACGACACTCGAACATGGGCCGAGTAGGTACCGTAGCAACGCTGCCTGTTATTCTGACAGGCCCGCAGAGAGACGACGCGCCGCGACGCCGACGAACTAAATATCTGATAATTATGATAAATAAACAAAATAAAAAAAAGAAACAAAGTGATTAAAATACATAATACATTAAATATTTAAAAGTAAATATAATACACTTTGCGTACTGCATTAAAATTTTTGTATTTAGCATATTATTTTTTTCCACGGTGCTTGTAAGGGAGGCAAAGGTCCACGAGTCAAAGGTTTTCAAGCATACATGAAGCTACGATGAACGATTCCAGAAAACGGCCAAAACGGCTTGACTCGCAGAATATGTAGAAGCTGAGTTCAATAACGACCATTAGTCCATCCATCCATCCATTGAACAATCTGTTGACCTCCACACAACATTGCTTAACATTACGACCATGATCTGAACACATTAGCTTATCCTCTGTCTATTATACCATGTCGTAAATCGATTAGATGAATATTAATGTCAGTTTTCCAAGTTGTCAAGCTCATAAAGGATAATACTGGTCCTGGAAGAATCAGTACTTATAATGAAATCGTCCAGTGTAATCACTGTGTGTCGCCACGCCATGCGCCATCGCCAGGGTAATCACTAGGCCACTGAGGCACTGGCGCAAGTTTATTTGCGACATGGATCTATTCCAAGGCCACGGCGCCCGGCGCAGGCGCATGGAATATTAAACTTTTAATGAGATAACGAGACACATCACAATTATTAGTTTAGTATTATTCTATTTGTCGGTGAGTTTCACCGTCTTTGTTGTGCAGTGGTAAGACAACCAGGATCTAGAGATATATTTTATTTTTAAGTACTAATTGCTGCACTTAAGCTGAATTTTATATTTATAAAATGCTAGCTGACCGGAGGACTTCGTACCGCTTTGACAGTTTCCATGACAACAAAACAAACAAATCATTCGTCCGCTTAAGAACACCCGTATCCCATGATGGACCCCTATAGCAGAGCCACCTACCGGGTCCAATTGTAAATCTAAACAATTCTCGAATCCACTTGAACACACACAGAAAATTTAATCCAAATCGGTCCAGCCGTTTAGAAGGAGTTCAATATCAGATTTATAAGTGGTCCCCAGCCCAGTGGTCGAAATTCGACCGTAATTTTATTAAGGCTGCACGAATTGTATCCTAAGCAATGAAAAATTAAAAAAGATAGAATGTAAGTTTGGATTGGCATTGACCTTAGAGCATTAAATTTAGTTAGGTACCTACTATTCTGAGATTAAAAATGCTCTAAGGCATTGACAGATTTCGACCACTCCTATTACATTTTTAAAATTCTTGAAATAGTAGGTATAATATGCGTGTGTGTCAAATACATAGGCGTGTGTGTTAAATACATGGTAGTGTGTGTAATGTTTGTTTATTGATTCAATGTATTTTTATGCATGATTTAAAAAAATATTAACATTCGGATAACCTTTTCTATATAATATATAAACTATAAGTGTGCGAAATTTCATACTCCTCCCTCCGCGCAATTTTCATTAAAAAGGGGTACAAAGTTTTTGCTTCACGTATTAATATGTATATAGATAAAGATAGTGAAAAAAGTATAGCCAATCGGTTGTAAAACCGTTGGATAGATGGCACTACACTGGCGCTAAAAGCAGTCAAAATCAAAGCAGTAATGTAATTTTTCAGCATTTTTATAAATATTTAATCTAGAGTTATTTTACTCGGTTGGTGGTAAGGCTGCAGATATCTATAGGCGACGGTAATCAATCACTTGCAAACTATTCTTTAATTAAACAAATATAAAAATTTATTTATTTTGTTTGTGAGTTTTTTCAGAGTGCACAATTTTTTAACTTTTTGGCAGTTTATGATTATAATACAAGTTGCGTCAACAAATAGACACAAAGTCATAGTTAGTCAATATTATTTTGTAATCTTTCATGTTAATTGTTTATGTAAATCTACAAGCAACCTCGTAACATATTGTCACACTTTTACACAACGCCTAACCCACTACTCTAATGTATGCTGTAATATACTATAAGGAGTGTTATATATTCTCTGTAAATTTACATAAAGAGTGGATCCATCCATTGACCGACTTTACACAGAGCAAAAAGTATAATTGTATCTATTAATTTGCCTCGCCAGTGTCATTTAGCAAAAATGAGGGTTCGTAATGATCGGATTATAATGCAATTATCGCAAAACATACAATAACTACACAACAAAATATAAATAATATTGCAATTTGTAAACTGCCTTACAACGACACCATCGAGTGTGACACACTCTTGCCGTAATATAAAATCTCTGCAACTTTGGTTGGTTTGGGTGAAACAACTAACCCGGGCTATGCATCGTACAAATCCGAAATACTTTGCCCAACCCGGGAATTGAACCCCGACCTTCGGGTATAGCTTTGCCACTAGGCTTTTAAGGCGTTTATTTTTAATTTAGATAGAGTAAGAAGTTATATTTTAATAGCTTTTATTGTTTCCCATGGCTGGGGAAAGGCCTCCCCTCAGCGTCTTTACTCTTCTCTGTCCTTTTCTCTATTCTGTACCTCAAAAATTTAAATCAATTGTACTCGAAAAAGTATACTTTTCTGAATTATCCGAAATCCCGAATACGGACAATTTAAGAATCAATCTATCAAAATCGTTGTGTGTTACATGACTCACCTATTACCTAATTGAGTTTAGAAACTGAGAAAGTCATGTTTGCTTATTTACTTGGCAAATAATCGTAACTTATGGTTGTGTCCAATAGGTCTATTGAAAGCAGTTCTTTAGTTTATTTTTAAATATATTCTGCTTAACAATCAAAAATGCTGTAAATATGGAGGTTAAATGAATTTGAGGACCGGATAAGTAACTCATCGCTAGTAAACATGATTGGTCAAAAAGCTGTTGTTGAATGGAGGATGTCAGCCGGCGTGTCGCAACAGGGATCTCTGCTCTGGTGGTCGCAGGCGGCTCTGCTAATAACAACCTCTTAGGGAAGTGTCGAAAGAGACATGACGTTTTTAAATGTGTTTTAATCCGCCGCGTCTCAATCGAGGAAAAATAAAGTGACAAGGCATCACTTTAAAAATAGAATATAGCGTCTGCTTACTTCGAAAACCTATTATATGCATGTTGTGGCATTTCGAGTAAATTGTTTTTAAACATAAGCACTTCTCATAGAGCAATATAAGACCCCAAAATTGATTATGTCTGATGCAAAACGTTGTATCAAATGTTCTTCTTTATAGATGCAATCTTAATATTTTGTGCTGTAATAGTAAATACTGTTTTAAATGTAATTTAGAAACCCAAGGGCGTGCATTTATTAGAATTTCCCTGAAATTAGAGAAAGTATTGTATCTTCGGAATTAACAGTGTTTTTAATCTAATTTAAGTCCAATGCTAACGATTTTTATACAAACAACTGTAGCTATTTTAACATTGCTATTTAAGCAAAAAAAATTAGCTCGAATTGCCTATTTTTAACTATTTATCAGGTTTTGCTTGAAGGGAATTTGTGAAATTTTACCATTATTCACCAGAAACTCTATACGACGAATGTCATTTAAAAACAAAGCACTTTATTTCCATAAAATTAAGTAGTAATTTAATAAAACGAGTGAAAAGTAAAAAGAAATCAAAGATTTTATTTGGCATAGTAGCCAGAAACAATTAGAATTAAAATAACAAAAAGTGACAAACACGTCACTGTCATTTTTTTTTCTTGAGATGATTCTTTATCAATTGAGGGTTCAGGCAAGCAACCTGGCTTATTAGTAGTTGGCAAAGATGAAATTCAAAAAAATTCAAAATTCAAAATCATTTATTCAGTTTAGGCTACAAGTAGCTCTTGTGAATGTCACTATGCCATCGGTTCGTATATCTACTCTGGGCGGGAGATCTTGTACTGAGAAGAACCGGCAAGAAACTCAGCAAGTGTCTAGCTCTTTTCTCCCTTACAGCGTCAAAAATATTGGAAAATGCCCTATCATAGCAGAACACTTTCCATTACAAATAAACACAAAAAATATATATAAGACAACCACAACATGTAAAAAAAACAAAATAAAAAATGTAAGTTAACAAATTTACATCAGATAATTATGTAAAAGTTTCTAAAGATAGATAAATACTATCCATGGTATTCGTCCGGAATATTTTATCAAGTGATCCCCATTACAATCCTTAGACCGATTAAAAATTGTTTTTTCAGCAAATTTTTTCATATCTATGAATTCAATTAATTTAAATTCTTTTGTTTTATAGGGTAAGTACTTTTGTAAAGGATTCTTGTCTCGAAAAAATCAGTCAAGAATGTGAATAAATGTTTTTAATAGTTTTTTACTGAAAATGTTCGTGCTACTATTTCAATCCGTGTCGTATAAACACATAACGATATTTATGATTATTTACCCGTACATTACTTTGCGCATTTATGTGTTAAGATTGTTTATGATGATTTACTAGTATATTTAATCAGATGTGTGTGTATTTGTAAGGTTTTTATTCTGTCTAACTTTGCAACGGTATGGCTTAGCATTTATTCGATTTTACCAGAAGAAAGAGCATCAAAAATTACATATAACTGTATTTATAACTCAATTTCGTAAAAAACTGCATTTATTCGGTTTTTACAGTAAGCAGACGATCGGTAGATATATTTACTAATAAATAATTAAATAAATGAATATTTAGATTTCTATACTATTAACAACAAAGCATCCTATACAGCGTTACGTTATTTTATTCTTGCTGATGCAAAGCACTTTAGTTTTCGACGTTGATACCTCACCAATCAATTTTTCCATGTCCTTGGAAAATAAATCGTTATACACGCTACCGATGACAAAGCGAGTTAATAATTTAATAATAAATGGCTACAGCTGGCACTGGCAGAAAATGGGTTCGTTGAAATGGTATTGTTCGATCCAGCCGCAGGTACACCACAGTGTACCTAGGTACAAAACAATCTTGTGTAGCCCCACGACACGATTGACCCGAGTTGAGGTCATAGTCTTTAGAAGAGGTACCATTGGGTTCCTGCTCTTGACATTCGATTCGATCGCCCTGGAAAATCTAGAAAGGAAAGGGGATATGCTTGGATGATGTCCACCCTAGAAAGACTCTGGGAATAGTTCGGGCACGGCTTCAGAGACTACCTATTAAATTTCTCGACGCCCATAAACGCGGTTACACTGTATAAGAGGAAAATCTTTTCTTTACAAGCACAGATTCTACATTACAGAAAGACTATTTCATCTAATTATCATTCTGCGGTAATTACTGCCATTAGATTAAACAGGTTCGTACTTATTTTATACCGTGATTCAACTATCATAATTTACGACTAATTATTGATCAGCTTGTTTCAATCATTTGCTGTTGTATTTTTTTTTTAATCAACCTTGAAAGGCAATTGGCAATATTTTTTAATTGTTGATTAGGCGATAAATCTGTAAAGAATCAATTGGTTCGCTGCTCGTATGAGACAGCGCCGTTTAAATGAGACAAGCGAAGAAAACGAGAAACGCCTATCTCAAAGTAGAAAATCAAAAACTGAGTTCCGGTGTCTGCCTTCTTTTGCTTCGTCATAGTCGCTTAACTATCTTAATCGAGATATCTTATCGCCACCCGTGAAATACTTATCATTGAGGAGTTCCGGTGACAATCTGTGGTCTTTTTCATCAGTTACACTTCATCAAATGATACTTTCTCAATGCAAATGCTTGACTTATTTCTGAAAATACCCAAATCGCTGTAGGTATGCCTACAATATTTGAAGAGTTCCCTCAATTCCTTAAGGATTCCATCATGAGACTGGACCAAATTAAAATGGGACCACACGGAAAGTACCAGCTTTTAAATAAAGAAAGAATCATCAAAATCGGTTCACTCAGTCGAAAGTTCTGAGGTAACAAACATTAAAAAATACAGTCGCATTGAGAACCTCCTCCTTTTTTTGAAGTCGGTTAAAAAATAACGATTTCTCTAAAGAAAAACTTCTTCCCTTTTTTACTCCCTTAAAGGAAAATAAACAAAATTCCTGAGACATGTCATTCTTTATTTCTTTTCAAGAAGCCAAATACCAATTTTCATGGATTTGGCTTCAAACCTGACGGACTTTCATACAAACTTTCACCCCCTATTTGACTCCCTTGGTTGTGATTTTCGTAAAATCCTTTCTTTAGTGGCTGGTTACGTCACCCCATTAACCTACAGTCCAAATTTCATCTAATTGGGGTGGAAAGTTTGTATGAAAATCTGTCAGTCCTTAAATTTATATAGTAGGTATTTGGCCTGGTTAAAAATTATGAAGTGTGTCAGGATTATCCCTATAGACATTTACCTTTAATAAGTTTGGCTTCTATAAAAACAATTACAATTCGTATTGCCCATGTGAGCAAAGCCGCGAGCAAAAGCTAGTAATATAATAT